>JAJJXC010000035.1:0-508953 GCA_022432385.1 Xylariaceae sp. FL1272
TAAAGGCAAAAGACGTCGTTTTATTATAAAAATATTATTATTGTTTTTATTATTTACGTTCGCGGCTATTTGTTTTTTAAGTATTTTTTGAGTTTTAGGCTTAGAATATTTATTAACGTAGTGTTTTTTTTCCTAATAGTTATAACAAGTAATTTTATTTAAGTTAGTTTTGTTTTTATTTTTTTTTATCGCTAGTTCGATTGTTTTTTATTATTTATATCGATTTTTATTAGTCCGGATTAAGTTTTATAAAACGTATTGTTGTTTTTTCGCTTTTTATTTGTATTAAAATTAACTCGTTTTAGCCTTATTTTTTTTTCTAACTTTTTAAAATAGTTACGATTGTTAATTTATATCGTATTTATAATATAGGTTTTAAAATCTTTCGAACGTTTTATTTTATAAAATCGTTTTTAGTTTTATTTTTAAGTCTTTTATAGAACTAATTTATAAAAATATTTTTATTATTTTAATTTATACGTAAAAATAATTGTTTAAACTTAGTTATATATTTAGAAGCTAGTTTTTTTTGTTTTAGTCGCTTAAGTTCTCGAGCCGCTATTTGGGCTTTTTTAGGTCACTAAAGATTTTTTTAATCCGATTTTCAAAATAAACGTAGTTTGAAAATATTTTGATAGTTTTGTCTTTTCGCTGATTTTTTATATTGTTAAAATAGTCTCGCATAATTGGCTCAAACCACTTAATTGCGTTTTTTTTAAAGAATTTAGCAATATAAAAAATCTTTTTAAATTCGGTTAGCATATTTTGTTTATAAAATAATATATAGGCTTTAGCTTAAGTAAGAAATATTTACATATAATTATTTATACTATCGAAATAAATAAAAATAAAGAATTTATATCTTTTATTTAGTCGTTATTTTTTTACAGTTTATTATTATATATTTAGTTGCTTATTAATATTTTATAACTCTATAATACGCTATTACATAGCCTGTATCTACTACGTAATGTCTACTATAGTTACCGTTAAGCTAGTAATTATGCTGCTACTAAGTATCGGAACATTTGGTGCTATTTGAAATATCGTAATTAACTACGTAGTTAAACCGCTGTAATAAATTAATAATTTTTTAAAATATAATAACCCGGTTTATTTAAAGATCGGTTTAGTAAGGTTTTGATTCGGCAAGAATTGCAGTAGTAAAATCGGTAGTTAATTATTTTTACAAAATCGTTAGAAGATTTTTTTTATTTAATTCTAAAAACGAAATAAATACTTAGATTAAAAAATAAATAAAAAAATAACTAAATATATAGAGTTCTTTTTTTTTTATAACATTTTTTTCTTTTTACTAAATATAGTATGCTTTAATATGCTTTTAAAACATCTTTAATCGTTATTTCTACTGCTTTGTTTCTTTTTTAGAGCACTTTAGATCAAAATTACGTGACTTTATGCTTATTTTCTGAATATGCATCTCCTCGTTAATCGTGCTCAGACTACTTATTCCCTACTAGGCCTGAACAATAGGCTAGCTGGAATGTTGGTTCGTAACAATTAAAGTCCATTTATTAAAAATTGAAGTTATTTATAATTAATAACGTTTTATGAACGTTAATAAAAAAGCTATTTTGTTTTAAATTAAGTCGTTTTTAAAGTTTTATAACTTTTATCGACGATTTATTATAAAATATAAAGCTATCGTACGACTTTTAATATAGTTAATATATAACGACTTAATATTAAAATAGATAACAGTTTGTAAAACCGTATTCGATATATTAGTAGCTCGTTTATTTTTTGCTTTTTTTTTGCGACATTTTTTTTTCGACGGCAATGTTTATACACAAATAAAAACGGACGCTTTAGACGGTATCGCTTTCGGCGTTCTTTCTTAGCGGACTTCCGAAACCGACTCTTAGTAGCTTATAGCTTTTTTTTTAAAACGTTTTATAGCGTTAAATTAAATTATAAACTATACGATAAAAAATTATTAGCCGTCGTTAAAGGCTTAATTATTTAGCGTGTTAAATTAATAAATATTTAAAATTTTTGTTTATTTATAATTATTATAAATTATTTTGCTTTTAAATATTTTATAATAAAACGTATTTTAAATTTTTGCTAAGTTAACTAGGCCGAATTATTTTTTTATTATAACTTTCGTATTATATATTACTTAAGCGTTTAAAACGTAATAGCTAATATTTTATTCCGTTTTTTAAACAATATTAAAAATTAAAAAAAATAATAAAATAAATAACGTATAATAACTTTATTTTAGCTTTTGTTTATTAACGTTAGTTATTTTCAACCGATTAATAATAATTTTGTTATTATTTTTTGCTTCGATTTTTATACCGGAGACGGCGTTTTTTATAACGGAAAGGTCTATTTTTTTAAAGTTACGTTTGAATTTCCCGAATTGTCAGGTTTTCTATTTATAGACGCTATATTTTAAGCAAATAAAACGGATTTGAGTTTTAATAAATATTGAAAAAAAGCGCGAAAATATAACGCGGAATAAAATATTAAAAACGGCTTATTAATATTTAAAAAACAACTAATAATATTTAAAGTTAATTGCTTCAAAATACGACTAATCGATAAAATATATTTCCGGATTTATACCGTATACTTTAGTATTAATAAAATAGTTTAATTAGTTATTAAAAAATATTAATAGCTATTTATGTACGCCGAAACCACGAAATTCGTTAAAAATTGTTTTTATTTTATAGTAAAAAATCTAATAAACAGAAAACCTAGATTTTTAATTTTGTTATTTATATTAAACTAATTATAGTAATATTTAATAGTCGATTTTATTAGTTTTCCGAAAAATAAAGCTAGTTTTAATATTGTTTTTATAATAATTAATCGATTAATAAAAGCTATATATTCGATTTTATATAATAAATCGGTTACCGAGTAATTTGCTATTTGTTTTTATTACGAAAGACTATATCGTTATTTTAAATAGTTTAAAAGCTTTATTAATAACCGTAGCCTTTAATTTATATCTAACTTTATAAATAAGTTATTGCGAATATATAAGACAAACTTAAAGTTTGCTACAATAAGTTATTACGAAACCGCTAAATAAACTAAAATTATAAACCGGTATTTACGATAATGCCTACGTTTTTTCGTAAACTATTTCTAAATTAATTAGTTAAAAATTCTGTTTACGATAAACGTTATATAAAATTCTTTACCTTATAAATTATTTAGAGGTCTCTTTTTTATAAAAGTTTTTATTAGCAAAAAAATACGTATAGTATTTAATTAAAAAGCCCGTATTAAATTATTTAAAAAACCGTTTAATTAAAAAGAGGTTAAATTAAGAAAAAACGTAGGCTTTTATTAATAAAGCTTATAAATATAAAACTATAACGAAAACTATAATCGTAAAAGCTTAAAAAACTATGGTTTACTAAATAAACCGATATTAACGACCGCCGGATTTTGGTATAAACGATTACGTTTATATACTTAAAAAAACAGGCGAAAATACCGATTGACCTTCCGATAAAATAGACTACTTTATAATATGCTGTTATTATAAAATTAAAACTAAAGACTTAATTTGCTTTAATATATTTAAACTGTTATTATTAAATAATTAGCGCGGATAACGCTAGTTTTACGCTAAATGCTTACGTCGTTTTTTTAATAACCTTTTTTTTAGACAAAAACTAAGCTATTTTAATAGAAAAATTATTAACCCTGATTTAGGGGAAAAAGAGTAAAAAGTAAAAAAAATTTATATTTTTTATATTCGATACTATAAATTATATTATAAAATATAATAAAAAAAAATAGGAATATAACGATAAAAACTAAAAGCTTGCTAATTATTTAAAAAACTTTTTAAATTTGTTAAAAACTTATTACGATAATAATCTTAAAAAGGCAGGTCTTTTAATACGTTTAAATAATTAGTTAAAAGCGGCTAAAAACGATTTGCTCGACGACGATTATCCAGATAACGACAAACTAACTGTTTTATATAAAAATCGCCTAATACGGTACTGACGTTAACGTAGATCGAACGCTTAATTTCGTTAATTAATAATATTTAGATATTTTATAATGTTAAAAAATTTTACGGGTTTTCTTACGATCATAGGGAAACCTCGGGCGTAAAAAAGGTATAAATACGTAATTACGATATATATATATAACTATAACATTTAGGTTATATAACTTAGTTAGTTTTCTTTTTAATTAGAAATTAAGGACTTTATATTAAAAAGCTTTAATTAGCTACCGAAAGCATTTTTTTACTATTTAAAAATCAACCTACTACTAAATTAACTTACTTTTTACAAAGTTCGATTTTAATTCGTAAACGAGTCCTAATTTTTTTTTACCGGAAAAGTTATAACGTGGTAACTACTTGCTAGCCCTAATTACTACGTCGTTTACTAAGCCCTACTATTTGGCAGCCTTACCTAATAACGCAATTATTAGCCAACACCCAAATTAGCTGGCGTACCATTGTACTTTTCCCTTTTTCACCTTATTGATTTTATAGCTTAGGTAGTAATGCTACGGCCCTTCCACCCGTCTGCGCTCCCTACTAAGCCTTTTGTTACAATGATCCTGAGTACAAGTGCTATAACCGCAATCGGTAGAGTCAAATAGATAGACAGTCGAGCAGTCCAGGAAGAAGATGGGCCGTTGATGAGATCGGACACTTGTCCCGGTGGGGGATGTGCCAGTGGGATAGAAGAAAGATCCACGCGGGGTGCCAAGTAGACCATCGTGACTGACAATTGAACAGAGTACTTCAAACTGCACTTCGCTCAGATGAATCGGTTCAGGTCGGCTCGATTTGACAGCAAGTCTGCACAAGACTGTGGACCACTCGAAGCGCCGGTCTAAGAAGCGGAAAATGGGTGCTTAAGTTATCACTGCCTGTCCGTCAGGGCGACAGACAGCCAGCAGAAGAGACACTTTTTTGGCCTCTTTGCTCTATCACTGCACACGTTTCCTGGTATATGTGACTGGGATTGGTCGGCATCACCCCATCCCTCCAAATATTAGGGTTAGGGTTAGGGTTAGGGTCTTGGGAGTGCGTACTTGGGCTGTATTGTTTGGCTGCTTTGGGATTGTCCAGGTCTACTTCGCCGAGCTATGTATGACAGCAACTCTAGAGATCCAATCAAGAAGTTTTCACTAAATTTGCTTAGCACTTACTCGGGAAGATTAGTTTCTTCAAGAATATCGGTCTTCCCGGGGATTGAAATCTACCTGTTCCAAGAGCCGGAGATCATTAGAGAGGCCTGGAAGAAGTCATCTGTCATGACTAGCCAGCAGGTTCAAGTTTATGCCTGCAAGTATATGTTCGGTATGCCAGACAAGTGGGTTTCAAGCTTTCGAGCAGATGACTCGGGCGCGCTTGCAAAGCCGTGCAAAGGCAGCAATGTTATGCCCGAGCTCCGTCTTCACCACATTCTTTGCGAAGCAAACACCACTGCTCTGACGGGAAAGGGGTTTGAACCTCTTCTGCAGAGAACTAGGACTGCCACGATAAACCGGATCCAGGCCAAAGTGCCCCAGAGCGACGACTGGTTAGATATACCAGACCTTCGTAAATTCATCTACGATACTGTGGGACACTCCCTCATTCAAGCAATCTTTGGGCCAACTTTTCTGAGCATAAATCCAACATTTCTCAATGATCTGTATCAATTTGATAGTGTCTTGCCGTGGCTCTCCAAGGGACTGCCATATATCTTCACCTTCCGAGCGCGCAAAATCAGAAGTCGGCTTCATGGCCAGTTCAAAAAATGGTATGACTATGCGAAAAAACGCTTCGATAAGTCTAAAATCTATGATGATGGTGATGGAGACCCATTTTGGGGCTCAAGCTGGATGAGACAGCGACAAACAGTTTCACAAAAGGTCTCGGACGAGAATATTCTTGCATCTATTGATCTAGGCGTAGCCTGGGCGTACGTCAAATCCTGTCTCTTTTTGGTGTTCGGATGCTTTGTTTTGGATTCGGTGTACTGACTGTGAATAGCGCTGTCCAGAACGTCACGTCTGCAACAGCCTTGGAATTGATGCATGTCTGCAAGACTCCGGGGCTTGCGACAAGTATTCGTGAGGAGGTCGAGGCCGAGTTTGGTCCGGAGTGTTTTGAACTAATCGACCTGAAGACACTATCATCCAATGATCTGCTCTCTTCTATTTATGCCGAGACCCTTCGCCTCCATGTAAAATCCTTCACAATTCTAAACTCACCTCACAAGGATCTTACCTTCGGACCCTATTTATTTCCAAAGGGCCAGATTGGAGTTGTGAGCTCTGAGGCGTCACACATGCATAGTGACTCATGGAACACGAAGAACGGGCTATATCCTGTTCAAACATTCTGGCCGGGGCGATTCTTGGTAAGTCTATCCAACGGCTCACATCGTTCGAACGGCATCACCGAGCAATCTGCACTGCCCTCGAAACCGTTTGATGAGGCCAACAGCGAGAAAGTGGGCGACTCGAAGCCAGTATTTTCAATGAAGGGACTCCAGGGCTCCTGGGTTCCCTATGGTGGTATGTCATCACCCTCGGATTTCAGCAACAAGAGAAAACTGACGTTGGCCAATATTAGGTGGTAGGCTGGCCTGTCCAGGTAGATTTCTTTCTAAGAACATAATGATTTTAGTTTGCGCATATATAATAAATGAGTTCGATATGGAAGTATTAACGGATAAGGTCACATTTAGTTCCGGGTGGTATGGGTTCGGGACGGAAGTGGCCAAACATGCAATTCACGTACGTTTACGGAGGAGGCAATGAATTCAATTGGGGTGAGGCCAATGGGCCACGAATTTCCTCCTTTCACCTCACTTCAAAATTTATCTGAAAACTCGCCATTGATAAATACAACTGGTCAGTTCGTCCGATCGCCTTCCTGACTCAGACGGATACTAGACGTTGTTAAATTCAACTGAAACAAAGAGGGATCTGAACGGCCACTCCTTGCTGGTCGCAGTATATTGGCTACACCGTGGTCGCAGCCGGCGTCTACAAGCAGACGTGCATAGAGAGCTGCACGTAAATCCTGCAGCATGCAAGTGGCGCTCCCTGCCGTTAATCCGCAGTGATCAGTGAGTCATCATAACCACACCCTTGGGGTTTAAAGAGGCCCGACGCATGGGACGAGAGGCCAATAATAACTCGCTGCGAGGAATCGTACCCGCGTGCCATCGACCAACTCATCAGAACCCCAAAACTTTCATTCGGGGTATAACCCCTCCCTACACTATATGTACCTAGGGGCGTCTGAATTTATCCTTTCTAATCCTTTTCTTGTACCCCCCACCGGGTGTCGTTCCTGTTATCGATAATTATTGTCGCTGCTACCCCTAGAATCACTGTATATCGACATCTCTTACATAAAATCAGGATAAAAACAAATAGCTAATTCTAATTAGCTCCAAGCGTTACCGCGCTAAGAAAACTAATTCTAAGAAAAAAAATAATGTAAAGCTAGTCTCATTAATACTATTAAACACGCCCCTTAGGGGTAAAGCTCTATCTGCCCGTATAATACAAAATATACGCCCGTTTGTCACCGTTTTCGCCCGTTATTTTCCGTTTCCGTTACTACACTTCGCGCCATAATCGTTGCTGTCTATTAGTAGCAATTCCTTGCATTTACTCACTTCATTTCTGCACAAAAAAGTCTAATATAAAGATATTAATACTATTAAAATCTAATAAAGCATATTTTTTACACTATTAATCTTTGTTTTTTTTATGTCGCATATATTACGACATTAACCTTAATCAATAACCTTGCTCAAGTTTTATAGGATATGGGTCATTTTAAGGTCGCTCTCTTATAGGGCGACTGTAGTATAGAGGACTCTATTTCTAAATGCCAGAACCTCCACTCTTTAAGGCTTCCATACCAACACTTCAACATTTATATGCAATATACGTTGGTCAAAGAACAAACTCAGGTATTAATGTCTCTAGATTACTCTATTAAAGCTCTATAATCGAGTACTGGTGATTGAGCGTATGTTGAGGCTAGTATACATCAACAACCCCTGGATTCTATGTCGCACCATCAAACTAAGCAAACATCGACTCTTCTTAAGATGATGCAAAATCACTCCACTCTTTGAGACCCCTTTCCCAGTGTGCCCAAAGACCCTTGGGGCGATACCCGCAAATCCAATAGTTACCCAGTTTATCCTTACCCATGAAGAGGAAGCCCTCGCCGAACTGGTAGGGCATTTGACTGTGATTGATGTACGAGGGAAGGCAGGGTCCGTCACGGGGAGTGACGCGCGCGGCCGAGAAGTCTTTGCCGAATAGGCCCGACATGGTCCAGTTGGAATAGGTGATCTGATGAGTCGCTGCTTCGCCGAACATGACAGGTATTGGCCCTGTGGTTGTCAGCTCTCGCTGGATGGCAGCGTAAGCTTCAACCTGAGCTCGCGTCCGCTGTTCATTGAGCGCCTTGCGAAATGTCGACGCCGTGTAACTCAGGGGACGCGAGAGAATATCGGAAGCGGGCATCAGCACATTCATGAATCCGAGACCGTTGCCTATGTATGCGTAGCCTGGTGGCATCAGGTCCTTCTCGAGCGTGCGACGCAGCGCAACGGCTTGGCCAACCGTCACGGGCTTGTCCGAGTCTTCTGGTAGGTGACAGAGCGCTAGCCGCGTCCAGAAAGCCATCAGAACATCATTTTCGGTCAGAAAGGGGTTCGGATCGCCGTTAGCGGCGAGATCTCGTAATGCCGTAGCGTGCAGCTTCTTGGTGAATTTGGCAGGAATGCAAACCATACGGTTCTCCTTGGCGCGGAAAGCCAGATCACCGATGTTTTTCAAGACCCACGACACCATAGTACCTGTGGCCATGCGCTTGTCTGCCAGCACATGTGGCTCTGTCGGGTGTTTGCCGAGCTCTGCTAGCGGATCGGTGTCAAACCCGGCGAGGGGCTTGATGTCATCATCACGGCCTTGAAGGGACAAAACCCAATTGTCCATGATATCCCTGTTGCCTAGAGTGTCAGAGGCAATGTGCAGCCAATGTAGGGACACAAGTGTCGCATCCTTGAATGATACTATGTGAATCCCAAATAGAGGACGATCCGTGTAGAGGTAGTCGTTGATGCCAGAAGGGCACCCTGGCCCACGGGCCAGCTCTAAATATTCGTCGGGGTCACCAACGATGGCAGGTCGGTCTTGCACAGGTTTTGGCAGACGAGAGGCCAGCGGATGGTCATCTTTTCGCATGTCGTGGGACACGTGAGTGAAAGCGATCGCCTGGCGACTTTCTGAGAAGACTGTAGGAACGTGAAGCTCCAATAATCCTTGATTCTAGTTCATTCGATGTGAGCTCTTATATTTTCTTAACATCATGAAAGTTGATGTAAATGGAAGCTTACAGTCCGTCGCACCCGGCCGCCTAGCTTTCGCCAGCCATCTCGGCGAGCGAGACGCTCTAGAGCATCGCGCAGCTTCTTAGGATCCAAGACTTCGTCGTAGACACTCAGATTGTATAGAACGATTCTTCTGAAGAAGAATGTGTCGTCGAAAAAGGGAACAGGGCAGACATCGTCGGTATCGACGCGCTGTGGTGTCTTGGGTCCAAATATAGACATGGCGATTTCTGCTGTAATGCAACTGGGTTGGGGTAAAAGGGCAAGTAGTGACACAGACAGGTCCAATGCAATGCAATGCACAAAAGGTCTTCACGCTGATAGATGCTGTGCTCAATCTGGTGATTATTTATTAATCCGCATCACAATCCGGTGGTGGCTGGTGGCGAGTAGATAGGCGCATCTAACATATGGTATTGAGGGGCGATACAGGGGCATTTCCATCAAAGATTACCCAAAAGGCATGAAAACAATCACCGACACGTGGATGTGGTGCATGCAATGTTCCAATCTTCCCCAGCCCTGCTCGCCTGTCTTGCAGCGGTTCGCCAGCGGAGATGTTGCACCTCTCAATTTGACGCTTGCAAGGGGCCAGAAGGGTCTTCTCGGGGCCTTCTCGAATGTCCATACGAGGCCAGAGAAAAGGGGTTGGTGGGGGGCGACAGGGGGCATAGATGTCAAAGGTTCCATCACAATAAGGCGAGCAAGCGAGTTACCTCTGCAGCAGCCTTACATGCTGATAACTCGCCAACCGAGCCAACTTTCAACCTTTTGCTCGGCATCGAAACCCTGCCGGCTTCTCTACCATCATTACGATTCTGAGGAACGTTTACCCAAGGATTCATACGCAAGTACTGCATTTATTATGCGATATTGAATTGCTTACGGTATATCATAGACCATTCTATACCCTAAGTACAAGTTGTGACTGGAAATGCGCGCAAACCAGATGTGTGTACATACATATACTGTAGCTGTCGAGCTATTAGCAAAAGGACCTATGTGAGGTTGTTCACCCTCATCACCTTGGCAGCAGCGACAATCTCGCTGTCTTTTGCCGCTGATGGAGCCGGTCCGAGCGGAGGCTACAGGCTGGCAGGATATGATACTAGTTTTGTGGAATTCTCCACTACTAACTAACCTGAACCGGATGCATTGAGCAAATCAGTCACTTTTCCATACAAACTGGCTTCGAAGTTACATCCGGGACCAATGTTTTTCGTTCTTTTCGATTGTATGTGACAAAAGTGAAGCTATTTACTATTTGGCTGACGCCGTACGTCTATGGCCTTTATAAGGCCTTTCGTTTAGCCTAGGTAGCATATAGCACTTAGTAAGCCTTATATACAGCGCCAGCAGGCCTAATTACAGCGCCAGCAAGCCTAGTTACAGCCTTAACAGGCCTTACGCAGTGTCTGTATATAGTACGTACTTAGAAGCCGTGACGATAATAGATGGTGTTGAATAAATTCAGCTGTAGCTCATGGTTATGTACACTCAAGCTGAAATTGGGTGGTGAGGTACGGATTGACTGAGCATTGTTCGAATTAGTCGCTAGTGGTGGCGAATTCCACAATACTAGTATCATATCCTGCTCGCCTGTAGGAGCCGGTCTAGGTATCTCCCGTGTAAGGAAAATAATTGACGATCGTGACTGGGGTCGCAGAGATTGTCGAAATCATAAGCACCGTCTACCGTTGCCCCATTTCACGGTCGATCCCGCTGGGGCCCATCTCGAGTCCGCACGTCAACTGTGTTGCGCTATACTAAGAATAATATCGAGATGTCGAAACAAATATGTGTGCATGAGAATTAAAAAATCGCTCTTAACATGAATCTACAGAGAATCATTCTGGCCACGCCAAAATCGGTCCCGCTTGCTTTGAAAACTGCGGCATGGATAATGAGCCAAGGTTAAACATCCTACGATGCAGGGGATCTGAATTTTTGATACAAGCGAGACAGGTCCCTGCCGGGACCCCAGACTCGTTCCGGCATTAGTATTGGCGACAGGAACACGCTCAGCCCGGCCCCTGCGTGCTTGAACCATTCAATGCCTTGTTGAACCATTGAAGTGATAAGGAGCAAGTTCGCCGCTGTTCGAAGTCGAACTCTTCGGCTTTTCAAGACGGGAGACGAAGGGAGGGCTGTGAGCGAGAATCTTACTGTCTGCCATCAATCAGAAGTAGAAACGACTAGTTGTCATCCACAACCACAATGTCGGCCTACAGCGCCTACACTCCGGAGTTCGAAGGGCTCACGGGCGCAGAGATTCAGGCCCGCGCCGACGCCCATCCTTTCATGCAGCCTGCGGGTGAGGGCATCGCAGTACAGGCGGTCATCTATACGTTTGGCATTCTCGCGACCATCGTCTTCAGCTTGCGAGTCTGGACGCGCTGGAAGTTGCTCGAGACGGGACAGCGCTGGGGCATCGATGACTGGCTGGCCGTCGCAGGATTTGTATGATGAGACTCATCATCCAGCCCAGAGCAATGCTGACACTACACAATGATTCATAGGGTCCTTATTTGCCAGCATGCGTCATCGGGATTGTGGGCACATATTATGGCATAGGCGCGCCTGACGACGCCATCGATCCTTTCATCAAGATCAAGGCGAAGGAATACCAGCTGATTTATGAGCTCGTTTACTTCACCTCAACTACCGCGACAAAGTTCTCTATCGTCTTTACCATCATGAGAATATGCAAGCAGAACTACTTTAAGTACATCATGTACGCTGTTAGTACGTATTCCCCTTTCTATCGCCTTCAATCCCAGGATAGTTTTCACTGGAGGAAGATGATATTGTTGTAGCCCAGTTTAGTCTCTTATGTCTGGCTCGCTCTCATCTAGACAGTACTCAATACTGACATCTGCCGCAGTCGCGACTATCGGAGCAAGCTCGACGGGTTCCTTGGTATTCTTGTTCGTTGATTGCAAACCGTTCGCGACTCGATGGAACCCAGCTCTGTAGGTGGCCAGGCTATCAGATATCGCATTCAAGAACGAGCTAACTTGTCATAGTGGGAGCTGTTCGGTCCAGCCTCCGAATGGATGGTTCGTGATCAGTTATGTTGGCACTAGTATCCAGGTCGTTACCGATATTATCGTGGCTTCAATGCCATACTTCATCATCAAGGATCTACAAATGAACAGACGTAAGAAAATATCGGTCATCGCAATCCTCGGCCTCGGAGCGTCAGCCAGTCTCTTCGCCATCCTGCGGATAGCAACCTATCCGAAGACTGATGAACGAGTCTATCCCCACAATATCCTCGGTAAGAGACCACTCTTAGGCTCAGATCGTCGCATTGATATACTAACAAGTTAACCTTCTCCTTATAGAAGCTGAGGCCCTGCTGGTAATCTATTCTCACCTTGAGGGTAGTTTTGCGATTCTCGGCTGTAACCTACCGCCACTCCGGAAACTCTTCTCCAAGTTCTATCGCGGATCATATGGCGATTCCAAATTCAAGTCTGGGAATATGATGTCCGGAGTAAGTGAATTGCACCCCGTGGTAGCATTGGCGCTTCCCGGCGTAAGAATTCATGTGACTAACAAATCTCGCGCATACAGGACGGTCGCGGAACGCAACTCAGCTCCTTGAATCTCCAGGGCAAGACCAAAACCACAGTTACGACAAGCAAATCGTGGGCTAGGCTCTCGGACGACGACGACTCGACTCGCCACATCATAAGAGAGACGGAAATTAGAATAGAAACAAGCAATAAGAGCACCGACCAATTGAGTCATACTGGATTAAATGGACATCCCAAAGGTATGGTGTAGTTACCTTCTGAGACACTCGTTTCTTGGTTTCATGGAAGGACATAAAAGTTGGTTTATTTTCTTGGCCATGGCAACAAAAGTAGTTTAGGGACACTTAGATAGTGAGTAACATCTTAATTTTGATACATAAACGATTGGCATACTGCCATTCCTTGACTATCCCATTGGCTGTAGTCACTGCGTTGTGATGATCATAGTTGGCGCGGCGCCTTGAGTCTGCGTACGCTGATGCACACCGTCGACAATAAGGTTCCTCGACATCAAAGCCTCAACAATAATGGCTTCGTTAATAGTCTAAATTCTGTCCCCGGACAGACTTCAGTGGCTACAAACCTCGCAAAGTTACGACGAAGAGTCATTCGGCCAGCTCTAACCTAAAACGGTTTCTCTGAAGACAGCTATCGACAAGTCTGATTTCCAGATTGAAACCCTAGGCTACAGGCTTTAGGAAGTGAATGCAGTATAACCATTATTCATTCCAAGGACGGAGATTGAGAGAGCGTATTGAGCCGGGAAACGACTGGAGACTTGGATGGCGAAGGAAGTACCATGAGCAGAGGCCACAGAAAGGGCAAACTTCAGCCTTTCAATCAAAACGCTCGATTTAACAAACGCTTACGCTATCTTTCGCTGATTTCATTCTATGATACATGGACACATAACCTATGCTACAATGGTTTACCGCCTTCAGACCTGTTCGGATTTCACGTTACGCGGAATGATCCTCCACTGTTTGTCATCTCGATCGAGTGCATCTTGAGCTAAGTCCCATTCGTCGCGAACCACCCTTGCATGCTTATCGCTTCGAGGAGTAATTCGCACTGGGAAAGGCAGTGGACAACTCGCGATATTGGGTGTCAACTTCTCAGGATCCGGCACAATGTCGCGGCCCTCAGAGTCTTTTTCGTTGGTGAGGTTGAAAGCCCATAGAATCCGAGCGATGGTAAAATACAGCGCGTTCTCTGCCACGTCGATCCCTGGACATAGACGTCGTCCGGAGCCAAAGCCAAAGTGGTCACGCTTCTCGGCATCAGATCGCACCGCTGACTCGCGGGCCGTGGAGTCGTCGTCGAGGTAACGCGCTGGCTCAAAGACACGCGGTTCGGGATGGCGGTCGGGGTCCATGTGGATGGCCCTAGAACGGAGCGTTAGTTTTTATATAACCAGAGGGTGGCCGTCTAACAACGCAACAAAGCAAGCAGTGGACACTTACCAGGTGTTCATCATAACGATGGCATTCTTAGGTATCTTGTACCCCATATACTCATCGTCCTGTAGCACGGCATGTGGTATTCCAAGGAGCGCCGTTGGCATCCACCGGAGTGTCTCCTTGACGCAGGCTCGAATATATGGCAGCGACTTCGCGTCTTCCAGTGAGGGAAGCCGGTCACCGCATGCACGGTCGATCTCTTCTCTTGCTCGTTTCTGCACATCGGGGAACAAGACCATGGCTTGAACGAAAGCCGTAATTTCATTTGCCGTCGAGTCGGAGCCGGCTTGGATGATGTCACCACATATGGCACTCGTCAGCTCATCTTCAAAGCCGTATGACTCCTGTGCCTTGAGCACATGCTTCGCGATGCATGGCTAGCCATCCTATGTTAGTCTAAACGGGCCCTTTTACTACTGGACCTCGTCATATCGTGTCTTACCTTAGCCTCTCCGCTCTCAATCTTTTCCTTAGCGTCGTTCCAATGTTTGAGATAAAAGCGGCTCTCTTTGTCGTGAATTACCTTTGCACTCTTCCGAAGCGGTACCATGCAGTCGGGAACACGGCGCAATGATGGATATAAGTCGAAGAGGACAGACCGCTTGACTACGCCTGTCCAACGCTCAAAACTGTCATAGACGAACGTGAGATTGTAATTGAAAGTTTCTGGCACACGAAAGCCGAAAGTGACCTGAAAGGCCAGAGAGTTGGTGTAGCGACGGATGTGATCCATGAACAACTCAGGCTTGGACACTAATTCAATCAAAGTCAGCCCCATCCATAACAGGAATTGGATTGCAATTTCGCAGCCATGGGGCAGACAGATGGCAGGGCCTTGCCTATAAGCTCGAATCTTTTGTTGTTTGGGTGCCCAATTCACTTGAGTGGCGCAGCGAGAGAACTGTCTCTGGGGTTATACCCAATGGAGGTGACAAGGGTACACGCGTATCTTGTGAGTTGCCAATAGCCGTTTGCAGGAATACTTCGAGATAGGATGTACAGCAGTACGCTTTGATAGCGAGACTATTCTTACAGAATTCATTCAGCGTTTGTTTTGTTTCTAGGTCTTGATATGGTACGAAGGACCTAGCCGACTGTGGACCAAGCTCTCGGTGGCATATGGCTCGACATTTCTTCCATGTATCGTTATATGGCTACATGAGTCAGCAATGCAGACATCGATTTCAAGTGTTGGACGAAGCTGTCCTCAAGTACATACCATCAAACCGAATTTTGTACCACCCGTCACGACGTCCATGATGTATGAGTCGGGTCTCGAGGAGTAGATGCTACCTCTCCTGTCAAATAGGGTCTTCACAGCATCGTCCGTATTCAGGACAACGATAGGCCGACTTCCGGCCATAAGTGAAAAGATAGGTCTATCTCGTATAAGCTTGATATACGAATGCCGATATGTTAATGGGACAGCAGCTAACATACCCATATTCCCGAGCCCACTTTTGGAATTGCAGATGTGTGTTCTCAGCGGGTATTTGGTGTAAATTCCCAATGATGGGCAGCGTCCGTGGCCCGGGAGGGTAGTCTCGGGGTCGCCGTCCCACGGTAAGAAGTTTGTACCCCCTTACAATGAGGGCAACTACAAGCAAGGTGATCAGAAAGGTTGACATGAGGGATGTGTTTTAGAACAGTGCTGTATTCATTTAGTTACTCGGTTGGAAGATACGACAACAAGACCACAAGCACATCTTGATAGATTATATATATACACGTCCATTCAAGCGCAACGAGAGTGTCTTATGACCTCATAAGTGCCATTGGCACTGACCGATAAAGCTTTCATACAGGATTTAGAGCAGGTTCGTCATAATTGCAACGTAAGGCCAAAAAGGGCTGGGATAAGTTCAAGGCGGCACATGTCAGACATGGCTCTCTTCTCCAGCTTGATCGACATGACGTGATAACCTGTGGTTGCAAAGAAGTACCCAGGATCCCGCGTGGTAGAGAGACACTTTCATGGCGCTGTCTGGGCTGCCATTGAGGTTAGTCACTTGTTCTCAAAGGCCTAGGCTCGCACGGCCACGACCGACACCGCAGTCCTGCTTTCCTCCTGACTCAGTGTACTTAGTGTTTGATTGACAACATCAGTGATTCTTGACGAAGCATTAATACTCTGCCCAACGTAGACATACTGCTTCAACTCCAAGCAAGAGCAATGCCACGTTCGTGAGTACGCATCTGGGAAAGGATATTGCCCTTTAGAGGTATCATGCAAGTTGCACTCACCTGCCGGTTGTTGAAGGTATGCTCGGGATATGAACCTTCCAAATAGCACCGACTGGGGGCATCGGCTCATGGAGCGAACTAGCCTGTTCCTGCACCGCGGCATTGGGTCCGGAGCCCGACCGAGTGTGGTCCCTACGGATTACAGATGACCAGGATAAGAAGCGGCTTGGAAAAAAAATTTGACGGTCATCCCTGGTCGAACGCATCCACACAACTCGCCGAATCGATTCTGGATATTTCGAGGCCAGGGATCTTCTCACCGCTCATGAAGAACCATGCACTCAAAATGCCTCGGAAGGGAATTAAACTGACATACATGCAGCCCCTTTTGGACCCATGCCTTGCAAGAACCTCGTTTGCCGAGTTCTGCGAGCGACGACGTGAATACCCCTGCGCGAAAGATTTGGCAGGTCGATAACAACGTCGTGAGTCCAGGGATTGCGGAGGCAGCGAGCCGACGCTTATGTTTCAAGTTTCAACACTATCGACTACATATATGGAAAGTATTATGGGGTTATCTCCAGAGTGTTCTCTGATCGTCTTCGCTGTGGTACTACTCCAGGTTCTGATATGCCTAGCCTCGCCAGCTCCCGAATCTGACTCGCCTGACTCACCTATTAGCGGGATCTTGACCGTGGCCGGTGGGGAAGAGACTCTGGCAGTGTCACAATTCCGTCCGAGCGTGTTACATTCTACCGATCCTTCACTTCATTCCACATAGATACGGTGCTCTAGGATCTCGTTAAGGGTCGATAGGAACGTATTCATGCCACTAGAAAGGACACAGCCAAAAGGCGAGCCGTGTCCGTGCCGCTTACGACTGACGCTTCATCCACGGAATAGACTTTGTGGGTCGTAACCATATCTAGTTTCGAAGGGCTCTTGGTTACTTGCGTAGGCTGTCGAGAGTCAATACCGGTCCCGACATCGAAAGTCTTGCATGCACCTCATTCCTTCCCTCTAGGTCTACCTAATGAGTACAACAGGGTCGAGAACTATGTCATACTTGACATCATTCATCTCTAGGATCTTGCAATGGTCCCCGCGTCTGACGTCAATGGAGCAGAGAGAACGCTGTTATCGAGGGCAGTGGTATCCGACGATGAATGAGTCGGTGTGTCGACGGCATGGACAACCTTGATGAGATCTCGAGGGGCTATAAATACGGCAGGTTCCTGCAGGACGCTTCCGAGGAAATGGTTCACTATAGTCCAGGCCTCTTCGGTATATCACAATATCAACTTTTATGATCTTCACGATACGAGTTTGAAGTCCTTTTCTGACAGTTCTACCCTTTGCTTTACGTGCCATTACCACCTTCACATGCAACCTACAACCAACATGGAAGGCCAAGAGTTTCCTAGGGAGTACTTCATTAGTACCATCGTTCGGCTACTCGATACGATGAAGTACGACGATACCAACTACAGTGATGAAGATCGCGTACAGAATCTCCGGTACGCATATGGCGAAGCCGCAAAACACTTCGCCCAACCACATGTCCAGAAGCTTGTAGACATGCATCCCAAGAAGACAGAGGGCGGTCTACGAACAATCGCTTGCCTAGTAGTGTATTGCTGGGTCAATGCGTCAAAAGAACTCATGGCTGCTCTCACCATCTACTTCATGTACACGCTCATACTTGACGACAGCGAACGAGACCTTGGTGCAACCATGCAGACCTTCTTCGCGGACCTCAAAGCAGGGCGCGAGCAGAAAGATCCATGGTTGAAGCTTATGGGCGAGCATTTGCCGGCGGTCCTTCAGCATTACGGCCCGTACTGCTCTTTGAATATCTATCGTAGCACCTTGGACTGTAAGTCACCTTGTCCCTCGTCTTCTACTGTTCATACCTGACTAACAAATGATTCCAGTCTTCGAGGGTTGTTGGATTGAGCAGAAAGACTTTGGAGGTTTCACGGGTAGCACCGACTACCCAGAGTTCCTTCGGCGGATGAACGGCCTAGGTCACGTCGTCGGCGCCTCGCTCTTCCCGGCTGAGACGTTCGATGAAAATACAGATTTCCGTGAGATCACCACGGCACTCAGCATGGTGGAGAACTGGATGGCATGGGCCAATGACCTCGTTTCGTACTACAAGGAACGCGACGATCCCAAGGACACTACTACCCTCGTCAACAACTACTCCCGTGTTGGCGGGCTGACGGACGAGGAATCGCTCGAGAAGTTGACAAAGAACACACTTCGCGTCAGTAGCGAGATTGTAGACGTCTTCCCCACCTCGTCCACCAGCGGCACGGAAGAAGACAAGACCGCTACTTCTGTTAAGGGGAGCGACAGCATTGAGGGCAAAGAAGAGAAGGACCCTCGAGTCGGTGAGACGCTTACACGATTCATGCACGGATACGTTACCTGGCATTTATGCGATCCGCGCTACCGCATCGACGAGATCTATGAACAGATCAAGAAGTGTGACGACGAGACAAGCCGAAAGTTCTGCAGATACTTCGAGCAGGCAAACAAAGTCGGCCGCGTCGACCCTGCCAAGTGGGCGAGCCCGACATACTTGCAACTCGCAGCGCAAGCTCGGAATGAGGGCGATACCGAGGAGAGTCGAAGCTGGTCGTCATTGTTACCTAAGCCGCATATTCCTGTGAACGTTCAAGTGCCCAAGGCCATGGTGACGGCCTTCCTTCTGTCAACACCATCTATCTTCTCGTTGCATCAGAAGTAGAGTGTTTCCGGCTGTACTGGATCATTGTCGATTTGTAACTGTATGTAGATATGTTTGTATAGTATAACGCTCACGCGAGGTATCGAATTGAATTACGAGAATTATGGCACAAGTCAAATCGTCGGAGACGATTATTCTTTCAGACTGTCTGATGTTCGCGATATTATCTGTCATCTGAAACACCTTGAAGTCGAACAACAGTTGACTATTGATCGCAGAGCCGATCTGCCCGCTTTCATATAGCAGATATATTGTCATTGGTCCTCCAATTACTACTAGCATGACTTACCTCGATTTACTTCATAACTCCAGTAACTTTCGCGTAGAAGGAATATAAACGACAAAAATGCATTGGGTATGACGTGCCTTTTGACCTGCGCGATTACTCAATCAGTAAGACACAATCTAGGGACGGAGATATGACCTGTACAGACACAGGTTGGCACGGGTTCTTACATATCTGGGCGTCTTCCTATGTTTAGCAAATTTCTCATAATGGGAATCGAGAAACCATGCAAGCAACACGCAGTATTCTTGACGTCTAGAGCTATCACCTGGTCTTGGCCTGCAAATACACTTTTGCTTTTGCGACATTTCCGTCAGTACTACTTGTTGAACAATACAAACAGATCGCGAGAAGCTTCAGGGAGCTGCCATTCTACCCCGCTGATTCGTTCACACTGCGGTTGTTCCTGACTACTGGGGAAGTGCATGATGCAAGGCCGGGTGACTTCATATGAACATATGATGCCGTACATGTAATGAAGGTAAATGTATCTCACGTGGTCAGACTCGTGAAGGTCTTGGTGGAGGTATATACGGGCGGTGATAGGTGCTAAAGGCATATGTGGCGTAGGTGGCTAGAATATGCACTGGAGTAAAACCCACATATGGTCGCCGCCACACTATTTTCATGCTTAAACCTATGAAAATACGATATTGAAATGAGCCATGTAGAGATTTTGCTCCGTTGACGCCTGGAGATAAGGAAATGTACCCTTGCAACGTTGGCAAAGCGGATGCGATTCTGGAAGCTCGGCCGCATTCCATCGTGCCTTCATTGCGGATTTGTTATCCGCTTTCATTCCCTCCTTGTCTTCTTGTCTTCTCAATTTCATTTTCCTCTTCTTATATCAAGGGCGTAAGCTCCGAGAACAGCTTACAGCATGGTCGCGAGTAAGCTGCCTCGCTCACCGCTTCCCATTGTCTAAACTCACAAAAACTAGCTCTTGAACCACTTTGTACGGGAAAGTTTGGAGACTGTTACGTTCCGCGTTACTTATGGAGAATCACGCACAGCAAAACATTCTATCGACGTCAATCTGAAATACCCAGCATATGTCGCTGGGCCGTAGGAGGATGGATCGACCTTTCCATGATCGACACATTGGGATATCTCATTTCTAATCATCTCCTACAAGAAGAATACGCATCAAACATTCGTATCACCTCACTTACGGGCTCGTTGCTGTGGGCACTGAATTATGCGCATTTCCTTGAGAGACAGGGTTTTTTCAAGGACATAAAACTTTCGTTGATCGACACTACTAAGATCTCCAAGGGCAACATATTCCCAGCGGCATGTTGTATCCGAAGATTTGATATCGAACCGCAGGATATACCTTGGCACGATGACCCCTACCATGAATACCTCGTATTCTACTCCCTCCCGGATGATGCCGTCATCTCATCTATCAAGCTTGAGGACGACGGCGGTGAATGGAACTTCCGATCTTCTCTTAATCTTCTCCTGCCAGGCTACCACCGATTTTCGCCTCTCGAAGAGCGACTACACCGGAGTTTTGAACGATTTCAATCGCCATGGTATGCTCTACCAGTTAGCCAAACACTGATCTCTTAAACCGCGATGCGTATGGCTTGGCGCATTGCAACTGCTCTTGTACCTGATGACGATAGATCTATGTTGTTTCGGATCGTCATGGTGGTTCTTTCACTTCAGCCCAGACCTGGGACGCGCAATCTCGTATTAGAAGTACAACACGAATTCGGCAGTGCGTAATCATTATGTTATCTTCGTCTCGGGATACTGAATATTGACGTTCTATAGTTACGTGTCCTACTAATCACACTCCTGCAGCATCAGTTCAGTTTTGACGCGATGCCATTTGCAATACGATCCGCAATGGCCATAACCGTGACCATTGGGTTGACCCCACTGGCTGATGGGAACACACTTGTATCGGCCACATACAGGTTGTCGCAACCCCAAACCCTGCCGTTACTATCAACAACGCTGGTTTCCACACTTATGCCCATTCTCGCTGTACCCATCTGATGAGCCGAGTTAAAAGTCGTCCGCAGTGGGTCCAAGCTTGTCTTCTCCAATGTGCTCAGCCACTCAGCAAAGGCTAGGTCTTTCAAGGAACGGGGTTGAGTTGACACATCAGGTTCGAAAGGTGGCACGTCTGGCACTGCCGGAGCCAGACTTCTGGCGCCCGAGAGATAACACAGCTTGGCTGCCGCTACTAGACCGGTTGTGATATGGCTGCGGTCGAATTTAGAAGGCGTGTAGTTGATGACTGGACTTCCGTCTAGCGGCTCGGCGGTCACGCTTCCGGAATCGCGGTCGCGGCACAGGGAAATATGACAGGTCATGTGTCGGTACTGTAGAGCAGCAGCTTTGAATTCGATACCGTCTCGCCATGGGTTCAGCAACATGGCCACGTATGGCTAGCAGGTTCGTGTGAGCTAGGTTCACTGGTCTCATTGGACGTGCAAAATGTCAGAAAATGCGGCACAGCCTCACCTGCATCGCTAGAGATTCGATCTTAGCACCGTGACCAGCTCCATCTAAGTTCTCAAACTCCGTTATCACGCTTGATAAAATGTCCCCTGCGGCTTGAAGTCAGAGACGTCTTCGAATTCAAAAGGTGAAAAGGCTACCAACCTTCCCAGGGTTTGACTTCTTGATCCCATGTGGCAACAATATTAGCCACTGGGTGCATGTGGAGATTCTTGCCTATATTAGGGTTCTAGAGCTTGTTAGTTACTATACAAGATGTAAATAACAGTGGGATAGTCGGCTCATTGGCGCAGAAAGCGTTATCGGAAGCATGTAGGGCTCTTGAGCTAGCACAGACCTTTAGGCCACTTCTCTTCATCAACAAGGGTGTGTTCAACGCGCCGCCAGCCAAGATCACTGTCTTGGCGTGAACTTCGACCGACTGTTGGGTCTTGAACCTAGACGAACTGAGCTCTCCGTGTTCGCCACGCGAAGTCCATTGGCCTGCCACTCCCATGACTTTGGAAGTAGAAGTACCACTGAACAGGATTTGAGAAACATCTAGCCCTTCAATGAACGTTGCCCCAGCGCGCGCAGCAGCTGGCAGCCAAAATGACGCTGAACCCTGCTTCGTGCCAGTGCGGCAACCAAGACCACAGCTGCTGCCACAAAGGTGTGGTTTCCCGCCGCTGTTCTGGGGGCAAGCTTTAGCTTGCCAGCCCAGTTTGCGGGAACCCTCGAGCAGCACCTCGTTGCTGTGGTTGAACTTAATCGTGTCGTCACTGACGCCCATGGCCTCACATACGCGGTCCAGATTCTTCTGAAACTGGTCTTCTCTAAAAAATGTAAGGCCGTCGCGTGCCCATTCCTCGCAGACATAGTCTGGCGTTCGGAGACTGGCGCTCCAATTGACGGTGCCGCCTCCGCCCCAGCAAGAGCCTGCAGTGACGAGGGTCGAGCCGTCGGCCGTCACCATCCCGCCTCCCTGTAGGATATTGTCGACGCGATCGAGTGCCATGGGGAATTCCCTCGGGGCGAAATAGTAGCCGCGTTCGACGACGACGACTTTGAGTCCAGCTTCAGCAAGAACCTTTGCGCACACAGCTCCGCCGCAACCGGAGCCCACAATAACCGCATCCGCCTCGACGACGACTGTTTCAATCGACTCTTGGATCTGGAGAAACTTAAAGTCGGCTGATGGTCCCGGCGATACCTTGACATCGTAGGGTTGATAGCTGTTCAGCTGAAGGTACAGCTGGTTCGTCTGGCTCCAATTAGTCTTGCTGATGGTGATGAAGATTCTAGCAAGAGCGGGCCAGAGAAAAAACCAAGATCGCTGCCACGAGCGAAGGATGGCGGCGCGCACTGCGAGAGGCTGCGCGATGAGAGGAGTCCAGTAGCCGGTGCTGATGAGGCTCCCGAATCGCGTCAACATAAGATCCAGTGTAAGACGCAATTGACCTTTAGCTGAAGGGGGAAAGCGCTCGACGGCGCGCTTGACCGTAGCGACGAGTTGGGGATCATCAGACGCCCGCGAAGCCATGTAGTGACGGAACTCATCAAAACTGAACCTGTCCGGTGAGCCACACAGGGCTTTGCGATAAAGGCTCTGTACCTCTGCAAGTGGCACTGCCAGGTGGTTTGGAAGCGTGGGCGGCGTCTCTCCTTCGACAACGGAGGGAATGACGGCATCGATCAGTGCCAGCAGAGCCTGCCAGTGTGTGTTATCGAATGTCGATGTCGTTGGGTTTCTGTCTTGTGTGCCGCGTTGGGATAAGGAGCTGCTCATGGTGGAAGCGCAGCTCCGTGCGAGATGTCGAGATTCGGGAAACGACTATAGAGCCACAGTTAATCTGAGAGGGGAGGCGGGTCAGAAGGTGTTGTTTAGACTGAGTCATTCAGAATGAAGAAAGAAGGAAGAAAGAAGGGCATAGTGTCGGTACGCAAGGGAATGAAGTCGGCAGACAGGCTCTACGGATGCCATGCCACCTTGACGCATCTTCCCTTGCCTGTCTGTTTCCTGCTCTCGGATCATGTCTCCAACTACCGTATCTCTCATCGCTGAAGTATAGGTACCTGATGTAGGTCTCCCTGTTGGTGCCGTGCCGCATGGATGGCCTACATGTACTCCAACAGCTTTCTTGTTGGCTAGCTCACCGGCCTATCGTGCGACCCGACCCGTTCTTTTCTTGCGCCTTATTTATTTTGCGCTTGGTCAAATACCCAATTAAAAACTATAGAAGGGAGTCACCACTGGTACCCTGTACACACTTCCCTACCCAACTTCTAACACCATAGCAGGTTCCACGAGCATGGCAGAATGATGGTTGGCTACGGCTCCAAAGGGTAGATTCACTACACTTTGGGAGCACATCAGGGCCGCGGATGTTGACAAAAGGTTCTTGTTGGAGGCTACCACGCACATCGACGTCAAAATTACGCCGAATCCTGACGAACATGCCGTCGCGCGCAATTCATTTGAGCAAGCACTTCGCGTGGCCAGCCGTCGAGGATTAAACCGCGTGCTTCAGGCTGCGAATGAAGTATACGAAGGTAACTTTGCACTGATAGAGAAGATGTATGCACGAAGGGGCCATCAGCTCAAGAGCACGTTAGACAATTGTTTACCTGGGAGGAAGGCCAAGGCGTGGACACACAGAACGGGGCACATGAAAAGGAGCAGTTGTCGCGTGAAGCTTTTGAGTGTTGGGTTCTTGGTCCCTACGCTTCCGTCTTGATGGCAAAACTCCTCGTCGTCGGCAAAATGCAGTCGAATGAAAATGATCTGGCACCCAGTACTCGATAGGGAATGAGATTCTGGAGAATGCGTATTAGACACGGGAGTTATGCACTTCGAGTGCTCCGATCCTTACAAAGGCCGAGTGCGTTGGATATACGTCGATTGGACCATATGTCAATAACAGAATTTCTTATATAGAGACCTGAATTGGTGTCACACGATTCTACTAGCCCAGGGCTTAAGAATGTGCCTCGCGTGGGGCATGTTCTGTAATCTCTGTTCATAGTAAAATGACTCACCCTGTCCATAGTCTTGATCCAGCTTCAGGTAGATCGGCACTTACAGGCTAGGGACGATATTGAAGACATGACAATGGATCAAACGATACACATAACAAGCTTCATACGATTTACAGGACCGCGAAATCAGAACACAGCACATTCTCACCTACCGCTTGAGGTCTCAGATGTCATCCGAATGCTTCATCGTCTACTAAGCCTTAGTCTCAACTTGCCGATCCATTCACTTCTTCTCCTCTGCTGGCGGCGCAGCGCCACCCGTCGTGGGGAAGCCCATGAAGATCTTGAAAGAGTCCTATTCGCCGTTAGCAATCATCGCGTTTCCTTTCCTTCAACAACTTGGAACTTACATAAATCATCCACTGCAGTCCCGTTAGCGTACCAATCATGACAATCCTGACCGGCAATCCATTCCAGAGCCCGCCGAATCCCATCTCCCTGTAGTTCCTCGCGACAGCAGCGCCAAACGCCTCACCAGCCTGTCGGTTGGCATTCAGTTTGCTGACCAGCACATCGGCGGGATGCGACACAATAGCACAAAGAATACCAGCTAGATAGCCACCCGTAAATGAAACAGCGGTCTGAGCGCCCTTGCCGTAATCTGCCTTGCTGCCCGGGAGGCGGTCGTAGATCATCGCGACAATAGTCTCGAAGGAAGCGAATTTCATCATCGTGTACGGGATCTGACGACCCCACAGCGGATAGATACCCTTGTACAGGCCAGCGACACCCTCAGTAGCGGTGATCTTACGGATGCCGTCGATAGTCCCTTTGTAGGGCGATGGCATGGAGGTCTGCATGCGGACCTTGACGGCTTCAAAGGGGCACAGCGCAATATCCGCTAGGAACTCGGCGGATGCGGATGCGGTCAGGTAGAGGATCGTCTTGTACTTGTAGGCATTCTCAGGCCCCGCGAGGTCCGAGTATGTCTTTTTGAAGTACTCATACCAGCCATACTGCGATGGTCATCAGAACGTCGGGATAGGAATGCGAAATACACGCGGGCTCACCTTGAACGCGCCTTGCGCCGAGTACCCGAAGAAAGTAGGTCCCCAGCCCGTGAAGATGCCTCTGATTCCCTCTGCTCTGTAGATCAACCCCCATGCCTGGAAGTTACCCTTGTACAACTTCGAATCGACCTGGCGCCGGCATTTGACGAGGTCGAGCGGGGTAACCGCGGTATGCGTCAGGCCCTGTTTGCATTCATTCTATGTTAAGCAGTACGCTTTTATACAACTTTGAAAGTGCATGCGCAAAGTGTCATATACAGCGCAAGTACTTACACAGGCCATAAGACCACCAAACGTGGCGGCCGCGTAGAACCCAGGCGAGTATAGCTCGATCTTTCCCGTCTTCGCCTGCGCCGCCTCGCTCGCCTTGTCGAATTCCTTCTGTGCCTCGGCGCTTAGCTTGGCGGCTTTGTTCTTGGCGTCGTCGACGACGGAGGCGGCGATATGAAGGTCTGGACGTGCTTGGCGCGGTGTTGCTTTGCGCTGGGCGGGTGCAGAACGGCTGTAGGGAGAATGCCATTGTGTCCCGAATGTCTGATGCAGCGTGTGCTGAGAGGGGAAGAGGTATGCCATTTTGCTGTTATTGGTCGAGCTACGTGGAACTCGGGATGGATCAGTAACAATTCATACTTTGTCGGATTGAGTTTGGGGTTCAATTGACGCACGCTCGAACGTGGTCATCGGCGCTGACACCTTACAAGGATGGGCGCAATCACAGGAACTTGGTGTAAGACAGTGAATGGATGCGATACTCACAATCTCGTAGAACTCTCCAGTATCACTGCTGCAGGCGGAAACGGAACGAGATACACTCAATTCAATTGCATACGATCAAAGACAGTAGCATAATAGGATGTTCTCGATAAGTACAGGATAGGTAGTCGGGTAAAATGGAAACAGGAGGTGTTGGTGTATGACATAGCCTCTTGCCTACTCCAACCAGTCACACTGAGGGGAGCCTGGCCCCAACCAGCATATCGGTTTCAGCTCATATCTCGAGGGAGCTGCAAGGTGATGCCGCTTCACCCACGTCCCGGATACGCTAATCCAGGTTGCACTACTAGTATCGTCGCATTGGAGTCACTCCCGTCAGGGACCTTTGCCATTGACTCGTTCGCGTCCAAAGACTCTCATTGCACATCCCAATAGAGAGAAAGAAGCGATTCGTCTTGCTAGAGATTATTAGTATGTCGACTGCATTTAAAATGTTATTCTCAATATCCGGGCTACCATGTAAATATTAAGAATGCGATTGGGTGATACTGGTAGCAACGGCGTAGTTGTAGATTCACGTTTGAAGAGGTTGCGGTCGGGAGTTCGC
Organism: Xylariaceae sp. FL1272; assembly: GCA_022432385.1. NCBI lineage: Eukaryota > Fungi > Ascomycota > Sordariomycetes > Xylariales > Xylariaceae > Xylariaceae sp. FL1272. Next base: position 27,429 of record JAJJXC010000035.1, read on the forward strand.
AAGGCAATGACGTCGGTGGGGAATTGTCGTGCATTAGAGCTAACAGCCCGCAAGCAACTCTGGGACTTAACGTAAGTTTTGACCTTTTCTCCTGTCGCATATACCAGCATCTGATTCGTCTCATAGACCAAAGACAGTCGGCAATTCACTTGGAACGTAGCAAGACTTGTCGTCGCGTATAGGATATCCTGATTCGCCATTAGGACTGAAAAAGGGGATGGGATCACTGGTTTCAAGCGCCAACCGTCTGCTCCACGGTTCGATTCCTTTCAAGTGTCGTATTAGTCTCGCCGTTCTCATAACCGTTACTGCGGTCATGCCCAAGTCGCATAAGTCATGTCGGGGGTCATTTGACTCTTGAGGAACAATACTATATGTTTTACTAAGTTTCTTCTCGCTCAATCTCGGCCTCTGTACCCTTGTATCAATCCACGACCGTGACGGTTTTGCATCATGAGAATGGAGAACATTCCTACGAGACGGAGCTTTTCGGCAATCTCCTGCTCGGCCATCGTTTGAAATGGATTGCAAGCTTTAAGGCAGCCTCTCAAATACCCAAGTTCCATCTATAGATATAGTTGGAGAACTCGCGAGATCATCAACTTAACAGCTTCAGAGCAGGCCACGACTATGTAACATCATCTAAAATTATGCTCACGTTCATCACAGTCTTCACGATACGAAGGATCTTGACCCTCAACAGATTGGTAAACTGGCCAGTTTAATATCAATTTCCCGTGTGTCAAGTACCGAATGTGAAATAAACGAGCGACCGTGTATCGCTTCGGAACAGTGCTGCAGCTATTCCGCGATACCGCTTTAACAAAAGAGTGACAAAGTTGAGCGTTGCTCAGTCAAGCCCCGAATCCCCCGCCATATGTCATAGAACAGTGAAAACTGTGACATCCATGCCGTGACCCCAGTAGACTTAAGGAGAGACAAAACAGTTTCCCAGGTCGAGCACATGATTCCCTATACCCTTCCCAATGACGATGGATATCCTGCAATCCATCTTCTGTGACCGAGTGCGGGTTGTCGTCATCAGGGAAGGAGGTGTTCAGGATAGTTGCAATCGCCACAATTATTTACATGGGTCGGCCCATGCTGTTTTGTCAGTTTAATGTCTTCCTTCTTCTGACAAGAACGTCCACAGTTCTTGATGATCTCATGTTTCCTTCGATGGTTGCATGCGAAGAGGAGGTACGACCACGTGCACATCTTGATCCAATATAGCGGGCAGCTCTCGAGGATTCCGTCTGGGAGATGGGTTCAAACTGGAACGCTTCTGACGCTGGTCAATGGCAAGTGTTAGCAATAAGGGAATATCTTTTGGCTAGGTCGAAGCCGGCAGGTGCAAAGCGGGATGGCAGTCAGGCTATGGACGACACTTACCGGGAATCACCGGCAGTCAATGATCGCAGAAAGCGAATAAGCCTCCGATGTCGATAGTGCAGGAAGTTGGTCTTGTGAGCGGATGACTAGATACTTGGCAGATGTCGTGATGTCCACTGAGGATCCGGTTTGGAAGCCATCATCTGTTCGCCGTTCTTATGCTTCTTCAGCACAAAGAAAGTCAACCTACGAGCGAGCCTAGTATCGCTTGGAATGAATGAAGAAACCAACAGCGCATGCCATCGGACTGTTGTAGATCTGAAAACGGACATTTTGTGACACCTGATTTCTGTGTGTTGTTATGACCTTGGAAATGTTGGCTGTGATGAAAGGAAGGAAAGGATGAGGGGTGTAGCGTTTATTGTATGATCCGATCTTCATTGAAGGTCTGTATTATGGCCATGGTATGCAGGTAGCCACTTCGATGCCAAACGGAGCGAGTAATGCAACTCACGGCTATATGACTTTGAAGCAGCAGAGGAAGGAGACGCTTTAGACAAGATATCAGTCATGCGATTGACGCAGAGTAGATAAGCTCAGCTTCTGGTACATAATTTGCTATCATTTCTGACACGCCTGGGAGATGATTCGTTGCCGGATGAATGGCGTGTACGTAGGGTTCTTGGACCCACGATCCGATTACAAACCAGAAAAGTCAGAATTCCAAAACGGATGGTATGCTGCGTTGGGATTTTAAAGCAGTGAACAAAGAGCATCGGTACATAAGTGCGACAATACTACATGTTCCATACATGATCAGATATGGTGGCATCCCTAACTGCATCGGTGTTGCACTCGTGTTCGGTATCCCCAATGATCTGTCTCTTGGCTCTGAAAATGACGATGGGAAAGAACACAATCGAAGAAGGCGGCAACGCTGCGATATTCCTTCTTGCGAAAGATGCTCAAATCGAGCGCAGGGTCGTGAACTATCGACAAATCCTGGTGCAAAGCTACTATGTAGCACCCGATAGCTGGTGAGGATTGCAACTTTCGGACCCATTGCACACGACGGTTTGAGTACTTCATTTAAGAAATGTCCCGAAAACGGTCATGTTAGGCGAGAGGTGTGACTAAGTCCACGTAGAACGGGTTTATGTGCATAACGAAGTTGACGCGGTATCGCCCCCATTACTAGAGGTCTTTCGCCAAACAGCCAGCGTGCCCGGCCGTACGCTATCTGTCACGGCAGGGCTGCGAGTATCACCTTTGCTCGGAAATTATATGACTCGCAGACATTCGATGCCTTTTGAGTGCGGATAGAAAGCCTACACTATATCTTGCCTTACTGTCGACGGTGTGCATCTGCTACGCAGATTCAGGGCGCTCCAAACACACTAAGGTATATCCTCACTGTCGTCAAGAATATCAACGACCTTCTTTATCCGACGCCGATTGGATAGCAGACATGACATCGGAGGTCTTGAAGATGAAGTCAAGCGCCTTAATCATTTCGTGTCATTGGCGCCGAGACAACCTCGCTCATTTACTAATTGGGGCTGGGGCAGAATGCCGGATCGAAACAAAGGTGTTGAAACATATCTATGTTCACTCATAAAATGATACCGACGACATACAGATAAGGAAACTTCGTGCATAAGATTGGTGTAGTAGCTGAGGCTCACGACAGGGGCCTTGTGCTATTTTGTGTAGCAAGGCGATTTGTGCTGCAGTCGGCGTTAGCATGTTCCACAGATCTAAATATGGAAACATGCATACAGGGACATAACGCTACATAATCAGACGAAAATGGCCTATTCCAGCTCGGAAATATGAAGATGGTGGCATGTCGTGCTTGTTTTGACGCGACGTTCGATGGAGCGCAAGGAATTCGTTTAACATAGACTATTTGAAGCAAGATATTAGTGCCCATTGCGGCTCTGCGTTAGAGATACAAATATTTGACGACATCCTAACATACTAGATACAACTGAAAACAACATAGGCAACTTCCATCAACTTGTTCATTTTTTCCACGTTTATCACTGCTTCCAAAAGACAAATGTAGCCGGGCAACTATTCCCACATGGCGATCAATAAACATTAGGCTGGGAAGCCTGAGTCTTGTCGGTAATGACAATGGCACGGACCGAGCAACTTATGCGCCTACACTTACAGTCCGCCGTTGTTCTGAAGTTAAGCTCAGGTGGAGGAGTGAAAAGCAACTATCGACTGGACTTCATTTCGACGCGTGACAGAAAACCTGGGGAAGAGGGACTTCTTCATCCGTAGGCCGCGGAGCTAGGGACTGCATTGAGAATAATGACCATCCCCATCTACAGACTATATACATAATATGCTCAACTTCTCTTGTATACACCACAACAGCAACGGCTCATGGAGAAAAGTTTACGCTACCGTCGTAGTAGTTTAGCTTGCGATATGACGTCCGAGTGCCCGGGTCGCTAGTGAACTCGCTGCTGCACCCCGCAATGGAGTTACCCAAAGCGGCAACAAGCCTCGGCCGGTGCCGTGACGCTCAAAACTCGAAACATCCATGGCGCGGGGGCACAGCCCATTCTCGGCATTGGCTTGTGACAGATATTGCATTGTCATGCAGGATGAACGAATATGTAATTCCATACGCCGACGCTTACTCAGGGCTACTTATAAACAGGTGCGCGTACCGATTTCCAGGGACAGATGCTGCGAGTGTCTACCTAATTCCAGTTGCTTTTCATGCACAATTGATGAGAGATACCCAAGGTGGGCGCTAGGACTGCGATCCACTGGCTCTATTTATGAACCCCGCCTCGTCAGCCCATCTGAGAGCTCCTGCCAGTCTTACATTTCCCTCACACTAGATTCATAGATCCGACGATACCCTCAATCACCAATTGCCTTTCATAACACATACATAATACCAAGGACATATAGAGAAAACTCAGACATCATGGCCGCACCACCCAACAAGACAATCGCCAATCAAGGCGGTAAATGGGTCCAGGCAAGCATCCCCAACTCCCCCCCTCTCACAACCAACCAACCCACCTAACACACCCCCAGAACCGCGCCCTCTGCGACTCCATCGACCCAGCCCTGCAACTCCAAGGCATCGGCTGGCTAACCCGCAAAGCCGTCTCCGTAACGACGGTAACCCTGCACATCAAGCAATACACCGACGCCGAGTCCAAGACCCACATCGACATCGACCAGATCGCCACGGGCGGGCTAAAAGGCACGTCCGAGCACCGGACGCTCGACTTCCAGTTCCGCGAGCACACCGACTGGCTGTTCGGCACCGCGAGGGGACAGTCCAAGTTCGTGACTAAGGAGGAACTCGACGCGATTGTCGCGGAGCAGACGGAGAAGGGCATTCTGCAGGATGATTTTTTGAGTAAGGGGTTCATTGAGGGGGATGGGGAGAAGACGGAGGATGGGAAACTGTTTGTTTATAATCATGTCGTGAGTAATAATGGTTGGTATGCTACGCAGACGTGGGGGTTCCAGATGGTTGGGGGCGAGAGGAGGTATGCGAGACATATCTGTGTGAGCAAGGAGGGCAAGTTTGCTAATGTGCAGCTTATTTTTGATTGGGCTGGGGAGTTGTAGATAAGAAGCGGGATATGGAGGTGGGAGAGTGACGGGTGGGCGGATGGAGAAGCGGGTTTGCTTTTAGAGCTATTAGCATGGTTGCATTTTATGAAACCGATCATATATAGAGCGGGAATGAGGAAACCACTGGCGCGCTACTGGTCATGAAACTTGAGGTCTGTGTGAGAATGAACTCTGATGCATTATTTCTGCCCTGGAGTTTGAAGTGTCGCCTATTGACCGTTGAACGAGTCGCGTTCTGTCAGATACGCTCTCATCCGGGCAGACGCGGCCCCAACCTTGAAGGTCAAAGGCGACAAGATATTCGGGATCTCTGATCTAAGGGTGGCTGGTCTTCTCCAACCATCCGTCACACTCCCAACATCTGTTCACCATCTGTTGAATCATAAGCCCATAAACTCGCCGATTGCTTCCCCTTCTGGGTGTTGTTCAGCATGCCGGCCTATTCTGTTAAAGCCGGTGGTTATCCAGCCGAGTTCGCCGTCGGCATCAAGAGCAGTTGAAGGCTCTAACCATCACTCCACGTCGCATGTCACACACATATCATCCCCACAATCAGCGTATGCATTCCGGAATGTTCCACAGTCTCAAGCCGGCCTCCTCTTAACAAACTCCTCCAAGTCATCCCTCGTGGCAACACCCAGCACAAACCGCCTATCCTCATCCGTAACCACAGCAAAGTCCTGCTTCTGGCCCGTCGGATCATGCACGCCCTCGAAGAAGGCTTCGAGCTCTTCTAGCGGCGTATCCATGCTGATGACCGTGTACTCTCGTCCCTTGCGCTGAAACCGTACCATGGCGCGGGAGAGAGGGTCTTCGGGCTTGACGGCGCCCGTGTCGAGCTGGGCTTGCAGAGCAGGGATGGCGATGTAGCCGAGGAGCTTGCGGGTCTCGGAGTCGATGATGGTGAGGTGGGTGTATTCGCGCTCGAAGGCCGAGAGCATGGCGAGCGAGATGGGGTCCGTTGGGTTGAGGGAGAGGGCGGCGGGGGGTTCGAGGTCTTGGACGCAGGCCTGGGAGAGGGCAGGTCAGTCGAATGGAGCCAGATTTAGGTTTGGATGAGATGGGAACTTACGCCGCGGTACCTAGATGACCATTTAGAGACAAATGGCTGTCTGGAGAGAGGCGAGGGCCCGATATGGACGGCGCCCTTCATAGTTTGTGCCATGGTGGGATGTGCGACGTGGTTGGAACGTGCGGGGCGGCGGTTTATTTCAATCTTCGTAAGGGTCACAATAGCTGAACAGGCACGATGCTGATGTTTTCCGGGGTGCCGCGTGTCTCGGCCGGGTTGACTGGCTGTCTGTGTAGATTTGTTGATGTTGTCGTGAGGAAGGGGGAAGTGGGATTGCGAAGAGCTTCCAGATTGCTTTCAAATGCTCAGCAGCGGCTATTGGAGGCTGAAGAGCCCTAGCGTTTAGACCTGGCGGGGCTCATTCCCGCCTCATTCGCATGCAGCAGCTGAACCCGTCATGCTCGTCGTCTCATCGACGTACAGCTGAACTTACAACGCGCGCCTCCGTTACGACTTACATGTTGTCTACTTATCTTCTCCCCAGTCGATGCGCGCCGTGTGTGCTGGACTACTGTTCTTTGCCACTTGTAAACACTATCCAGCTCGAAGATTTCCGTTAGTTGTACAAGCAGGCAGGCCTTTATACGACTGGCATTCCGTGACAAATTCTAATGTATACCAGCCCAAGTGATGAGTGCACAGTTATATACCACCAAGATACCCCAGAACCGACACGTAAGAGGCATAGGAGGGGGCTCAATGCAAGAGTTTCTATAAAAGCCGCCCCCGAACTCCAAGATGAGTTGCGGGAATACTTGGGAGAGCCTCTCTGTACCACAGACTACTGTACCAACAACTCCCTTCCCTGGCGGTGGAAAAAGGGTCAGAAAATTACCGATCATTCAAAAGAACACGGCCTTACAACAACGTCGCCAAGCGGACATCGTGCACATCAGGTACACCTCCACCAATACTTACAAGAAAGCGCCAGACAAATGATGGGGACGTCGATTTCGTTCCAGACTTGCAGCGACATGGGCAGCGGCGCTTTTGCCTTGACTCGCAGGTAGCAATGCAAGGACGACATTGTAGCCGGATAAGTAGCCGACCCAGACATTTATCATACAACAACTTAGAGACCTGCATAATCACACCCTTTCCTTCCGCATGTCAACTACCAAATCAACAAGCCGGTCTATAGCCCGAGCTGTATGTCGGACAATTTGATTGATGATAAAGCCTTTCCACGAGACATAAACAATAGCTCTGTTCTGGACAGTACATGTTCTTTCACCAACCATACTAATCACTAGCAGAAAGAAACTGCCGGCTAGAAACTACAACTAGTCTTTTTATGTAGAAACATACACTTTAATTGGTTTAACACAAACAATCGATGCGTACCGTGAACTACAATCCCTGAAATGCGACTACAGCCAGGCTATATAAGTGTGCAAGAATCCGCCTCTTGCCCAATCTTAATTCTCCAGATCTTCACACACAAGTCCTACAAGCTAAGCAAGACAATCATCGACTCTAATCCAATATCAATTTACTTCGCTAACTTCAGCTCCAGACACCACCTTCAAACCCTTACGACTTTCACCATGGCCTGCGTCAAGTACGTCTGCACTGCAGAATGCGGATGTGTGGTTAACACCGCCATCAAGCACGACGCCATGTGTTCAGGTGTATGCTTCCCAAAAACCGTCAATTTGACTCAGTCCGGGAAATGTGGTATGTGCGACTAGGAGCCTGCAAAACTCCGTGTTAGGAGTCCATAGTGCAATAGGGGAATGCTTGGTCAGCTAAGACTTGGACTATAGTCGACCCAGCAGTGTACCACTTAGCTAGATTTTATCATCATCATCATAGAATACACAGTCATTACAGTACTTTTCAGACTTTCTTGCAAGTGATCAGTAGATGTACTGTCTATGGCAGTCACTACAGTCGTTATTTTCAGTACTTTTTACTATGTATCTTCCTCCTTTTCAATCGACATGCTATATATGTAGTGATGTAGCGATTCCCATATTGGACAACAGCTGCCTATAAGACATGAGACCAGTTCTTCTATGTAAAAATAGGTGAGAGTGGCTTTCTATATTAAGTTCACCACCAATGGGCGGCACGGTCGCACTTCGTAGATGGAACGTGATTTATGTACCAAATACCACTTCGAACTAGAAACCTGTAACCGGCTCGGCCAAAAGCTCAGAGCTTTATACTTCCGCTTCCAGCAGCCCAGCACAGATGATTTCATCCTTCTCAGGCCCTAGCTCGAGACTAGGCAAACTGCTCCCTTTACATCGCGTCTGGTCACAGTAAATACCTGCCCCGCTAGTATCACATAAGGTGGCATAAATATAAAAATAAAAAACTGGATAAAAAATATAAAAAGTGTATTTATATAAGAGGACGCCTGCCTACACCCAGTTTCAAACTGGGGGCCTTATACTTATTTATTAACGGCATAGATACGTGGTTATAACTAATTACTCGCCATGACACTTTACCAACGGCATTTATTAGATCTGCTGCGGTTGTGCATCCGTACCATATACCGGATCATGCTGTACTTCCTGCTATTCACATTTCACAAAAATCGAATGTATTTCTGACTCAGGAATGAATGCTCAATTCTAGCAACTAAAATATCAAAACTATAACAAAGCGGAAAAGATAACCAAACGCACCTAATAACTTTGACGGTTCGAACCACTACAATACTGCTCTATCAGACTCGAGACACTTGAGGTGTAACAAAGGCTATTATCGTAATGTTCATGGCTGTGCCTCTGGCCTAATACCATCACATCACCACCAGACGGGCGCGTCTCTGCAGGATGAGAACGGCACCGGACAGTTTATTGATTCCGCGAATTATCAGTATCCTCGTTAACCTGGAAGCTACTACACAGTCACTATCTTTCGACTGCAACTTCACGCTAGGCGCAGTCGGCCATCCGGACCAACCTCCCAGGCTTCGCTTCCCACCGTCGTAGCGCCGTACAGAACCCCGTCGGGGTCGTATGTACGCTTGATTGAGAGCAGCTTTGCGTAGTTAGGTCCGTAGAAAGCATTTTGGTAATCCGGCTGTCCGAAGTCTGCCTCGTTCATATACGCGCCCCCGCCAGGTGTGAGATCCTCGAGCATCGGTAGCAGCGTGCTTCTGATGAGCTGCTGTTCTGCTATATTTGCCTCGAAGTGAAGAGGATCGTATGGCCTGTGTTTGATATCAGTCAGTATCTACTCTAGATCGCAATGGCGAAAGCCATGACGAAGATGGCTTAAGAGGAGCAAAGGCACTGAGGGTGCACATGTAGAGTAGAGCTGCGTCATACAAGGCTACGAGGAGATTTAAGGCGGATGTCCGCCATACTTGGTTGACCGAGTTAGCAAAGGACGCCCGCCCTGTGACGTTGAAAGATACGCCTGACAGAGCTGCCCCGTGCTGGAGAATTGCCCGAGTGCGTCCATCAACTTCGCTCGAGACTCCTTATCCGTTAACAAGGTTCGAGGTATTAAGCGGCCACCAATATTGTACTCCGTGATTTGGGGCTCAGCGCTGAGGCTGTGATAACTCTGGAGCTATGACGGGAACTTCTGTATGGTGTAATCTTGCATAATATGTCAGAGAAGCTTCAAAGCGTGGGTATTATCATGGTCTCTCTCAAGAACGATATGTTGCTCTGACTTAGGTAATCCAATGTTGGCTGAATCAATTGAAGCAAGTTCTCTGGGTCAAAGCCAGGCGCAGTGGCTGGTGCGACGGTAAAAAAACGCCGCTCTGAAGAACCCATATACTAATTGCACCAGAGTCACCGAGTTGAGGCATCCCGGTCAAGAATGTCTCGACAGCTTCGTAAAACGTGTCGTTTGAGACACCGTCACTTGTGAATGTGAGATTGGCGGCAGTTACCATCAGATCCGCATGCATCTTGACCGTCATGGACAGTACGATGGCGTAAATCCCGCCGCCTCCGCCGGAAGAGCCCAGTATAGATCCGAGTTAGTTTCTGGGTTTGCGGTGATATGCTCGCCTGCACTTGTAACGACATCCCATTCAAGAACTTGGTCGGCACCCAGACCAAAAGTGGACGCCAGTTCTCCACGTCCGCCACCTTGTGTGTATGCACCAGCAAGGCCAACGGATGAGCAACCTCCTGTCACGATGACTGAACCGCGTGAATGAGCGGCCTGTTGAGCTTTGAGACCTATAACACCTGCCCCTATTCGTGATGCGTTCCTTGTTGAACTTTTAGTCGCACATAACATCGTATGCTATAGCTATAGACATGGCAGGTACTTTTATAGTAGGACGAGTTATAATCCAAGAATGATATATCCGTATTAAAGTGCGTCCATATCGCGATGGCGCCTGGGCCTGTCGAGCGACCTAAGTAGTCATGGCCGGTATTGCATATCACTAGACGTATGTTATGCGCCCTTGCAAAGTCTAGGATAACCTGGCAGTGACGAGCTGAAGTCGCATCAACATCATACTGAACGCACGAGCCAATCACACATCGGTCTTCACGAGATGCAAAAGGGCTACAGCTGTTATTGGCAAAAATGTCTGCCATAGGCGGGAAGAGGTGCGGTAGTGTGTCTCCGGTTTCGTCCAAATATCCTGCAAACGGGCGCAAGCTTCTCCATCGTATGGGCCGAAAGTGCTGTCGTGACAGGCATGCGCAAGAGGAACAGTCACGATTAGTCGAACTTCCAATGTCGCTTTGAAGCTGTCCCAGTCTGGTTTCGCGGGCCAGCAGCTGTCACCGGGATAACATCGACAAACGAGGTTGCGAGATGGGAGAAGTTCACTTTTCCACATCGACCAGCAGGAGAGACATCCTTTTATGCCCATTTACTTGCTCAACGCAGAAAAATTCGCTGGCCGAATGACTCCTCGCCGTAACTAAGTTACGCCGCTTGAACCGTTTGAATTTTGTTCGGGGGCAGAGTTTTGATATATCGACGAAGCCATTATGGTTGAAATCTTATTGTTGAAAAAAAAAAAAAAAAACCTTATCGTCGACGGTGTGCATCTGCTACGCAGATACAGGGCCATCAAAACATAGTTGCGAAGATGACAAGAGGTGGCCACAGCAACGAGCTCAGAACCATATTACGCGTCGCTGGTCATGTTCACCCAGCGATGCGATCGAAATCAGCGAACTTATCGGCAAAGACCCCTATCATCCAAGCTTGCGGAATATATCCCACCCGATTGCGTTTCAGCCCTGCCTGCTGGTCAAGAAGCGGACGAAAGAGGCGGGTGGGACCAGGAGTCTGTAGCAAAAGGCGGTGCGATAAACTACGTCCCCATTAAGCGACAGCGACTCGGACCACAGACGCCCCTCCTCCGCACTGACTACGTTGAGATCAAGGGAGTTGATATTGCACACATACCACGAATTGTCTTGTCAATGATACTCCCCGATATTAACGCATCTCGAACTTTTCAGACGATGGAAACCATAGACATAGGTCCCCTTAAAAGAGAAACACTTTAAAGAGAAAACTTCAACTGCGTATCGCCACTCGCCTTGAAATTTCCGGTGGACGTATTCTTCGTATCTGTCTGCCATCTTTAGCAGCTCTCTGGCGTGAGCAAACCGAGACTTCCTGATCAGCGACGGGCAAGTCGTTACGCTCCCCACGCAAGTCGGTGTATCTACGCCTTGCAGCATAAGACGAATAATCCAGTCTGCCTTTCCATGTCAAGCCGTTTCGTGGGCTAGAAACTGACGACTGAATCTCGCGTCTGGATGCGTGCCGATGGAGATAGCGGCTCACCTGGGAAGACGATGGGTATCAGCAGCTCGGTCTCGGGACTTAAATCTCCTGTTGGGGAGGCGTGGCATTTGATGACGAGCTGTGATGGGTGTCAAGGCACGATGGTCTGATTCACAGATTTGGTTTAGTGTAATGTAGACGGGCATTTATTGTCAAGCAGCAAGGAGAGTGCGGAGCCGTTGATAATGCCCATGTTTCAGAAATCACGATGGGATTTCTGGCTGTATCACTGGCTGCCTTGTGTGATAGAGATCAGTTTCTCTGGTGACTAATTCACTGGCGGCATATTGATCGAAGAACATCTGTCATACACGTGTATGGGCGAGGAAGCGGTCAGTTTCATTTAAGGTAGTAGTATCATAGATGTCATCATTCATTGAGTAACAACAATATGTCGTGGCGTTCAAAAGCTCTCATTACAACGATATAAATGGATGCTCTATGTCCGACCAAGCATCGTTCCAGATGACTTGGTAACCAATAACACTTGCTCGCCCGCCCGTATGATGTTGCCGAGGTATGCCGATGAGGTAAAAGATTATAGTATGTAGCAGTGGTGGACAAGCCACTATGTGATGTGATATGTGGCGAGTGACGGGAAACGATTATCTTATCATACAACTCCGCATTTGTAACCCCGTTTTACGTGAAGGAACCAGAGTGAAACAGGAATTCGACTGAGTATAAAGGAAAAATAGGAACCGCCGTGTCTATCTGGTATGGGAGAACCATGGAGCCGTCAATCATCGAGTCGTTGATAGTAGAGGCGTACGAGCCGCCCCCCGCGTGGAAAAGCAAATTGCAGAAGAGAGGATACTCGTATGGGGTGAGATTCGGAAATGCAAGAGTGAATGGGGCGCACGCCATGTCTTACGGCCACCATTTCATCGTCTTGTAGCTGGTAATCACCTCCTCGACCAACTCTTTGGTGATCTTCGGTTTTTTGTATTCAAATCCAACGACTGTCTCGAGTCGGCTGCCGTCCATGCTGAGATCGGTGTCTTTTAGAAGCTCTTTCTCCATGAAGGGGGATAACGGGCCAGGTCTGGTGATTCCAGCGTCGGCCAACAGATCCGCCCATGGTCCGAGCACATCATCGTTGACGTCTTCGACTACGCTGTCCATATTCAGCTTGGCGAAATTGCTGAGCAGCTGTCCCTGAAAGTCTTGCTTAACGCCAAGAACCTCGCCAATGATGTTGGCCATGGTGCCTTGGGTTGTGGAACCCTTGTCGACGACATTGAAGATTGGCGTGTTTCCCATCGTCTTGGCATCCCAGTTGGCCTTGCCGGCATCATACCAAGATGCGACAGCCCACAAGGCCCTCGTGACATCGTCGATGTGTGCCGTGTTCGTGCGCAGGTCTTTCGTCCACAACCATTTCATGTCCTCCTCAAGGGACTGGTATACACGCGCAACACATAGTGCGGTGGAAACCCACTGTGAAGCATACGGACCGTATACATGCGGGAGTCGTACGATTAGAAGATTGAGTCTGGAGATGAAGCCATTCGTAAGTGTGTGTCGCTGTTTTCCTGTAACTGATGCAAACTCACCCTGCGATTTGAGCCAGCTGTTCCTCGGCCTGTGCTTTATAGGTAGCAATCTTGCTCCACGGCTTAAGCTTGTCGCCTTCTTTGCTGGGCGATGAATTTGGCTTGTAGACCTGACCTGTGCTGAGCTCTACGAAGCATTTTACTTTCCGCTTGGCGGCCTCGTTTGCGACCGCCAGCGATAAACCTAAAGACCGAACTTTGTACACTTCATCCTCTTGAGAGTATCTCGTTTCTCCACCACAATTGAAGACATAGTCCCACTGTTTTCCGTCTGGCCGGTCGAATATGCGGGCAAGAGCTTCTGTAGGGTAGGAAATATCGGTCAGTGGGCGACAGCAAAGTTGGGAGTCGGGTCGCTCGGGTTCAGGATCCTGGTCACATACGCTCTTTGCTGGCGTCAGCCTGCATGAAGTTTGCGGCCGAGCATGCGTCCTCAAATTCCGGAGCGAGCCAGGCCAACTGAGGTAAGACTTTGTCGACCAGTCGGAGCTCAGAGGCTAAAGCATTTTCGTGGATGTGCTTGGCGAGGAAGCGGCCGATGTAGCCCAAACCGCCGATTATGAGAACCGACGGCTTCTCTGACGCCATTGGGACGGGATTTGAGTATCGGACGGAGCAGAATTGCTAGTGGAGTGGCCGGGGATAAGAGGAGTTGAGCGCGAACGCGGGGTTCCAGGGCGCAAAGGTGGGTTTCGGGGAGTTGGGGGCCGAAATTTAGAGGGAAGAACTGGATTGAGATATCGTGGGAGAGGTCTCCGTTATGTAGTAGTATTTGGATATCAGACTTGAAGTCTCTTGAGGCAGAGGGTGCTTGTTTGGCGCGGGAATTGGTGTTCAATCGACCGGGTGCAATGCAGGTAGGGGTATGGAGAGCGGTTACGCAAAACTAATATTGGCTCATTTCAGTGCGGCGGGCGGTGCGAATCCTGGTTAATATGAGAGACGACAGCCTGGAGAGGGAACAGTAGCCCTGGAGGCTGCAACACGCTGTCGAGCAGTTTTGTCCACACTCGTATATAAAGCACGGCTCCGGTACGGACACACGCCTATGTAAGAGCAAAACCGGGCTGATAGCAAGGCAGCGAGATATGGCAGCAGGGGAGACGGGGATGGTACCGGTATATGAGCTGACCGGGCTGGCCTGTCTCGGGATTGCTGTCGCAGTTGGAGTGGATAGGCACGGGGTTGGAGAAGGTGAATCTACCGTTGTTGTGCCAGTATGAGCAGCTGTGGGCAAGGCGTAGAGTAGAGGGTGGAAGACTGCTGTCAAAGTGTCAAGTCAGGCGATGAGAGAGGGCGGCGCAAGGTGAGTGAGGTTCGAGGGACAAAAGCGAGGCAGCGCGATGCGCCTTGGAGGGGCGGAGATTTGTGTTATTAACGACGATGGGGGATGTGGAGTCGACCCAGCGCTGCAGCTGGGCGATGGGGTCCCTTTTTCCCAGTGAATCCAAGTCTGTCTGCAAGACTAGTACCGCAGAGTTATACCTACCACCACGCCGTCGAGACAACCTACCATTCGTACGAGTAGAGTAAAGAAGTCAGACTATGACCAAGTTGTTGCTTACCACCTTATGCACCCCTGTGACGGATGTAAACAAGAGGAAAAGGGGACTAGGCTCAGCGGGTGGCTTGGAGTCAAGACTGACGGGCTTGTCCCAAGCTGTCACGGAGTACGGATTAGGAGATATTGTAAGCAGCATGTAAGAGGAGCTAAGGGCCACTATTGTGCCAAGATTGCATCCCTAAGGTACGGCATGTAGTCAGGATTCTTTTTTTCTTTCTAGAAGCTTTTTGCCATTTTCCCTCTCTCGCCTCTGTCCTCCCTCGCTGGAGCTCCGGCGAGGAAGAAGAGCGGAACATTTGGCAGCGGACCCCTCATCATGTGATTCACAACGCGATGCCCATGGCGCCCTCGTCGCCTTGGTCGCCCTTGATGATACCTATAATACCCAGCGCCGTCGCACGCTGCCATCTTTCTCTCGATTAGATGGTATCCTGATGATCCTGCCGAGCCGCTTGCTGCCATTCCAGTTCCCGGTCTTGTCTGGTCTTTGGATGGATGGATGGATGGGCAGGCCGTCACTCCGCGCGTCAGGGGCAGGTGTGGAGCCTAGCTCATACACAGGCTCGACAGACTGGAGCAAACTTGAAGACGCCGATTGTCATCTCAGCTCACACGTGTGCATTGCACCTTGCCCACGTCGCGCAACTCATCGACACCACCTTCGTTTGTTATCTGCCTCTTCTTATTTGTCCCTCTTCCACTCGTCTCCTGCTTTCCCAGTGCAGCTCACGCACGATGCATGGATTTTAATTGCTTGTGAGCTGTCCGTGGCTGCGTCGGTGTGAGGGCATGTCGCCTGTAATCTTGAACGTGGTGTCATTGCAGTCATTTATACGCACGTATAGTAGTATCCGTCAGAGATGCATATGCAAACACCTGGTAGACAAATGTCGTGCATTGCCCCTATTTGGCATGCCTTCGAGCCGTAAAGCCGAGACTTGACACGTTGACGGATATAATGACCTGAAGATTCCCCCCCCCCCAGTCACCTGAGGATTCCTCCACTTTCTGCGCCCGATTTAACGCTACGCAGAAGTATTACGGCCTAAGCGGCACTTGATTATAAAGATAAATATATATAGCATTATATCTGTAATACGTTATTAATTATAAAGTAATATACGTATTTCAATTATTAAAAAAAACAAACGTATTAATGTTTAATAAATAGAAAATAATATGTAATAAATAAATAATATAGTTAAATAAATAGATAATAAAGCAATATAAAATAAAAATAATTCCGAAATAATTTAAATATTATTTTGCGTTTTTTATATAATTATTATATTGCGTTGTTTATTTAAAAAATTTTAATTATAACAATAATAAATATTTATGCCGACAAGGTTTAAAACCGAAATATTTTTTTAAATATAAAAAAAGATTAAAATATTAATAATATTTTAAGTAATTTAATTAAACGTATTAAAAATAATATTACTTTTAAACGATATTTATCTAAAAAATATAGCAAACTATCGTTTAACGACTTAAAATCGATTAAATAAGCAGCTATTTATATTAATATAATTGTTTTTAATAATATTTTAATATAAATAAAAATATATAATAAACTATAACGAATTTTTGTTTATAATATATTTTAAAAATATAGTCGATAAAATGTAGAAAATAAAAGACTTAAAATTAAATAGATTTACTGTTTTGCTAATATTTTTAAATATTTGTTTACGTTAATTAATAGATACGTTTTTATTATTTTTATTAAAATATTTAAAAAATTAGAAATTAATAAACTATAAAATATAGTAAGTTTATTAAATAAATAAATTAAACTTAGTTAATTTATTTTTATAAATTTAATATTATATAAAAATATTATAGCTAGTTTTTTAAACTATAACTGTATTATTTAAAAATATATTTATAATACGTTATATAATTTAATATACCGAAAATAAGAATTGTTTTTACGTATTTATTAAATTATTTATTTATATAAAAACTACGTATAATTTTAAGTAAAAGATAATTAATTTATAAATATAATTAATAGAGAAAAATATATAAAAAAAGGCTTTAAAATACGTTTTATATTTTAAAAACGATTTCGAAACGATTTTAATTAATACGTAATATATTATAGCTTTTTTAAAACTACGTATGCGCGATTTTAAAACAAAAAAGTATATGGGACCTAATAAAAAAATTGTTAACTTTTTTTAATTAAAAGTGACTATAACGTAAATAATACGATATTTTTTAGTTATAAGTTTTAAAAATATTAATTTGTTTTTAGTTTATTAGTAATATATAATAATAAAGTTTTTATTATTTTATATTAAAAATATGTTTTAATTAAGAAATATATTTTTATAATACGATATTATTACGTTTTTATCTATATATAAATATGTTGAAAAAGTTTATTAAAAACGAAAACTATTATTTAAATAATGTTTAAAAATAAAAGTATTTTAATTAGGTTAAAAATAATAAATAACGAAAAATATATAATAAAATTTAATATTTATTGTTATAAATATTATTAATAAAAAATAATAACCGAGTTTTATTTTAATAATGTTTTAAAAATTATTTAAGTTAAATATAATATTATATTAAGATTTTTTATTTTTATATAGCGTAAAATAACGCTTTTTATTTTAATAGTTACGTATAGTAAATATAAACATTTTTTGCTTTTATTTAAAAAAACTTTACGATTGGTTATTGTATTAATTATATAGATTATCCGGTAAATTAACAAACTAAATATAATTTTAAATATGATTTTTTTAAAACAATTTTAAAATTTAAACTAATTTTTTTAAATAGCTTTTTAATTTTAAACGAGTTAAAAAAGTTTTTAAAAAAGTATAAAAAGCGTTTTATTATAGATATTTATGCTAGTTTAATAAATATGGACTATTTTCGGTATACTATTTATAAGTAGCAAATTTTGCTTTTTTTTAAAAACGGCTTCGAAATTATATTTTTTTTATTATAGTTTAATAAATAAAACAGCAAAAAATATATAAACAAAATTAATAATACGTTTTACGATATTTTTTTATTAATTAATTAATCGTAATATATTTAATATATATATATAACGTATATAAGATATATTATTATTTGTTTTTATTATAAATAAGCAAAACTATAGAACTTAAATAATTTTAAAACATTTATAGTCGACGTTAATTATAAATATATTAAAAGTTTATATTACCGTAAAATTATTTAAGCATAGTTTTTAAAAAATATATAATAAAATACGTTATATATTGTAAAACGTATTAAAATTGTTTTTAATTTATTTTAACGATATTTTTTATATAATGTTTTACGAATTTTAAAGCAACCAAAATATATTATTATATATTTTAACAAATTTTTTATATTTTTAAAAACAAATATGCCGTTAATATTAAATAAAAATACGTATATAGCTTAAAACTATTTAATATTATTTTAAATTAAAGCATTATTATTATTAACAGTTTTAGTTAATATTTATAAAAAAAATTCGATTTTATTAAAATATTCGAATATTATTTAACGTTAATAGTTAAATTTTATTAAGTTTATTTTAAATAAAACGTTAAAAAATATTAAGTAAAAACTATAAAAAAATATAAAATTAGTATATAATATGTTTATATTTTTAATATATGCAATAAAGCTAAAGGACTATAATAAAATATATAATATTATTATTAATATATTATTATAACAACGGTTTAAAAACGATTAAAAAACGTTTTTAAAATATTTACGCAAATTAACTTAATATATAGCAAACTATTTTAATTGTAATAAATAAGCAAAGTTTAAAAACGACCGTATATTACGTTAAGGTTTTACCGTAATAAATTAAAAATTGCGCTAAAAAATTAAGATTTTATTTTAAAAAATATTAATACTGTTAAAATTATATACGCTTTATTATATTATTTGTTTAGTTTATATTATTTAATTTAATAAACAATTAATATTATTAAAAAATAAAACTAAAATCTTTTTATAAAAAATAATTTATTATATATATATTAAGTTAATACGTTTTATAAAAATACGTTAATATAAAAACGATATAAAATTTAGTTTTAAATATATAGTATATAAAAGTTTTTATTGTTTAAAACGTAAAGTGTTAATACTATTTTAAAACGGAAACGTATTTTAAAAAAAATATAGCCGTCGATTAAAAAAGCATTACGTATTAAGCGTTAATAAATTACTATTTTAGTATTTTAAATATTAAAATAATTTTATACGTCGTCGGTTAATAATATTATAAATAGCGCTTTATATATAAATTGTTTTAATAGTTAAAATATTAACAAAAATCCTGTATTTAATCGCGAAAAAAATATTTTATCGTTTAATATGTTTATATAATCGTAAAGCTAAAACTTTTAAAAACGGACGCCCGTTTAATAAATATAAACGCTATATTGCTAAATTATTTAAAATTAAATTAATGTTTAATATAATGAAATAGTTTATAAAAAATAACGGGTACGGCTTAAAAAAAAAATAAAAAGCGTTTAATAAAAAAAAAAAAGTTTTAAATAAAATAACGGAAAAAAAAATAAATTATTAAAACATTAGTTATAATTAGAACGTAAAAAATTTAAGCGTAAGTTTTAATTTCGGCGGCAATAATTAAATAAAAAAATATAAATTTAATTAAAAAACTATTTAAAAACGTTTTAAATTATTTATAAAAACTGATTTTATTAATTGTTAAAAAAATAACAAAATAGACTATTTATTAATAATATTTAAAAAAAAGGCATTTTTTTATGCTTTAAAAAAATGCTTAAAATAATTTTTAATTTTTAACCGAATTAATTAAAAACGAATATATATATTTTTAAAAATAAACGTATATATAATTTAGTTTATTTTTTTAAAAAGAAAAAATATAAAAAATGTTAAAACGAAACCGACGAAATATTAAAATAAAACGTTTATTAAATTTTGTATAATATATACGTTAATTACTAATAAAACGTTTTAAAAACAATTTTTATAACGTAATAATACGTATCGAATAAATTTTTTTTAATAAACGTTTTAAAATAACGATAGCTTAATTATATTATATAAGTTTTATTAAAACCGGTTAAAAAAAGCAAACTAAATATTATTATTAGGCTATTATATATAAAAAAGCTATATTAAAATTAAATAAAACTTATTATATTTATAAACGTTTTAAATTATATAAGCAAAATAACGTTTATTATTAATTAAACCGATATTAGTTTTTATTTTAAAAATATTTAATTAAATATTATTAATAAAACGTTTTAAAAATAATTTTATAATAAAATATATATATAGTTTGTTTTTCGGCTATTTATAATATAAAGTAATAAAATAAAGGTTTTATTTTTAATAATAATACGCGTTTTATAAAACGTAGTAAAAACGGTATCGCCGCCGGTAAAACGTTTATAAAGCTTATTATAAAAGCTTATATATACTGTTAATAATTAAAAAACGTTTTTAAATTGATTTTTAAACAATTTACGTTTAATAGTTTAGTTTTTAGCCAATTTTAAAACGTTAATAAAAAATAAAGCAATAATTTTATAATAAGCTTTTATAATATATTTAATTAAAATATTACGGCTTAATTAATAACGTTATTAAATATAATTAATAATATATAAAAAATATTTAAAAAAAATTATTTATATTAAAATAAAACGTAGCGTTATTATTTAAAAAATATTAGTAAAATATTTTTTTAGTAATAAAAACAATACGTTTTTATTATAAAAAAAATAAACAAATTAATTTTAAAAACGTTTTTAAATTATTGTTTATATTATTAATATTATAAGCAATAATATTTAATAAATATTTTTTATTTATATTTATAATATTATACTATATATATTTAATAATTTCGTAATATATAAAAAATATAATAATAATATTAAAGAAAACGTTTTAAAAACAATTTAAATAAAATTTAAAAATAATAATAATCGCGCGCATAAAAAAATAAGGATTATAATTAAAAAAACGACGTAACGTAATTAAAAAAATGCGATAATAAACGAAAAAAAAAAAAATTATTATAGCGTTAAAAAAAAATATAAAAAAATATAAAAATTTTTTAATATATAAACAATAACCGCTATAAACGCGTTTTTATACCTATACGTATTAAATATTTTTATATTTATAAAATACGTTTAAATATAACTATTTTTATTTTTTAAATGTTTTTACGACATAAATATATTATTTATATAATATTTTTTACAATTAATTTTTATATATATGCTTTTATATTTATGCTATTTTAATTAAATGCCGCTTAGGCCGCAGTACTTCTGCGTAACGCTAGGTCGGGCGTAAAAAGTAGAGGAATCTTTAGGTAACTAGGGGGGGGGAATCCTTAGGTCATTTACATACTCGATACATTAAGCATGCTCCGCTATCTTCTCGAGGGTTCACGGAGGTAGGCTAGGTACCTGATGTTTGTATGACCCTTTGTTCCCAATGTTTCGTGCCTATCACTGGAAGGGATTGGGGTTCCACTGTTCAGCTAATCTGACGATCGCGTGGCACCCGGGAGTTGGCAATTCCACACTTGGGACCAGCAGCGTGGATTGGAAGTCGTGGAAATTATTGACTGGCCCATCCAGCTTGACACGGTTCGCCCCTCTAGGATATTGAAGGCTATCTTCACAAACACGTATTTGAGGACAACCTGTTTTACAATGGCTCTTGTCCCCTACGGTACGGTGCGCCCGGCGGTCTGCTTGGAAACAGATGTGACAATGCACCAGACAAGCCGTCACTGTGTCCGGCCTGTAACCCGGGTCCTTCACAAATGAGTCATTGGCCTTGTCCAAGTCAATTGGATACCGTTTCGGATAGGTTTGTTAAGAACATTAATTAAGTACAGGTTCAAGTCTGTGCGGGCGCCAAGCAAATTTCAACCGACTTATCTGCGGACAGGTTCGGCTCGGTAGGCTTTTCTGATTTTCGTCATACCTATTCGCGAACGCCAAAATAGCCCCTCTCCATGTCAGAAATAGTGACAAACTGGAACGGAGACGAAGACGTAAAGAGTGTATTCAGTGGAGACGCAGCACACCAGCAGCGACCCCTCTCTACGTGCAGCGAGACACAATCTATCATGTTGCGTCCGATGCTACTCTAGTCTATTTGTAGAACGGCACGCTACAGTTGAAGTATCGCCGAGCGATCACTATAGATTAGCCATCGTTGGACCCTCCGCTGCCTATCACCATTTGGGAGTCGAAGAGTCTGTCAAGCACGCCGAGATCGAGGGTGACAACCAGGATGACCCTTGTGAGTTGCAAAATTCATCGAGGATCGTGGTGAGTCTGATGATGCTTCCGTTCACCATCCACATTCCTACTGCGATGGCCTTAGAGCTATTCGACAGTGGTTGTTTCACAGAGTTTTTCTTCTGGAAAACCTCACAGTCCTCGCATGATCGTTTGCCTAGCACAGTCTCGACTTATTGCCGCTAGACATCGACTGAATGTACGACGAGGTTGTGCTCACTTGCTCTGGCATGTGTACCAGGCGTCAAGGTAGCCCCCTGCTCCATCAACTCGCATTCTAATTCCCAATCAAACCTGCCAGGGGCTGCCTTCTAGAAATCTTCCATGCAGGAGTGGCTAACCGCCTTCTCCACCTCGGCGCAACCCCCTTAAATGCGTACCTTAAAAACCACTCTGCCAAATACCTTGGAATATGTTTTGTTTCAAATTCCAATACATGTATTGCCTCACCGCGCCTACATCGACAGCTCACTAAGTTAGTCCCATCAATACACTGCGAAATCTTCTCTTCTTGGTTCTAGCAGGCGGCATTCAAAGTTTCGGGCACTGTATTCGGAAATGAGGGTTTTTTGTTTTTGCACTTGTCAACTTGCACTTGTCAAACTGATGGCTGGGGTCGATATTGAATCCCGCCGACGTCAATTTAGTGTGTCATCGCCTCGGTCAAAGTTGTTAGCCCATACTGGAATAGGAATGTCCTTCACACAACTCCGATGAGGCTCTTCGGATGAGGGTCACCCGTCTTCATCTGATCCATACCGAGATCTAGCATACTCGCTCCATGCTACCCTCGGGCAACACGACGAGGGAAACCGGCCTTTGTTCTCGCCATTGTATTCTACGGTCCGTATACTGCCTCGGCTATGGCTAGTCTCTGAGATTTATCTACTGCGACCGTTGTAGACTCGGTCTATGTAGGGTCTAAAGCCACCTCTGCTTTTGGCACAAGTATCTGCCCGGACCAAAGTCGCCGCATAGCGAGCATTCGGCATTTGAGATACGTGAGGACATTTGCACCCTGTTATTGCCATCACGGGTCTGGGGCCGAATCGATGCCGTATATCGTCGATCTTGTAATGAGCCCCGTATAATTTGACACTCAAAACATACGAACCCCGAACAGGTCGTTTAAGTGCTCATTGATATCTTTTTCAGCCAGACTCCCTGTGATAATACAGCAACAGAGAACTTCTGTACCCGATGCCACATAATGCACAGTTATACATGCGATTCCTTTTCTGGCCATGTAGCTTCGACTAAGTCAACCGAAAGGGCAGAATTGAAACACGGCACCCCAGTAGGTACCCACATCAAGTCGCAAGAGCAAACATACGACAATTCATTGCTGCTCGATGACCAGTGAATCCGACAACCCTAGTCCTAATTCTCAAATACTACAAAACATCAAATATTACTATTCCTGCGTTTCACCGACCATGTAATACCACGTTTTGTTTGCCTACCTAGGTTCCACCAAGCTGTGTATCGACAACACCCAACGACGCAAGGGGTACCGGCCCAGCCCTACGAATGTCACCTTGCAGCTGTGCCTAGCTACTCGGGCGCGCTGGCGGTGAGCTGCGTGACTGGAATATCGCACCGGATGCTGCCTCCCGCATCCGAGTGGACTGTTTCTGTGCATGAGTGGCATGTAAGGGTCATGCTTGCAGCAAAGTGTTGCGTTTGTTCAGCTGTTCCGGTGAGTTGGGAGTTTTGATGCAACCCCGGCTATTGGTTTCGGTGTATCGAGGTTGGGGTGAGTCAGACGTTGAGTTAGGCAGGTCGCTGCTCGTGCTTCGACCTTCTGGAACTGATACTTTGAATCAGCGTCACAAAAGTTGCACTTTTGTGATTCAAATTACTCTATTCTACCGAGTAATTATGTGTACGGCATCCTACGGAACAACATCAGTGATTCAGTGAAATCATAGGTAGGGAATGCAAGCCGGAAGGATTTGAGTGGGACCAGGTTAAAAGTCTGCCAGGCGCCTTTGCCAAGTTCCAATGTCCGAATGTCCAAGCTAAAGATAATGATCTACAACTGAGCTAAATGAACCATTATACTGATATGGCAGGAATTCTTCACGGATTCTGGGATGATATCGGCTTACGCCGAGTGTGGACGCTCGATGATAATATCCCACGCTGTGCCTAGGGGATGTGATAGAACAATCATGCCTCATTTTCTGCGATTTTGCAATCTTCGAAACACCGAATCAGTCGTCGAGAAGATACGACACGGAAGTATCTCGGATTAGATGAGTTGAAAGAGCCACGCGACAATGGGCCTACAATTATAGAGTGGTGTGATGTGATATCCCATGTCTACTGAGTAGTGTCCCGCCATCCGCTTACATTTAGTCATCGAGAATCCTCCGCTTTACCACGCGGTACTGAGTCTGAGCCTCGTCTCAGAGACGATACGTCATCACACTACGTTCAGGAAACTATTGATCAATACATGATTTGTTTAATTAACCATTTAAATCACGTCTTACAAAGATAGCTTAACTACACTATTCGTCGAACTTCTCCGCGCACAAAGTTTTTGACAACGAGGAAAAGCGGTCGCCATTTGGTGGTGAACCAAGTGAAACTAGTCATGGCGCAACAGTGACGAACTGGTATATACTACAACAAACAGAGCCTGTTGACGAATGATATCGCAATTGGTTTAGTTCTGACCTTGTTCGTTGCTGATATCTCTCACCTCGCCACAATCCAGAAGGAAGATATTATTATTCTCCTATCGGGGTGAACTAACAACGACAGCACGACATCACCTGTATTCATTCCTGTGGTATGTGGACCGCAAATTGATGGCTGCAATATAGAAATGAGCAAAAAAAGGGTGTCCAGTATCATACACAATCAAATATCTCACTCTATGCTCTCCCAGCCATTACACATGAAAAATAAAATAATGCCCAATATTTCGTTTGGTACAAGGCGCACACCTATAGGCGACTTAGCATCTGCACACGATCCTGGTACATGGAGAGTAATTTGTATCTTTACATCCAAGGTGGAGCTTATCGTCTTTGCTATATGGGCGGTGTAATCATGTGTGATCTTTGAGTTAGTAAGTCAAATCTGCTGCATTGACAGTGTTCTGGTCGCTGGTCCAGACGGAAACATATCTCAAGGTAAATGCTACAAGATAACCTGTATGTAGTAGAAGTAAACAAAAAAGTCATGCTAAAATATA
Organism: Xylariaceae sp. FL1272; assembly: GCA_022432385.1. NCBI lineage: Eukaryota > Fungi > Ascomycota > Sordariomycetes > Xylariales > Xylariaceae > Xylariaceae sp. FL1272. The sequence goes on from JAJJXC010000035.1 coordinate 52,834, forward strand.
TTTCGTTTCCAGCCGATCATTATATCTCACCTGCAACACAAACCGAAAAATTACTCTCATTATATGTGTAACGAAGATATAAAAGACACTTGCAAACTTAAATGCATAGGAAACAAACAACCCTCCGATCTCGTGGGGAAACAAATTATCACTACGCTAGATTGAACTTGCTTGGATAAATACGTGGGAAGAACGAGCAGAGTGAAATGACGCCAGGTAATAGAACAAATCATAGTTAGTCAGCTACTGCGACTCTGAGGTTTTTCATGGTGAGGTGCTGCCATTGCCGGCTGTTCTGTAGATATCGCAACGAGGTCTTTCACCGCTGATAGCTTGTTTAGCTGTGGGGGCGATAGTTGCAGGTATCGTCGAGCTCGCCATGGCTGCATTCAACCTAAAGTCTGGTTTATAGGACTGGCATTATCTACGTCGTCAATACGGGCGGTACAAGAATATCCACGGATGCGTTGAATTTTGATGCAAATTTTGAGTCCGAGGTTAATATAATGCGAAGAATAAGCATAGATGGTAACGACGCCACTACTGTGGCCACGATTAGGAGCGTAATAAAGAACCAAGAATGCTATGCATGTTACGGTCCGTATATAAGTGGCTAGAGATGGTCAATCGCTGACTTGACAACGTTCTACTTTTGCTGGTATTAGCACTAGTGGTGTAACAGTATAGCGCTGTAGTTCTGTTCCGTGACAATGTAAACTGACGCGAAAATTGCAAACCGACCACGATATAGCTACTATCACACGATGTGGAAGGGACTAAATTTGGGAACCGAAAAGTCCATTACGCAAGGAGCTAAGCTACTGCTTGTATGAGCTGAATGGATGAAACCGAGGACTAAGGAAGTACGTCGCGAGCATTGGGTTCAGTTGTCAACTCATTTCTTGGAGCGTTTGTGACCATTCCCAAACGTAGACAAATTTGGGAAGATTAAAGATTACTGAAATTGATAATTGTAGATTGAACTAAGCTCAAGTCTAAAACGCTCCGATGAACATCCCCGTCAGACCAGAGAGACACAGCGCCCAAGTTCGTATACGTAGGCGATCCACCCCATCGGTCTCGCTTGACTCCTCAATATCCTCTGACGTGGGCGTTGGAGTTGTACTGTCGTCTGTAGCAGTTGGTACTGTTTCAGACGTTGCCGCAGGGTCTGCGCCGACTGTAGTGACTGTTCCATCGGCATACGTGTATACGCCCGTTTGGCCATTTCCATGGCCACCGGCACTGTCGTCGTACTCGCCTAGTAAACAATCCGTCAGTCACGAGTTCAAGATGCGAGAGCTGGTCACTTAGTTGCAAATACGTACCTGTAGCGTCATCATAGCACAACAAATCTCCATCCGTATAAAGGTAGCACGACTCGTTATCATCGCACTGGAACGATGCTCTTTTAGTGACATCCACTCTTGTATTGACATCTGCTCTCCGAATGAAGTCACTGGGATCTATGCAACCGACAGAATTGCACTGCCCGGCTTCTGCTGTCTCATAACAAGCCTGGAGGCAGTCGGCATCCTGTCCGCAGTAATCGGCACAAGCGTCTTCGCTTCCTGAAGACGAACCGTATGGCCAATCTATCGCGAAGTCTTGGGTGCAGTCGTACGTCGATGCGAGGGTTAATGGTGTCAAGGCGACCAAGGGCGCGACTTTTGTGAGCAACATGATGAATGTTGCACGAAGTTAATATTGTAAAGAGTTTCGTAAACAAAGGCCGAAAGACGTTAGGGTTGTTCAATGTATAAATAATGATTTGAGATAAGCGTGGGTGCCTTGCTACGAATTGAAGAGTGAATAGAGCTGCAACCATGAAGAAAACGGGAGTCGGTCCATTCATCTTATGCGAATTCTTCACAACCAGCTCCCATGAAGCTGAAGCCAAAATGTTGAATAGTGTACAAAGCTGAAAGATGCCGAGAGTCCAGCTTGCCCGTTTAGACAACAATTCCATCTAGTGCACTCTAGTTCAGCCTCACAGGCCCATCTAGAGTCAAAAATTCTCCCCCATTTTCTTCACAATTGGCTAAGCTTTGAAGGCATCCCGCGCGATCGGTGCAATCACGCTCTAGAGCTTAACAGACCTTCCAAGAATGTGACTCCTAAGGTGACACGTGTGGATGCCAAGGCCCCAGGCCAGGAAGAGAGCCTTGGGGCAAAATCAGCTTTGATACAAAATAACAGATATTGGACCCGTTGTGGAGGCTTATAATAGAAAAGGGCTATTTCGTGGTCCTTGTGAATAAATTCCTAGCCGCTTGCGCTTTGGTAGAGTGTGATGAAAGTCCATATCTACGACATGCTAAGCCAAATGCTCTTGACTTATCCGTCTAGCAGGAATACAATTCTACCGTCTGACTAAGACATGTAACTAGAATCGCACAATCAGCGTTACTTAGTCAATCTGCGAGCCACTGATTATGACTCCTGTGAGCTTTCAAAACCGTTGAGTTTCAAGGGGGTGGCATTAATGCAGACTTCGTCGCTTTTGCGAGGATTCCATGATTTCACGACATCTAGCTTGGTTATAGGATGCTGATATTAGTCTGTATGTCTGGGAAGAGAGAAAATCGTTACACGTGTCAAGCTGACGCTCGATGGCCTCCGGCCATCTAAAATCAAATTTAGACCTTAGCCACCTCGTCCCGACCATTCTCTAATAATATACTAGCCGCCATACTTCGCGCACGGCCGACAAATTTCGTCAAAAAGCGCTATTTCATTGCGACGACGGCTTGAATTTATTAACAACTTATATTAATCGATAGATCGCGTTTTGCGTGTTTTTTTTTTTTTTTATACGTACATCGCTATATAAGAGCATCGGCTCGCCGTAAGCTCGCAAGAAGTATAAAACTGCGGGGCAAATTCAGCTATGTAATTGGCCCGCTGGGAATATGGCAGTAGTAATATGTTTGTGAAGACTTAGCACTCATTCCAGTCCTAGCTTCATACGCCCTACCGATTTCGTGCCATCGCTATCTGTTGTTAACGTTCCAGCCTGCTTCAATGGCAGTGCCAATAGGGCATCGTCCTTGAAGCTTGGAACTGTCTGCTGAGGTTTAACCTAAGATCTCATCTATAACTGGCCATGCTGCCGTCATCTGTGACATGACTGAACTTACGTAACTCAGAGACAGGACGAATAACCTCTCCTCCTGGACAATCCGACAATTCTTTTCGCAAGCATGTCCTCTTACGGCACTTCCAACCTTTCCGTATTATTAGCTCACAATGGTTATAATCTGCACTACAAATGCTACGAAGAATCTTGCTGTGTGCTATTTCCCATCCTTTTCAACATCGGATCAGAGTACAGAAAAAGAATAAAGAGTAGAACTTATATCCCGATCATAAGTAAACAAAAGTAGAGCTCTTTCCTCTAGCGTGGGAGATTTAGCAATAGACATAATAGTGCCCAACTGGGCATCAAGTCACTGGTGGCCAGTTCCTCGGCATTTCTTCCTTCGTTTGCTTCATGGCTACCACATCCATCAGAAATTGGGGGACTGTTGGACCAATGCGGCCTTATCACCCTAAGGCTAAGACTTGAAAAGAAACTCACCCTCAGCATGTGCCTTTCCGTAACCCAGGTCCTAGAAGCGAGACCAAGAGAATAAATGAGACTCGCTGCTGGATTTGGCCCTTCTTATACACTAGTAAGTCGATCGTTTAAAGGACAGAATGTCTGTCTGTTCTCTGCGCTATGGTTTTTCTTTAATGCTCCGTTGCTATCCACATGGCAGATCTAGAGCCCATCCAATGCAAGAATCAGAGAATACTCGATCATATGAGATACAGAAGAACAACCACTACGTCCTCGTGTCTGTGCCATTTGCCATATTCCTAGCCTTGAGGGTCATAATGCCTCACAATCGCCGGCAAGCCGTTCCTTGTCTCTGTCCCAATTGTGAACTGATCACTGGCCCATGTAACGTCTTTCAGCGCGTCGGGTCCGAAGTCAAAATCGAATCGGGTGACGATGGAAGCAACTGCGAAGTATAGCTCCGCCCATGCCAGACTACGAAGCATGTGATTAGTACCTCGCACTTGAGGTTGAATTCATTATAAGTTTTACAAGAAAGATGGGCACAGGAGACCAAACTGGACTTACTGCATGCCAATGCACATTCGAGTACCTTGCCCGAACGGGGCGTAAGCTCTCTTGGACAACTTCGTGTCCTGGCTCAGCCACCTCCCAGGGTCAAAACGCATAGGATCTGGATATTGCACAGGGTCCGTGTGTAGTAAAAGAAGTGTCATGCCAACTGGCGTGCCTGGTGGGATTGTCCATTTGTCGTACACTAGAGGTCGATCTGGTGTAACTCGCGCCATTCTTGTCGCTATCGCAGGACTCAACCGCAGGCCTTCTCTTACGACAGCGGTCAGATACTCTAGGTTCTCAAGTTCAGAAAGGCTGCGGTCAAGCACATCATGTGTGCCAAGTTCCTCTCGTAGGCGCCGAAGGATGCTTGGGTCGGTGTAAATGTGGTATAGGGTCTTAGAGAGAGTATAGGCTGTTGTCTCGAAGGCCGCCCCGGCAACTGTGATGACTTCGTCTTTTATACGAGCCGGCGTTTTCTCGATGGTAGGTAAGTTGGAGTTAAGGATCATGTCGACAATGGTTGGCGATTGGGTGACGTCGCTATTTCCTCTTACCCAGCTTGAATGGATATCATTGGCGGTCTTCTCCATATCCTAAGTGCATGGTTTAGACTGGTATCTTGAGGTGCAATCTTGAGACTGTGAAAGCAAGCACTTACCTCCACAAACTCGAGACATTGGACTATGACTGTGCCGCCTGCCTGCTTTACGAGCCACAAGGGCACTGCCTTTATCATCGAACCATACCAACGAAGATGTTTTGTGATCCTCCAAATAGCCCCGGACTCCTGGAGCGTGGCGCCAACTCCCGCACAAAAGTCGTCAGCGCCGAGATTATCAAAGGTTTTCCCGAGAAGAAACTCTGTTGCGACATCCCTCGTAAATGCACCCAGTGCACTGGCAAGCTTTACTTCTTGAAACAATAACCCTTCAAGACGCTGACAGAGACGAGAAGATAATCTTTTTACAGTGTCCTGTTGGGCTGTTATCCTTTGCTTCGAGAAGAACGGATTGATGGCAGTGCGTCGACGTTTGTGCACATCATGGTCAATGGCTGATAGTGTAGATAATGGGGTGCCATGAGCGTCGTAAGCCCAGTCGTACTTATTCCAACGACCCTCTCGGCTGTATAATGTAGTGAAGAAGCTAGGATCATTGATGTGAAGCTCATATGGGCTGATCCGAATAATCTTGCCTAAGAAGACGTCAGTGCAAAATCAGCATGGCTAGTGTAAGGTGGCACTCGGCGTTGATCACCGTATGTATTGTGTTGTTGGGCAATTTTGTGTGTATAATGGCCATTGCAGAAGACATCATAATACCCTTCGACATAGCGGGTTATTCTAGCGAGTCTGGAGCCAGGAAAATGTGCTAAAGGGTGAAAAGCAAGGCGGTAGATGGTCAGCGTGAGCAGCCAAGCGATCAAGAGTGTGACACTCGCTCCAAGCCATGATACCTGAGCGAGTGGTAAATCCATGTGAACAGGGTCTCGCTGTGCGAGTGAAGAAGGCATGGAGGAAATCATCGAACCCAAATAGCTCAAAGAATAATAAGAGGCTAAGAGCTATACGAAAAGACCAGTTGACGGAGCCCCTCTCGTTGTGCCTCAGTGCTACATGGATATCAACATATCGCTACGCGGGTACACATTCATGGGGATCTTCTTAATCATCCAATGGGACCGACAACTATTAGAGCCCGGATACATCGGTAGTGCCAACACTGCAGACTCCTAACAGGGCCATTGCCTTGGGATGCAAGGGGTTTCCTCAGAAGCAGTGGAGCCGCGCCAAGGGGCGGGGGCGGATGTTTCTTCCAGACTTTGATCCAAGATAAGGTCCTTTCACGCCAACATCAAAAGAACACTTGCGTTGGCAGGTGTCTGTGAGCGGAGACCAGCAAGGAGTAGACGATACTGCATAAATACCTACCGTGATACCTTTGTACCGATTTTCGTATCTTCGTCTCTACAGCGGTAAACTATTTTTCAAATCTGACTACCCGACTCATCCTTCTTGATCCCATCACACTCGGCCTAAATCGTCATCAACATGTCCTCGAGATCGAATCTAGCGGGCAGTTCGCTTGCAGAACTATTTAGTGACGATCCTGCCTCGCAACTGCTGCTGCCTGAGGATAGTGCCTATTCTGCGCGTGTTGACTCCTACTGGTCGAACGTAGTAAAACAGAAACCAGAGGGTATTGTTTGTCCCGCATCACCCGAAGAGCTCGCACGAGTAGTGCTGGCTCTTTCCAGAGCAGGGCGACAGTTTTCTGTCCGAAGTGGTGGTCACTCCTCATCAGTGGGAGCTAACAACATGGATGGCGGCGTCGTCATCGACCTCTGTCGATTCAATGAGGTCATACCAGACCACAAGTCGAAGACGGTTCAGGTCGGTACCGCTTGTACGTGGTCTCAGGTGTATGGAGAGGTCAAGAAGCATGGCCTAGGAGTTGCCGGTGGACGAGCCGGCAATGTCGGCGTTGGAGGTCTTCTTTTGGGAGGCGGCAACAGTTGGCTTACAGCGCAAAAGGGTTGGGCCTGCGACAACATGGTTGAAGCCGAGGTGATCCTTGCCGATGGCCAAATAGTAAAGGCGAATCGTGACGAACGTGGCGACCTATTTCAAGCCCTCAAAGGCGGTTCCAACAACTTCGGCATTGTTACTCGCTTTACCCTCGCGACTGATCCCCTAGACAAAGTCTGGGGAGGGGTCATGGTCTACCCAAAGGATGCTATTCCCGAGGTCTGCCGATTGACAGCTGAGTTTACAGCTAAAATACCAGAGAACCCAGAGAACAACTTGATCATTGTCATTGGGTACTTGCCCCAGATACAGGACGTGGCTGCTCAAGTGGCAGTTGTAAACACGAAAGGTATAACGGATAGTCCAATTTACGATGACTGGAAAAAACTACCAGTAGGTCACAACTCGACAAAGATAACATCGGTTCACGACCTGTCATTCGAGGTCACCCTCCCAGAGAACTACTAGTACGTATACTAAGGAGCTTCAATTTGGAGAAGGTACTGACGCGACGCTATAGCAGCAGCTCGTTTACCTTGACATTTAAGAACGACAAGCGGATCATGATCAAAGCGGCTGAGCTGTATGACAGACTTGCATCCGAATTCAAGGGCTTCGTACCAGACGGCGACTTCATGACCCAGTGTGTCCTTCAGCCTCTTCCAATCACCCTTGCTCAACACTCGCTCAGAGCAGGAGGCAACATGCTGGGGCTTGAAGATAACGAATGTGATGGTATTCTGCATAACGGTATCATAATGATGAAGACGCGTGAACAACACGAGAAAGCGTATCCCTTGATGAAGAAGTGTGTACAGGAACTGAAAGATTTTGCGGCATCTATTGAAGGCGGGCTCTTCCGTTGGCTGGCTATCAACTATGCGGATAAGTCGCAAGATGCCATTGCCAGCTATGGAGAGAAAAATGTTCAGAAGATGTGGGAGGTATCGAAGAAGTATGACCCTGATGGCGTCTTTCAGAAGTTGTGTCCTGGGGGATGGAAGTTGCCGAAGTTGCACTCGGGCGGCGAGGATGAGATCATACGAGAACGAATAGTATAGTCACCTTGGTGTTCAGAGGCACTATTCCTCGTAGCTATGTAAGTCTAAGAACTATTCAGTTGATAATGTTGGGTACATTAGTCATATAGCATTACTTTAGGCCGATTCTAACATCTTGGCTCTGCATACATCCATTGCTTGCAACCTGCCCCTTCAAATTAGGAAACTCAGATAATATGATCTGATTGCCGTGGGTAGTAAAGATTAGAATTTAGAAGATCTATGTAAGATAAATCGAACGATCCACAACTACAAGGCCGGACTCGGTAAAGTAACGATTTCTCCCTTATCTGGGGTAATGTGTAAAACTAAACGACGTGGACTAAATAGCTCGGCAAGCTTTCTTCTAGGTTGCCTTTTGACATATCTACTGTACCGTCTTCGGCTATGAACCTGTGTGGAAGCTCGCAGTACTTCAGCTGCACCAATTGGCAAGTTCAAAAGACTTATTCAATGCCTCCCCTACACGCCGAACTGCGGGTGCCTTCATTATGCTGAAATGGTCGCCGTCTACAACCAGGCAATCGATAGTGTTGCCAGGAAGCAAAAAATTCCATCCGTTGGGGCCGTAGTTGTTCCGGGGGAAAAGAACCCAATCGCTGCTCGACGCGGGACTGCTCATCTGCTCGAACACCCCTAGCTCCTTCAGCTCCTTACCCATTGTTTCTAAGACCCCTTTGTTCGCCCATACTAAGGTGACACGCAGGCCCCGAAGGGCAATAGGAGACGGCCTGTACTGTCTCAGAATTTCCAATGACCCCGAAAAATGCCTTTGTACTGTTTGGTTGTCGTTTTGTTTCCGGTCCGACATATCCCCCGGACAGGAGCTGATGAGGCTAGCAATTTTCAATATCTGCGTTGATGTTTCGAATCTAAACGATGCGTCGCCGTCTACATCGTGATGTTCTGGTGTCAACACTCTTGGTGGGTCAATAAGGAAGATAGAAGACACTTCATGCATGCGCGCAGCAGCATGGAATGCAAAAACACCGCCGATGGACCAGCCACCGAAATGGTACGGCCCGTTCGGCTGTTGAAGCTTTATCGCGTGAATGAACGACTCGACAATGCTTTCCAATGTAGCCTGGTCCCATGAAGATGCATCGGGAGTGTCGAAGAGTGGGCTGTCTAGTCCAAAGATGGTTCTGGGGACGAAGGCATTTAGCTCTGCGGACGCCAGCCACGTGTAACTACTAGCACTACCGCCACCATCTGGGAACAGAAATAGGGGTGGATTCTCCTTCATACTGCGCTTGGAGCCTCTTAGAAGGTGGCATCTCGCCTCCAAAGAATGTGTGCTGCCTGCACTGGGAGTGCTTGCAGCTATGTGTCTCCTCCTTTGCGGCGATCTTACATCGCAAGCATCGGGCCCATGCAAGTGGGTTTTCAGGTTTCTGCGCAGATCAGCAATTGTCAATGAAGTGAGTATTATGCCCGACGGTATCTTCAGCCCTACGGCATCATTTATTCTGGCGGCGATGGTGAGGGAGAGGAGACTATCGATTCCCGAGTCGGCCAAGAACGTGTGGTCCGTGAGTGACTCTACATTGACACCTACTTCCTTAGCGATGATGCTGATCACAGTGTCAACCCACAATTGAGGATCTCCTGTTTCCCTGGTGACCTGTCCGACAGGATTCGACGTGTGCTTTGACTGCGGATGCTTACTCGGAACATGCTTGCTGTTTATGAGATCATCGCATTTGGGCTCTACCGGCGGTGGCTGTCTCTTGATATTGTGGTCTTCTCTGGTGGGTGGATTCTTGAATGGTACAAGATAGTCGAGCTGGTATCGCATAAACCGTTGAAATTTGATCCCTTGAACTAAGGCGATTATGCCGCCGTTATCCAAAATGTACACGTCACCCGTCATCACACCCACTGCCGTGTTTTCTGATCTCATACGTACATAGGTACAGTATGTTGTATCAGGGGACAACGTTGCAACAGAGAACTTGATGCTTTCCCACCCATGCGAAATATATACGACATCCGCCGGTGTCGTTTCCGTGCCATTCAACACGAAACCTGAAATGTGGCACAGGCTATCGATCCAACATGGATGGAAGAAGAAGGCAGACTCTGCCTGAACAGCAAACTGTACAGTCGAGGTAGCCTCAAGAGCCTTGCTGTCTACGTAGACTTCCCTCATACCGTGATATGGCTGTGCGTAATCAACAAGTGAACCAAAGAGCTTGTAAGCCATTGGCCTGAGAATACGATGCGTTGGACCGTCGTGAGAAGAGGTGACTAAATGATTGATTCGATCCTGCACCAGAGATGCCGCTAAGAGCCATTCTGATCTCCATCGCTGTACATTTCCGAAGCTAATTATGCATTTGGCGTGTTTTGTCGTCTGGGAACCCACTTGTGCGTGAAATTCGATTCTAATTCTATCTGACCCCTTGGATTGTGTCGCTGTGACCAACATTCGGTCGCGGGCTTCGGGATCCAGGATCAAGGGGCTGTAGACCTCCATATCTAGCACGTCTATGCCCGATTCTGGCTCTGACCGTGACATCAAAGAGCTGGGTAAAGCCTGCGTATATCGTGCTACGGACAATCCCATCTCTGCATAAAGAGAGCTAGGACACAAACTTCGGCCGTTAATTCGGTGACCAGTGAGAACGCCGAGTAGTTGGGGGCTGGTTAAATCCGCGGAGAAGGTCACTATGGTCTCAGCACCAGTCACACGCTCCTCGACGACTTGGTACAAGCTCCACGTGTCGGTCATTGCTTTCGAGGATGTGTCAAGTGGAGCTCTACCTTTACGCTGGGACCAAGTCCCTTCATACTGAATCCAATAATTCTGTAAGTCAAAGGTGTAGGTGGGAAGTTCCAGGAGTTGAAGTGAGTGTTCAAATGGTTGGTGATACCTCCCCCATTTAATAGTCATGCCGAGATTGTACATTGCTGCGACACTGTTGCAGAATGTCTGACAGTTATCTCCGCCTCTGGTCATGGATGCGAGGAAATGCTCGTCCTGATGTCTCACGTCTGAGAGGTCAAGGTTGGATTTGACGAGATCCAAGCATATTGGCTGTGGCCCAACCTCGAGCCAGAGACGACGCTTGTTCTCCGTAGAATCTCCTGGGCCAAAAAGCTCCTCCACCGCCTTGGAAAATTGCACACAGTTGCGTGTCTGGTGACAAAGATACCCTGCGTTGAAAGTGCCAGGTTTCGTGACAGTGATGCCTAGCGCGGTCGATACGATGGGCAGACGAGGTGGCATAAAAACGATGTTGTTGGCTGCTGCCTTGTATTCGTCAAGTATCGGGTCCATATGGGAAGAATGGAATCCGAAAGGGACGTTTAGAATGGATGCTTTAATACCTGATTTGTGCAAGCCAAGCCTTAGAGCATTAATCTGTTGTGCACGTCCGCTGACGACTGTCGACTTCGGACTATTGATGCAAGCAATCTCGCATGTACTGGCAGTTAGGTGATCCATATCAGACCCCTGTTTGTTTGGTATGCTTTTCCCGGAGTCATCGACTAGACATGCAATATGCTGCTTAATGACGTGGGCACTATCGTTCGCAGCGAGCATGGTGTGTGTTCCCTCAACACAGCTCTCAGCAAGCAGCATTGCGCGGATGCCAGCGATATACAAGCAATCAGCCACCGAAACTACTCCGGCGGTACAAAGGGCAGCGAACTCGCCAATGCTGTGACCAATTACAGCATCTGGAGAGACTCCCATGTCGGCCCATAGGCTGACCATGCCGAGTTCGACGGCCACGATGGCAGTCTGTACCTGCACAGGCGAGGCCTGCGATATATCGAAAGAGGGGTTAGAGACGAGGGGTAAGAAGCTTTGAAAGCCGTGGGACACGCAAGTTTGCGCCATTGAGTCTATTGAGTCCCGAAAGGAGGGAAACATGTTGTAAAGCTCCGAGCCCATGCCGCTGTACTGGCTGCCTTGGCCGGTGAAAACGAAAACTGTACGTGGGGTTTCTGGCGCCGTTTGCTGGACGATGCCAGATTCTGTGTCATTTCCAGAGATAATTTCCTCGAGCCTCCTCCTGATTTCGGCCAGCGAGCTACCTACCAGCGCCTGTCGGTACGTTCGATGCTGCATGCGGCGCGCTGTTGTGCTGTATGCCAGATCCTCAATTCGCAAGTCTGGATGTTTTCCAATGTATTCCAATAGACGGTGGGCATTCCCCAGAGTCGAGTACTTTGTTTTACCGCTGAAAGTAACGATATGATGTACACGGGGATCTGCCCCCTTGATTTCAAGAACAGGAGGGTCCTCGACAATTATACTTGTATTGCCACCCGCAGCATCAAAGTTGTTAACCAGTATCCTACGAGGCCGTCGACCATCCTCAGCGGACGGAAATGGTGTTTTGACTCTGGCCAGGCGTATATGAGACTTCTCCATGTTAGAAAACTGCCTGTTGATATGCCCTTTGATGCCCACGTGAGGAGGCAAAACGTTTTTCCGCAATATCATGACAGCTTTGATGAGTGATGTCACTCCACTACCACCCTCTCCATGGCCCATGTTGGGCTTTACGCTTCCAATAAAGAGGGGTGTCATTGCTGAGCGACCATCTGCGGCAAGTGTGTTTGTGACGGACGTCATTTCGATGGCATCCCCAGCCTGAGTGCCCGTCCCGTGCATTTCGACATAGCTGATGTCTGATGGGCTGAGGTTCACTGCACTAAGAAGAGACGTGAATAAACGCTGCTGGGTCTCTGCATGGGGATGAGTGATTGATATCGCATCGGCGGAATGGTTGGTAATAGCTCCGCGTATTACGGCTTGGATGTTATCGCGGTCTTTGACCGCATCAGAAAGGCGCTTTAGTATCACTACTCCTATAGCATCAGCGCGACAATAACCGTCCGCATCGTCGTCGAATGTCTTGCATCCTCCTGTGGCAGACAGAAAACCGCCACGACTTAGCCCAGCGAAGACGTCGGGGGCGCTTAGGAAATTGACGCCTCCTCCGACTGCCATATCACACTCTCTAGCAAGCAGAGAAGTGACAGCTAGCTGGATGGCCGATGCACTAGACGAGCAGGCAGTGTCGATTGAGTAACTCGGGCCATCCCAACCAAAATGATAGTGCAGCTTGCCCGGCCCGAAAGCCCGCATGCCCCCAGGAATGAAATAGGTATCTATGTCCTGGCTCGAGTTCACTTCTCTGTAGTCGTCACCGGTTTGGCCGATGAACGATCCAACTCGACGCCCATGGTACAGACTCTCTTGAGAATAGCCCGCCATCTCTAGAGCTTCATGGGTTGCAAGTAAGAGAAGGCGCTGCTGGGGGTCCGTTTGCACTGCTTCCCTCGGCGACATCTTGAACAAATGTCTGTCAAAGTAGCCCGGGTTTTCAATAAACACACCAAAAGGCGTTAGAGATGTATTTGGCTTGATATTGCTCGGGTCATAGTGTGAAGATAGTTCGAATCGATTGGCCGGGATAGTCTGATGCAAGTCCCGGCCCTCCTCGAGGACATCCCAAAACTGCTCTACTGAGTCGCTACCAGGCAGACGTAGCCCCATGCCGATGATTGCAACGTCGTTAGGTTTCACCTGAGCGATGGTCAAGTACTCGTCCTGCTTCAACACATGCATAGTGTCGGCTCGCGTGTTGACCATCGTACGTCCATGTGACACTGCAGAACGTATTGGGACACGAGTTGGAAGAAACGAGCGCATGGGAGAAGCAGCACTGTCGGGGCCAAGTAACAAGCAGCAAGAATCCGTCGCAAGTTGTTCATTTAGGCAACGAGCAATGGTAGGGACACTAACAGATCGCTGCAAAATATCCTCTAGTGCAAATTGCAACAGCTCGCCAAAAGTGGTAGCATAAACGAGGTCGCTTATACCCGTTGATAGAATAGGTCGGGAAGGTTGCACCTTCAAATCCAAAAGCTTGGGATTTACATCTGTCACCAGCCTGCTCCATGAAAGCGAGGGAAGATGCGGCGCGTGCAAGGCGACCGTGATAGGCAAGAAAATCCTCTTCGAGCCTGGGGTACCAGTGAGCTCGTCAATGAGTGAAAGGGTGGTAGAGGGTGGTCCGCTTATCGTTACTGATGTATCACCGATGATACTCGCGTACGGAAGGGAGTGACCATGGCCTTTCTGGGACTCAAGGCTGGCCATAACGAGACCAGGGTTCACGTCTTTGACTAACGTAGCCCAACAGTTTCTTCGCGGCTTATAGATTGAAGCCATGACATCAAGTTGCTCAGATCGTTTCTCGATATGAATTCCAAGAATGAAAGCCAACTCAACAACACTATCCGCTATAGATAAGACATCAGGCAGAGTGCTGCAACATGCCGCTCCTGCCGCAGCAAGCATACCAGTGCCCAAGCCTGCTAAAACTACCCTGCTTATCTTTGAAGCTCGAAGAGCTTCTGGATCAACTTCCAAGTGCCTGGTTTCCACGCAACGAGTGAGTAGACGCACCAAGTAGCTAGGAAATCAAAAGGTTACGTGAAAAATATACTTACAGGATTAACTCAGAGAACTGCACAATACACAACAATGCTGCTTGAAGTGCTGTGGTCTTGCCCCCTGACTTTAACAGATTGTCGACTGAAAGTGCCAGGTCGCGTGGTGAATCATGGTAGACCCCTTGTAGATTCCCTCCGCAAGCGTATTTATGAAGCAGCATGCGCAGCCGGTTCATCGAACGCTTGTGAAATATTTGTACGCTAGAACTTTCCAAGGCATGATGACAGGAACTTCGTAAATGTTGTTGAACCTTGCCAGTGTAATCTCCAAACAGGAGAATAATATCTGATCGCGACATCTTGATTCTTGAAGGCAAGTAGAGCGCACTCGGGAGTATTGTGTGTTGATGGTCTAAACGCGGAACGTTGCAAGCCTCAGGTCATGGTGCCGGGTTCATATCATGCCTAGAATAACAGGGCTGTACTCAGGGTTGCTTAAGATGTTGGAATGGGGCGATGGAATTGCGGCTCTAGTAGTTAGGCACATGTTGTGACCGAGGCGCAGCACAAGCTAATTGCCTTATCGAGACAATGTAATACCATGCAGAACAATGTATAGGCAGCATTGAGTGTGGGTTACATTGTCCTAGGCTGTCAAGGCAGTGAAAACCTGCGTGCCTGTCATCAATATCATCTGATACAATAGTAGTGATGCTTGTTGGGCGAACTTGCAGAACCTTGCCATGACCTTGCATCTAACAGAGCTAACACATTTATCCTAACCAGCCTGCATGCGAAGTAGATACAATAGTAGTGATGAGCAGCCTACTGCTTATGTAGCCGTAGCGCAGAGTGAGTAGTATGATAAAGTTAATACGGTATTTCTTCCAGCTCTTCTCCGCACTAGGTTAACACTGTATGTAATAGGCAGTAACGGACGAGGTGTGTCAAAATCTCGAAATGATCCGGGACTGGTTTGCTAAGCGGCAAAAGACTTGTTCCGAATCCCGACCATCTACATACGCCTAGTATGCTTAGTATACGCCCCGTGATCAGCTTTGATAAGCTAAGCGACGAGCGAAGCAGATACGTATCACACTTATTTTTAGCACATTCCATGATGGATTGACTGTACGCAACGCTCAATTGCGTACGACAACCATTCAAACGGCTGCGTTGCCGCCACATATCAGGATGCTACTCTACAAGGTTGCATACAGCAAATTGCTTCCACAACCGGAGTGCAACGAGGTAAGTATGTAGCAGAGATGATACTTTTTCAACAAGGCTATGCTCATCACTACTATTCTACGCTGCAGTCGGAGTAGCCTCTTGTTGAGTTTTCCCTTCAAGCTAAGGTTGATGCCAAAAGGAAGATGAGGGTCTCAAAGTGCACATTGGCGTGCAATGGCGGCGAGCGTGCCCTATATGACGTAATTATTCGAGTTCATCAAAAAGAGAGAAAGCGGGGTTGTGTGGAGTGGAACTCATAAATGGGATTTGACATATGTCCTTGTACAAAACAGTACCGCGAAAAGCGCAAAACAAAAGAGAAAACAACGTAATTTTAAATTGGGAGCTATCTAGATGTTGAACTAAACAAGCGAGAGGACTACTAGCTACACAGCTTGACTGTTTTCTTTTGGCGGACCTTGTACTAGTGCCACTCGATCTATAGCTGACAGCCAGGAAGCCGGAACTACGAAGCCGGCTTGAATACAATTAGCCGAATGCCTTCAGCTTCTTACTGCAGAATAGTCGTTAAAACTTATACGCGAGTGACGTTTTTGGTGGCAAATACTGGAGAAATGGCATATGATAAGTCATTCTACTTCAAAGGAATGAAATCGCCGGTATAGGAGCCGAGAGGATCTGAGTGATTTGGCCTATGCTGTTGAGCTTGGCCAGAACGAGAGCTATAGCCATATTTTCCCGAGGGCCCAGTGGCTGGCGAGCGGATGAAGGACCGTTTGACAAAGTCAGGGAGTATGAGCGCCACAACAGGTCGAACTGTTGGCAAACAGCTAGAGATTACGGCGACATTAATCTCGATGGCAGTCCAAAGACCAACACCAACATAGGACCCTGTGAAATGACCTCATTAGAATAGACTTGCATCGTGACTGAAATGCTAAAAACGACTTACAAGTCAAGTCTTCGGGCCTGATTTCCAACGTGAACTTGATTCGTAGACCGCTTGCGACAATCACAAAACTACCCAGAGCGAACAGTGCGGTCACCCCAATCTTGTTCCGAATGCTCATCTGTAGCTTCCAGACCTCGCGCATCGGGAGCAACAGGAGACAAATGTCGGCGAGAATGTTGGGGACGGCGTTCCCCACAAAGAAAAGCTTCGAGTCGACGCACGTAGATGGGACGTCAAGGTCCCAAAAGCCATGTATAGGTCGACAGCTGAAGATAGAAACGAGCAACAGGGCTACACCCCAAAGAACAACGAAAATAGACAAGATAGTTGTGCTCGTGTTGATAAATCGTGTAGGGAAAAGTTGCCTGTAAAGCATCAAAATCGAGAGCTTGATGACGGTAAACCCGATACTGTAGAATAGCTCGCCAACGAATGTTGTAAGTAAGATTAATCGGATGTTGGGGAGAGGCACGCGATCGATATGGAGTCCAAGGCCGAGCCTCGCTTCTTCAATAAGGTCAGTGGAATCAATTGAGGCAACAAGATCATTGTCGCAGACAGCCATTAGCTCTACATACCTGAGATAACAACCAAAGAAACGGCCCAAGAGCAAATGAATCCAGCAACGGCCAGGTAGTCAGAAGAGACCAAAGACGAACGTTTGATTCGACGGGAAAGTAGGCGCAGCAATAACGCTAGAAACCCAAGCACCATACACGGAATGATGGAAGTGATGATATGGCCGCGCAGGTCGTCGCTAGCTCGCGTATTGGGAGCAGCCATGATTAGCAGTGGGGGGACTGCGAACGTTTCTCAAGCAATGAATGAGTCTAATGGAGAGAACCGCAGAACGAGAAGCCGAGGGTCCGAAACCCGATCAAGAAGTGAGGGAAGATTATGTCTTTTCATTATACTTTACCATAAGTCTCCTAGTGATACGATCTGTAATGTTGGTGCACGAAGTGAAACTTGAAGTCGCATTAGAAGGATTATGCGACTCCAATTTCACCAACCGCCGGCGAGGCTGCTGTGCCTCTTTGACGTTCTAACGAGCGGCGCTCCCAACAGGTATTACTGCGTATACCTACCTATCTAAGTAATACCAGTTGTTGTATATTCATAAATTTGTTTCCCAATAACAGTTTTCGCGTAGATAGGTTGGTTGCATATGTAGGTTGCAATATCGAAACCTGGCAGCCTATCAGAGGCGTGTATCTGTTTCGCATAGTATGATAGGCCGTGACTCAGTCAGCTGTATGGTCCTTTCGAAAGCGGGGGCGTTGCGACGGCATCTCAACGGCAATGAGGTCACGGCTGTCACTTCGATCTTTCTTCAAATATTGCATTGACACCCCGACATGGTGCACTATTGAAGCATTTCTCATCAATATCTTTTCATGCCAATTTGAAAATTCATAACTTGAAGATTCATTTGGGGATTGATACTTCTCTGCTACAGACTGCCATGGCTCAACAATCAAAACCCAGTCTTTCCGTGTCTGAGGTTTTGCATCTTGTCTACTGTATTGTGAGAACCTTATCAGCAGCCTCTCTGGCTTTTCCTGCCGCTATCTTCAGAGGCAGCTCCGGCCATAAGGTCTATTTTAAACATGTTGCTCATACCGCGTTGCGCACCATGAATGAAAGGGCGTCCGCAAGACAAATTCAGTCCGTACACTGACCAACACACTTTTAAACCATGTCGAGGAGGTAGTATTACTAATTATCACAGGGCCATTAATCCTTCTTCAGTCGAAGCATATGAAGCCTTTGCCAAGGCCCAGGAATTTGAGCCAAATGTCACAAGTCTCCCCAGATCAAGTGGTAAGGTCACATGGCTTGGGAAACCAGAGGCCTCGAACATCCTCATATGTCTCCATGGTATGCGATACTTACCTGCCTCTACTTCTCTCCTCTCCTTCTGTGAAAAGCCCGTGGATCAAGTGGCATTGTCTCATGTGCGCTGTAACTGACCTAGTGTAGGAGGCGGGTTTGTCTACCCTGCCGCAGCTCAATTCAAATGGTGCATGGACCTCAAGAAACAAGGCGGACAAGACGAGGACTATGCAGTCGCAATTCTAGCATACAGTCTGGCACCTGTGGCTCGGTTTCCGACGCAGCTAGCTGAGACAGTAGATCTGTTGAGCTACCTCGTTGAAGAGAAGCAAAAAGACCCCAGCAAGGTGTGTCATGATCTTGAAACATCTCAAAGTAGGTATACACACCTCACACTGTCATGACAGATCACAATCGTCGGTGACTCTGCTGGAGCACTTTTGGGTCTTGGTGTCATTTCTCACCTACTTCATACCCACCCCGACATTCGGCCATTGAAACTGGCCACTCCGCTTGCTGGTATTGCACTTATCAGTCCGTGGGTCACACCGCGAGCAGGGTCAGCCTCCTCAAAGCGAAACGCCCTCAAGGATGTCGTTTCTAAGAACGTCTTCGTGAGATGGAGCGCTTATGCACTAGGCGAAGCCCCATCTGACGCGTACAACTCTCCGGCAACTGCAGCGGCGGAATGGTGGAAAGGTACTCCATCGGTGGTACGTGACCTCATCTTGACAGCAGGGAGACAAGAAATCCTGTTTGACGATATAGAGGCCTTTTCAGTCAAGTTTCAGGTAAGAATCACACTCCCAATCTTGTGATTGAGTCTTGTGGCACTGATCTCTGGTGCTCGACACCATCATAGTCATCAGTTCCTGGCCTCAAAACCATATTTGTTGAAGAGACTCATGATCAAGCACTTATGGACCCCATTATTGGTATCAAAGAGGAATGCGAGTCATCCAAAGCCATCAAATCCTGGTTGCTTGAGAAGCGTCAGTAGGGGGGCTCTGGTTGATGCTGAGAGAATGCTAAGAGAAACTTGTGAAACTGGTTGAACTTTGATTTTTTTTTGATGCGCACTACACTAGCATGAATAGTTTCATCATCTATTTCAAACTGGAGTTATTTGTAGTCTCTACTTTTAACTAGTTGTCGTCTTGCTTATATTTTATTCACCGGAGGATTGAATGCCTTAAATTGGCATACGCAGATGGGCCATCCCAGCAGTCTAGATCCTAGCAGTATGTACATCACAGTAAATGCCTTGTTCAATAGACAGAATTCTTATCCCCCGACCGAGTTAACCTACTCTAAGCCACCGGCAAGCTGCGGCGTGGTTCGC
Organism: Xylariaceae sp. FL1272; assembly: GCA_022432385.1. Classification (NCBI taxonomy): domain Eukaryota; kingdom Fungi; phylum Ascomycota; class Sordariomycetes; order Xylariales; family Xylariaceae; species Xylariaceae sp. FL1272. The sequence continues at coordinate 72,286 of JAJJXC010000035.1, forward strand.
TGAACATCTAAGTCATATGACGACAGCGTCTAGGCCTACTCACTGAGAGTGCGGCATTGGTTGACCCACGCCATTCTGTACAAAACGCAGGTAAAAATGACAGCCTAAGGGATAGAACTTCATGAAATTCGCCTCAGGCAGGCTGAGGCAACGTAACAATCGCGCCCACAACCAAGTGCCATTGCACCGCGTTAGGTACGATGCAGGGTATCATTTCAGGCGACACTACTCGAGTAAAGCGAGCAGGTGGATTTCTGCACACAAGCTAACGGACTGAAAGACAGAAGAGAAGCAGGCAGAGGCTTGCGTGGAACCAACAATTTCGGATCGTTGCCACTGTGACGTCTCATAAAATGTTTGATTCTGTATCGGTTATGCATGGAGACGGATAACTGAGAATCTCCTGGTCCAGGTCATGTAGGGTCAAGGCAACCACTCAACCGTGTATGCAGGCGTTTCGGACCGAGGGCCGGATGCCGCATTCTGCACGAGGGGTACCATTTGAGGCGGGGTATAGGATTTTCTGCATGTCGCAATGTGCGAGCCTGGTTAGAGACCGTAATTTCTTTCCCTGTCAAGATCGCGCGGGCACAGGTAACGGTTCAAAACGGTTTGCCAGTAGAATGGAACATCATCACGAATGCGGCTCATAGATACAGTTATTTTCTGCAGTGTTCTTTTCCGCGCCTCTAAGCATTCAGCCGTTGACGAGCATTACCACATGTCTGATTGAATCAACTCTTCATCTCTCTTATCAACAATGATGGATTCATCTGATACAAATCATCTCAACCTTCCGTTCACGACTGGCGCTCTGAATAGGGACTCAAATTTTTGGGCATCGTATATCAGCCATCGACCCTCTCCACCTGAGAGCTTTCTGTTACTCATTAATGATTACCACCATACTCATGGTCGTGCTGGGAACTCTGTTGCTCATGATGTCGGGACCCGTCCCGGCAACATTGCACAACGGCTATTGCCTTACTTTGACCTTGTTGTAGGGTCAGATGTGAGCGTCGATGCACTGGCCGTAGCTAGGAGTATGACTCCCGTCGAGGCCAGAGACCGCCTAATTTTCATTGAATCTCCGGCCGAGGAATTGGAAACGGCGCCTCTACCCGAGACTGCGGGTGTTGGGAAGACTGACCTCCTGCTAGTCAGTGAGTGCATGCCTCTTCTGGACGCATCGAAAGCCCTGGAGTCATTCAACAAGATGCTCCGGCCCGGTGGAACATTGGCCATCTACTTTTACGGGCGACCAATTTTCCTGGGAGCTGATGCAGAGGATTGCAACAGACTGTGGGAGCGATTGGCAGACAGCGCAGTGCAGTGCTTTCATCCTATCAAGGACACACCCAGTTTTCCCTTCTATCATCGTTCAGCGACCACCATGCATAGCTGGCTAGACAACATCGCACTTCCTCCACAGTCCTGGGTCAATGTGGAGAGAATCAAATGGAATTACCACTCGCCGCTCTCATTTTGCGGACAAGGGGGATATGACTTCGGTCTGGAAGCGGTCGACCGCACGCAGCCCCGAGAGAAGAAAAAGGAATTCATTGAACCTAGCTTTTGGTCTCGAGAGATGAACGCGACCGAAGTGGAAGCATACCTTTCTTCAGTGCTGCCAGGATACTGTGACAGACCGAACTCAGATACTCGACTGGAAGAGATTCATGAGTTGATCCAGACACTACAGAAGGTAATGGGCGGGGAAGGGTTGACACGTCAAGTGACGTTTCCGGTATCGCTCATACTGGCAACAAAAAGGGGGTGACGTAGCTTTAGTTTCTGCTTCCTAATTTGAATAATAAGATTTCATCACTACGAAGATGTCGAACAAAGCAGTTATCATGTTACGTGAAACTAGAATGAGGACAAGGCTGCACTTGCATGGTACCATGTCTGAAGGCAGCTCGATAAAATACCGTAATGGAAGGATATGCACGTATTGAACCAGTGTTTTTCAAAAACATTGCTCCAAATCGTTACAGAAACCTGTCGTTGTTCGCTTAATTGCGGGACGGGGCCATTCCGTGGCATGTAGTAATCTGGCCAGCTACTCTGCCACATTGCATAGGGGTCGAATCCTTCCTACTCTAAGGTACATGTAGCTGGTTAAACCAATCAGATCATGTTTTGCTTGCCTGCGCTTTCACTTCACTGCTTTCTTTTTAAGCAATCGGAATCGCTAAAACGAAAACAACAAGTCTTCTCTTCACACACCTCCTAATCATTACAGACAAGATAATCATATCCAAGATTATTCTCACATTTACTTTGACCACATTCGACTGCCCATCGCCTCAAGCTACCACAAGCCTTGTCCTGGTGGCGTGATGAAGCTCTGTGCACCCTGCCTAATGCTGTTGGCCTGCACAATTGAACACTGACGTCGCTTTTGTTGGCCACACCTGCATTTATTTTGGCGACTGCATTCGATAGTAAAACTTGCATACGTTGGTGACACTTGCATCTGTTAGCAACACTTGCATTTGTTAGCATCACCTGCCATACGCAGATCCAAGGCTCTCCCAAACATTCGTTGGAGCACTTGCATTTGTTGGAGACAACTGCATTTGTCATGCCCTCGGATCGCTTGATCCCAATAGTACTACGTCGGAGGTGATTTTGACCGTGAATGTGGCACAGTGTACCCTAGATGACTCGGGTGATGCAAGGTAGCTTTGGCACGATGGCAACAACGGCATTGCATATCGGTTATGTCCAGACCCCAGTATCCTCCACATTCTTCCTCGGATGGCGCACTGGTTGGCATATCAGGGATTCTGTGACTGCAGCAAAGGTGACTTGCAGACGAGAAAGGTTGCTTCGTAGGACTCTGATAATACGGGAGGGGGTTGGGACTTAGTGAACTTCACTGAATGCTAAACAATCGTTAGGGTGTCAACGCGAATGGCGGGTACGGTGAATTATCAGCAGAAAGAAACGTAGAGGTTTTCGGCGTAATATCGGAGACCAGTCGTGCTGTAGATGGTGAACAAAGAACAGAGAATTGAAGACCCAACACTCAACGAGCGATCATCGGCGCTCCTCTTTCCCAATCTTTGACTCGATGGATATTCAACTTGATTCATCATATATCATACTGTTTGCGTTGGAATTCGTGCCGGAGTACCTGTTGTTGACTAAATCATTTAGGAGATGAATTTTAGTAAATGCTTTGGACTAGGCGCGTTGGTGGAAGGCTGCACAGACCGTAAGGCGAAGCTGCGTCGTCCAGATACGCAGGGGCAGAAACACGCACCTGACCTTGGACATAAATCACAGTTCTGCCATCGCGGCCAAGGCATACTTCATGTCTATCAGAGAGCGATTCTTACAAGAGTATCAACTAGAACAATTATATCCGACCGACGTAGCTGAAATGAGGTATCATTACACTATTATTTTGACATTCCAGTGCTTGGCCAACACCGAAACCGTTTCTACAGAGGGGTATCAACGGAGATTGATTCCAGCCATATATAGGTCGTTAATGCCAGACGGAATTAACGGCGTTGTTTTTTCCCGAGAAGAGGTACAAGCAAGCATTGTGCCATATTTCTCTTCTGCTATATTAGCAATAAGGTTGTTAAGTTTGCTCAACTTTGGACATCGTTAACATAATTAGGCTGTGGGACTTTCAAAGTAATCACGACATTCTTTCGACATGGTCGTCTGGCGAATGGGAGAGACACTAGGTCATAATCTAAAGAGCTACTTGTTATAGAACTGGCGTTGTCGTTATTCCAAGTCCATCGTTGTCCGTAACGCTGTTTACATTGTTCTTGTATAATATCATGCCGTACAAAGTTGTCGTCTCGCTGCATGCTGATAAGAACATAAAGCTATAAGACGTTCCCGAGATTGATGAGAAAGTTTGTAGTTGTGGCTATAGAAAGCTTTTGAAATGGGTTTCCGAGTCCTGTCCACCGTTGCCATCCTGGTTAGCAGCTATCAACACCCAGCTGACTTCAATGATGCTGCATCCAAATTTACTTGCTTCTGTACCGTCGTAGATGCGACAAATGAGTACTGCCCTAGAATCACAAATTCCTTTGTTTTCACAAGCAGATGCAGTAACGGTGACACGAAACTTATCAACAATATGTTTATCGAAGTGGGTCATCAGCCCGTGTTCAACAGACTTTCTCAAGAAAAACACTCTTACCATATTGTGGGTATTCGAGGTCCTAGCCAAGCTGTCGCTGCAAAACTACAGGACACGAGAAGAGTAGAAAATGAAATCAGTCGCATAACAACCCATACGGAAAATCTATACGCGTACCCCATAACGTTCAAATGTTTGTATGCTCTCGACATGGTTGTTGAAACCTGTCACTATTTAGAAACATTTACGTCTCTGAAGCCGAACGCTGACCGCGTTGTTCAGTCTTCCACGCATCAACATCTTGTTATTCCACCGTGACCATGTAGCTTGATATTATTTCACAGCTTCCATCAGCAATCTAGTACCCTTGCTTGCCACAGGCCGCCTGTGGAGGGCCTAAGCAAATCTCTCCTCATACCATGGCCCACCTCCGCCAGTCCCAGTGCATGGGCCAGTCCCACCATTAGGGCTGACCTGGATGCTGTTCAAGATATTCGAGCACGTGCTGTCGGTGCATCGCGAAATAATGCAGTTTTGCTGGTTTGTCTTTGTGGTGTGGCACTGGACGTATCCACCACCGCTACCGAAGCTGCCATGGTTGGCGCAATCGAACGAAGTGTCGCCATTCGCGCTCTGTTGGCACTGGGCGTCGTAATAGTACTTGCACCATGTTGCGTGAGTGCCTGGGATGACCATGGCGAAAGTTGCTACAAGGGCGAAACCGAATGTCTTGGAAAGCATCTTGCTGGATGGGAATAAGGCAAGAGATTGTTGTAGTTGTTGCTTGAGTAGATGTTTGTGAGTGTTGTTGGAATCTTCGTTATATGGTTATAGATTCTTGGAGGCGAGCTTGAGCTACTTATATCTGACGGTCGTAGACCAGTTGTTACTTCACCGCGAGGCACGTTGTGCGATGATACCCAGCGTGTCGAAAGAGTGACGAATCGCTCGCTTGTAGAACCCTAACGATGCCTGGAGTTTCCTGTCATTCATGCGCAATGTCACACGGGAAGGCAGACTTGGAAAGAGCTTTGCAGAACGAGGCTTGTCCCAGTATTCCTTCAAAGCTCAGTCGGTCCCGTACAATGTCGTGATGTTCATTTTCATTACGTGCTTCTCTATAATCTTCCAAGCACTAGAGTTCCTTGTCATCAGTGCTCGCGGTTACACGAGGATGCGGATCATCGACAAATTCGGCGCGATGATGCGGATTTGAGGATTTCCGAGCCCGAGTTGTCTTCCTATGAGGCAGTGATGTTCACTCTGTTGTACACTTTCCATAATCAAGGTTTAGTATACCCGATCATGTTGGCATGCCATGTGCACATTCGATGCCGCCCGTAAGCTTTAATGCCACAACATGCCATGTTGTGCAAAGTGTAGCAATGCGAACAGAAAGGGCATAAGAAATGACTTCCTGGGCTCTCTGAGGAGGAGTGTCACATTTCGATGATGCCATTATAAGACTTAGTACGCTTACCTGAACGATAACATTGAAGGAACAAATATTTGCCGCTGATAACGACTTGCTAATCAGATATCGAATTCCAAGGTTTAGGTTCAATTGTATTACTCACATAAGCCGGAAAGGCCAGTGGTGTTCTAGAAGTATGGCTGTACTCTTGAAAGGTTAACTTCAACTTGGAATGAAGATGATGGCATTTGTTGCATTTGCCAATGAGTTGGAGTAGTAGAATATGGTATGAGTTGCGGTGTGAGATTTGAGCTGTAATTAAACCAAGAAATAGACCATCAGATCAACATAGTGGTCAGATTACGGCTGTGCTGCAGTGACACTGTCTCATTCTGTCGCACAAGGCTCCAGCATGACATCACGATCGAGATTAAAGCGCCATATTACAATGTAGGTATGATGATGGGTGAATCAATGTGAGAGGTTTTCAGCGTGATGGTATATCGTTCGATGTACACAATATGAAAACGAGCTTACGCCGACTTTCTCGTGGCTACGCTACACCGCAGGGGAAAGGCGTTTCACCAATGCCCAATCCATGCGATGAGGTAAGATTTAAGTTTTATGGCAGGTGTCTTGTGGAAAATATGGAGTTGTGTACCTCCCTAGGGTCAACTCCTCTTCTTATTGAACATGTTGCGGCCGAACAGCAAATTGCCGTCCATGACTGTCTCTTAAATGAACTCATTCTTCCTAGCTAGGTGTCGCGGAAAAACAAAGTAGTACTGCAAAGGGGTATTCTGAACCATACGAGTGAGACCGGATCATTACCCAGACGCCAGATGAGCGAGAATCACAAGCATCACTTCAACCAGTATAGAGTGAGAATAACGCCCACATACATCAATCTCACAACCGTTGTATAAGGCTCCCACAAGCGCCAAACACGCAGAGCCGGCGCGATCTGAACATATCATCTGACGTCGATACACTCTTTAGCCTCCTAAAATCCAGCAAAAGCAAAAAAAAGTCACTTTAGCATCTCAGCGTGGAGAATGCTCGAGGAAACAGTACTTCGCGCTCTATGAGTGTTTTAATGCTGTATTGTGTATTATTTTGTTGCTCGCAGCTCTGATATAATCTAACCCTCTTAATTCACCGCCGCTTTCTCAACGCCATCTCCCTTTGCCGTCACTTCGCGATGAGACGTCGCAAGCAAAATCGCAAGCATCATACCACGTCCTCGTAAGCACGTTTCCTCAAGGCCCAGTCGGACCAAGCATCCTGACTTTGCCATCCCCCTTCTTATTTCTTGTGATTATCGTCCCCCATCATCAATACCAGGTCAGAGTGTTCTTGAAGTGAGTCAAATTGATGACAACGTCGAGCTCGACTTCAGGTCGCAGATCCATGATGGCCTTCCGAATGTTGTGCACCTCCATGACGCGCATGTCATATAAAGTCGACCCAAGGTGTGCCCAATAATGCGACTTCTCCCGATAGAGCTCTTTCTCATCCTCATCCAGTGTTTTGCCCGGAAGTATCTTGGCAACCAGCTTGTCGATCGTTTCTGGCGATTGCATCTGAGGCGATGGGACCGATAGCAGCCGAAACCCGTCTCGGTATTTCCCCGGGAAGACTAGTGTAATGTGCGTAAGTCTCGGGAACTCTTGGAGGATGACTTTGGCCCACATGTCGGGTTTGTGGAATTGTTTGAAGAAATCCTTGTAAGGGGCTTCTGGATTGAAGTCGTGGAAAGAGTAATCATAAGGTGTGATGGCGAGTCGGGTGAGGTGGGCAAATGTACCCATATTCTGTAAGCGTATCTGATGGCGGTCCGTGTAGAAGGCAGGCTGGACGATATCGTTGACCCAGTCCATCACGATTCGAGTTTGCTTGAGACTGTCAGCGCCGCGGTTGGGGTCGGTGACGATGCACGGTCCAGTAAGGAAGCCGAGGTGTCGGAAGGCCTCAGAGCGGGCCTCGGTATTGACGTGCAAAATGGCCATGCGCTGTTTCTGATGATCGAAGACGTGACTGCACCACTCCGGTGGGATTTCGAACGTGGGCGGATATTCAACATCGACTTCCTCGAGCTTCAGTCGCATGGAACCGCTGCGGCAAGCAAATCCCCAGATGTTGAAGCGTAGCTCCGCCGGCAGCCGACCGAACTGGGGGAAAGAGGTGGTGGTGGACATGATTGCCCTGGGGGTAAGGCGATGGGGCACTTAGCCAAGTCGATCGGGTAGTTGAGAAGCTGCGGTCTGAGACAGAGTTGGCTCGAGTGGCGACCAATGCGGATGCAGTGAATGTGAAACTGATGTTGAAGCCGCGGCGATGTTCTCAACGAGAAACCGCGCAATGAGTTTGCAAATGTTGTCAGCGATGAACGAGTGAAGGAAGTTGCCGTGATTTCAGGTTCTGCGTCGAAGCATGAAGTTGCAATATGGCATATAGATGACTAGGCCAAGTGACCATGTAAGGAAGAGAATCATCAGGCTTGGGACCGAGGTGACCTGAGGTAGGTGCCCAGTTATATATGTACTTCGCAAATTGGTGCCTGCCTGAGACCTCGTTGATTCAATGCGATTACCTGTGCATTCTTGCCATTGACATTGAATGAAGGTCGATTGGAAAGCGCGGAGGTGAGGAGGCCTGTGTTGGAAAAAATCGTCTGATCATAATAGCTGGAAGTAGCAAGGCACTTGGGTTTCAAGCCGTGCCTGCCATTGCAAAAGAATTGCTTGAAGTTACTCCGATAAATCGAAACTGGACTAAAGTGCTTTCCAGGTCGAATGAAGACTGTTTCCTCTTGACCATTAATCGAGATAAATTCTTGAACTACCAGCTTCACTGACACACCCCAGTAAGGCTCAGTCAAGTGTTGTTTGCATGTTTGTCAGTTCAATCCCTAGTTTTTTGGTCATCCTGTTCTATGTTAAAAAATGGTCAGTGTTTGGGAGTTGTAGGGGACACGACCTGGATGTAAGGAGCCGTCCCCAACTTTGGAGCTGTCTGTAGATGAGAAGCTACGACCACGGGGTAGTTGACGCGTCTCTGTGGACCGAATTTCTTGAGTGACCAACTTGACACCACCTGGAATTGTCATGAGATAGTCTGTTTCTGGAAACCATCTCAGAGAAGGCCATAAAAACGCATATGTCTTCGAGTCTAGTTTTGAATTTCCGAGACATTCGATAGGGAGGCAATGTCAACCATGATAGTGCACATTTCCAAGCTTTCAAATAACGAAAACGAACATTCACCAAGAGAACACACTGCACATAATGGATTCACTTGCGTTTCAATCAAAGGCAAAGGAAACCTCGGAGTAGCAGAGTGTTGCATGGGAATTTGCAGTACATACTATCCGTTAACCTTGTCGGGGATAACGGCGTCGTTTTCCTTTCAACAGAGAGTGAACAATGCTCATGCGCCGGTATTCGCCATACCTCTACCATCGTTTGATGTGTAGCGGATAGCCGTGTTTCTTACACTTTTGTCAGTAGCGACTAGGCGGGTAGGTAGACTAGTATGAGCTAAGGAGTGGTGAGCCCTGTTACTATTACCATGGTTATAGCACCTGGGTGACATGATGTCTCAAGAAGTCATCAAATTTGGCCCGCTTCGCACACAGACTTGACAGAGCAAAGAACAATTCGGCTGCATTGTTATGCCATGAACTCACTATAGTAGTGCTCTACGCAGTAGTAACATCAACCCCATATGGTGCTACATCCTATTGGATTGAGAAATTCTAAGTCGGACAAGGATTGTGGGTTTAGATATCAAGTCCATTAGACCTGGCTGATGGCCCGTCCAATCGGAATCATAAGCGGCTCTGGGCAAGTCGGCTAAGAATAGATACAGTAGTTATCCCTGCATCTATTCGGTAGATGGTTGGAATATCCCTTTATATTGCATTGTTCGTGAGCCTCTGCAGTACTACCAAAAGCTTCCTTGCGCTATTACCTCCGTGAGAAGTTGCCGTAATGTCTGGGTTGTGCTTGTTGCCCGCGCCAGGCACTTGGGTCCTTAATGTGAAACGAAGTAGATATAGGAGTGTTGTATACATGTATTCAGTGATACTTGAGGAACTATCTCACTAAAATATGCTGGTGGGTGTACTTCACAATATATGGCTGGTTAGGTGTGGGGCGTTGTACACCCAGCCACCTGGATTGCCCGACCCCAATTCCCAACACTCAATTGATTGATCTCTTTCCAACAACAATCCAGCCGATCGAGCAGCGTCGCTCAGTCAGAGAGACGCCGGCTCGTTGCCAACTAGGTCGTATCAAACACGAAAACCGACACACAAAAATAAAAAAAATGTGGTTCGTTACACGCCTCTTGAGTTGGCTACGGCTCGGCTCAAGTACTCGAGGGCAGAGACCGCCGACCGTTGCCTGGCTACTAGAGCACCTGGAACAGCGTGCCGAAGCACCCGCTCTGACATCTGGCCGTACGCCCACGGCATCACTCTATCGCATGTATGAGTATATTGTGGTAGGATTCACAATGGGGCTCAGGACAGAGATCGAATTCTTCTTCAACCAGGGCCCGACATGGGCAGTGTCGCATATTCCGGACCCTAAGGACGCAGACCCTCAACGATACGCTATCCTGTCCGTCTTACCCTTCTATCTATGCAAGGCTTTCAATCGGTTGATAGAGCGTGGCTTACCTCGAGGTAGTCCGGCCATCATTGCTGGAAATGAGGAGCTGGAAGAGCTGCGTTCAAGACCTATTGTCTTGGAGAAGGAGCCTGAATGGGTCGCAAGGGTCCCTCCATTAGCTGAAAGACTTGTACTGCCTGGTCTAGACGGTGGCGAGCCTACGGAGGAAACCTGGAGTGAGCGATTACTGGAGAAGAACATTGTCTGCGAAGAGCCTCACGTCCTTTTTGTCTAATCGTTGAGTCGGAGATAGGGTCCAGCCGGTCGTATGGGGGCACCAAGCGATGTCAAATGAAAACTTGAATAGGTTTTCGACGCACATCGTCGCGCAGTCCTCCGACAATACTTGGATTGACTAGTTGGCTTGTAGCAAGTAGTGGAGCACTGAAGAGCGAGAAAACGAAGGCAATTAGAACGCGAACGAGATTCCAAATGCCGCCACCATCCATGATTGTCCGCTCGTAAGCGTCTTGCAGCTTGTCAAACTGTATCCACTCATGACCGTAGCCCTCGTGAACATGACCAAAAACGTGTAACGAGGGATGAACGCGCCAGAGCTCGCGAAGGAGGTTGTTGCAGCCAAGGTTGGTCAAGTCCAAATGCGCCCGAGGAGGTCCATGGGTGACGAGGATGTCGGTGTTATCCGGGACGGAATGGGCCCAGACGTCCTCCTCTCTAGAATATTGGAAGGCCCAGTTACCATGACGCCTAGATTTGGGACTACCGTAGATATTAAGACGACGTCCGTTTGGGCAGGTAATAGTTGCCGAACTATCTTGAAGGTATAGAACGTCTCCCCAATCAATCCGGCTGCGTGCTGCTGAAGCTGAAGCCCCGCCATTCTGGCCGTCTTTCATCGGATCGAGCAAAAGATCGTGGTTGCCTGCGATGGCGATTTTAACGGGATGTGGCTGTTGCCGCAACCAGTTGATGGCAGCCTGAAGTTCTTGAAGGGAGCCTGAATGAGTAAGATCACCGGCGTGAATCAAGATGTCACCATCCGGTAAAGGGCATTCGCTATTGTGTGTATCTGAGATGCATACGACGGAAATATGGTGTCGAGTCTTCTCCGCCGTACTCCAACGTCGCCACGAATAGACCCGTATGGCGACAAAAGTGCAGGGATTTTGGAGGAAGAGCTGAAAAGCCGAGGGACGTGGGCGGTGAAGCAACGCGTCTAGGCCGCCTGATTTCGGTCCAAACATAGCTCATGGAAAGGAAAGTGGACAAGGCGGAAAGGACCTAAAGGTATTTGGCGCAAAGGGGCGAAGAAAAGAGGAATAATGATGTGTGGTGTGGTAAGGTTCGTGATGTCCGGCTGGTCGGATTCAGCGCACTTGGCAGGGACATGCTCTCCCACATTCCAAGCTGCAGGGATGTGACACGGCTATCGGCAGCACATTGCGTATTGGTGACACACATCGACTGATGGTCTGTCTTCACCATCATTTCTCCAACTTCAAGCATGCAATCTGGGCAAGCCCTAGACACCGCGGCCGTCTCGTTTGCAATCACAAACATTGACGATGCATTCCTGTTGATTACGTTCTTCGCCGAGTCAGCGCGCAGCAAGACATTCACACCGTTCAAGATCATCCTCGGCCAATTCATCGGCTTCACCATTATCGTCGCCATATCCCTCATTGGCTTTGGGCTCTCTCTAGCCGTTCCATCTGAACCGATCGGGTTCGTCGGTCTCGTTCCGATACTACTCGGGGTTTGGAACCTTCTCAACCTGCTCTTCCCAGCGGACGAAGAGGAGCCCGAGAATCTGCGAGCTGGAGGATTGAAAGCCGTCCTGAAAGTTTCTCTCATCACCATCGCAAATGGAGGGGATAATATCGGAACCTACATACCTCTCTTTTCTCAGGCGGAAGGCGCCGAAATAGCGATATACGTCGTTGTGTTTTATGTCCTACTCAGCGTCTGGTGCCTGGTCGCCTTTCTTGTTGCTCGACAACGACATGTCTTGGCATTGGCTCAGAAGTACGTTGGCGTGCTGCTACCCTTTCTATACATCGGATTGGGGGTATACATCGTTGTCAAATCGCTGTGCTATCCTTGGTCCATCAACCACATCAACGACTCCGTACCACGTCGCCCTGGGACGGCAATATTAGCTCCGATAACAGCAGTCCTGATTACGGCCGCCATTTCCGCTATGACTTGGATCAAACTGTCGCAGAGGCGAAAAGCCGATACAAACGATAGAGGAATAATCCTTGAAGATGACAGGGCCGGACAGTCCGGGCGGTTGGCATCAAGTGGTGATTCTCGCGTTGCTGATTCTGCTCATCCGATCTCAGCTTCAGAGGCCAACCACGAGGCCGTGGAAGCGCAACCCCAAAACCCAGAGCCTCAAGATGCCAGGCAAACTTAGAACGACCGAGGAATAATCTCACCGCGAACAACTTAGCACAAGTAGCGGGGCGCGCCCATCGGGAGCCTTCGAGGATCTAAATAAGGCAATAGCCGTAATCGAACCTTGTCTTTTCTCATCGGGTGATTTGAGGCGAGATGGCCTGTCCACATTCAAGGGTTGTAAGAATGTGAGTAACGAAGTCTTACAGACGGACAGCGACTCTGCGCCGAGATCTACGAATAAATCGGGCGTCGAGGAATGACTGACAGCCCTATTGCCTGACATTAGATATCTTTTTGAAACACCTAAGCTCATAGATGTTTTGACACTTTCTGCCGTCGGCTTTTGGCTGCAATGCTGTTGATATTGTCGGTTTCAACTTGCCGAAGCTTTTACATCAGTTATATACATGCTGAGTATCTCATCGTTCCCGCGCCGGCGTGCCATCGAGCAAGGATGCTGGTTGTGGAGATGCACCCTGGTCTCATCATGACCATGCTATGCCTTTTCTGAGGTCCGAATCGCGTCTACCTACAGGAACGTGGAACATTCAAGCACCAAAAATCTTTCCAGCTTATTACTTCTCTCAGCAGCAGTTCACCAACTCTATTACTGTGCGCACTATGTCTAGCTACGAGTCAGCAAGCTTGCTCAATAGGGCCTACGACCAACATTCTGCATTTCCCCAATTCTTGCGTTTCCCACCCGAGCTCCGACGCTTGGTCTGGCTATCTGCGTTGCAGACGCGACGGCTCATACGCGTCACGATAGAGCCACTAGCCGGAGCTCCCGAACGTTACGGTTTCGGGGTGGAATATACGAGGTACGCGACAATACAACTAGCCGCCGACGGCTTCCAGCTGATGCCTGCTTTATCGCGCGTGAACGCCGAGGCCCGCCAAGCGGCTCTTGAGTTCTACCGAGTGCGAATGCCCTGCTATATAGCGCGTGGGGTAGACGACCGACGTCAATTAGAAATGGTGCAATTTTATGATCTGTTACTGAACCCCGAGTATGATATCCTCTGGTTTAGCGATTACCGAAGGCAGCTGACTCTTGCCACAATGTTGCACAAAATCGCCGCTCGCGACCCTCGCGGTGTCGGCCTCTGCAATATGGCAGTGACCGCCAGCGTGGCAGCGAGTTTCAGTGCATGGCGAGACGATCAAGATGTAACTCATTTGTTCGGATCGTTCGGAACGAGAAACAGCATTCGAGAGGTCTACGTCGTGAGGGAAATACAGCCTCAGCTGGTGCGGCAGGCGAAAAAACATTACAACGACCCGAGCTGTCACAACATGCCTTCAGAGTCGTCGCCATCATTTCATCATCAAAATGCCCTGTCGCAGGTATACACTCCAATTGCGCCCAGGAAACTTGACAGCTTCGAATTGTTACCCCACGATCCTCGGCCCATTCAAGATGACCTTGCTCGGCTGTTTATCAGTCCTGATTACCCTTTAATGTCGTTAGATGGACCAGCACAGTTTCTTCCAGACCTCTGGGAAACGATCTTCAGTGACTGGGGCCTTGATGTCTCACGGGTGCAAGCGCGCGTTCTGATTATGTGCCGTGACGAAAGTCAAGTATTATCCTACGCTGGCTCGTCCCAGGATACGCGCCCTGTTCAGCGCAATCGCTCGTCCAGTTCAGGGTCCCAGATTGACACATCCGATTGGCCCAATATCGGTAGCATTGCTGTTGGGTTTTGGCTTTTTCCTCTAACGGCTTTTAGTTCAAGTAAATACTTGGTCCATCCACGCCTGTCCATGGAGCATCCCGACTACGACATGCCTGTTGCTGTCTGGGACGTATCTGACAGCCCACCCGAGCTGGCTCTTTTCCACTTGACGGGGAGTATGGCATAGGGAGCGGAGCTTGGGAACCAGGGCCGTCACCATTTGGGCATTGGATCTATTTGTGTCGAGATTCACTTGACGGTAACAACCAGTAGATATCTGGTACCGACTTCCAGCGGACACGCGTTCAGATGTGTCGATATTCGATGGCTCGTTCTTACCGTAGAGGTCCCGCAGAAAGAGCTCGATAGTTACCTTGGTGGCAACCATAATTGAAGTTGGACATATTTCAGACACACAGGGCAAATCAAGTCATATTAGGAAGGTCATTAGAAGAGAAAAGCAACACCGTTAATGACTACATATTAATACTTCTTAGGGACGCACATATCCGTAGCCGAATCGTTTGCTCGGAATACCGCCAGAGATGAAGGGGACACGAATTGCGTTGCAAGTACCTTAACTTCTATCACGTAGGGCCAATTCAGAAAGAAAAGAAAAAAGAAAAAAATTGTAGAAGTGCAATCCTCAAAAATACTTAAGGTCATCGCTTGTTGCCTCATGAGTACTTTCAGCGAACTTATGCTGTACAGCTTGAATAAGATCACGTGAGAAAGCTACTATACGGCATAAATAAATCCGACTCGCAGCCCTCGTCTCATCCATATTCCACACAGAGAGGAAACGCGAGCCACAGAAACAAATTCTGCACCAAACTATGTCTGTAAGTTTGTACAGCTACTTGTTTGCCAACTGGAAACCCTGCCGGTTTCTCCAAGCTCTGATATGTTGGAACAGGGAGAAAGCTACTACGCCTCTGCTGTAGTCCAAGATAGTTATACAAGTATGCCTGCCGGCCCACCAAAGCAACAGGGGCAACAAATAACCCACTTGCATTATGTCTAACAAGCAAAACTTGCTCCGTCTGATTCTAATACCTGGCTGCTTTCCACTCCAGGACACGCTGAAGCAAACTTTAAGTCAGCAGCTGTATACAGACCCAACACTAATATGCATGTCCCAAGCCGTAAAACGTCAAATCCCTGTTAGAGTCAGCCAGCACACGCCTCCTGTAGCGAATGCTCACCACGCATATCTTACTAAGTCTTGTCTATTGTGTTCCCGTAGCGAAATCAAAGTACGCCATTTTAGTCTGGACATCCTTTTTGCATGCCTGTGGCGTGATAACGATTCGCTCTATATAATTATTCGTACTTGGTGCGCTTGTGGATCGTCCGATGAGTTGGTTTAATATGTGTACCAGTGTTAAGTGAGATATTATACCTCCGTCTAACAAAGGCAGAGTAGACCAAGGTGTTAAGTGAAGCGGTTGTAGACCCCGTGAAGCTAATGGTCTTTGCGGGTGTAAATGACGAAGTACAATGTTTGGGAAAGCAGTGTGGTCTTGACTTATTGCGAGCAAACCCAGTTGACATCTGAGTCTTTAGAGGAGTAACATCTTCGTGGGACTTATTCGGCTTTTTCGTGGTAAATATTGCCCTGGGATTGGCTTTGATGAAGGAATAGAAACAAAGAGATTCAACAATGCACGCTCTCAGAGCTGCACGAAGGCAACCGTTGCGCAGAAGTGGAGGTGCAGAAAAATACTCTCAGATTCACATTCAATGTCAAAAATGATAGACCAGAGCAGGGAGCCCACAGTTTGCGCTTGCTGTAATTATCAGACACAACAAACAGCAGCAGTTTTTTCGGCGGGTCCTTAGCATGTTCATATTTATTGTGCGGCAGACATCTAGTACACTTGGATCATATCCGGTGGTCACGCTTGACGATTGCAGAAGCATTCGCGATGATACGTCGATGTTGACTTAATGCCGAGTGGGGCTAAAAAAATACCGTATTAACTTTGTTATCAGCTACTCACTCTGCGCTACGGCTGCATGAGCAGTAGGCTGCTCATCACTACTATTATCATCACTACTATTGCATTCACGATGAACATCGTTAATACCCCTTGACAAATACGATAACTTGGTTCAGTGAGCATGACTGCAGTCTTCACAAGTGGGGGACGTATGCACTGCGTAGTAAATGAAATTGTATTCTGACCTGGGCTCTCAGCTGTCAATCTAGGTCTACCACGTCCCTTTTGCAGTTTTGTCCCAGGCCTTATTGCAGATACCAGCTGGCTTTAGGCGGCATGGTCGTCAATATAGGGACGTGCTAAGATTACAAGGTTGCTTCACCAGCAAGTCGTTAAGCGAATCATCGCAGAGTAACGCCATATTTGTGACCAGGCTGCCGTTGATACCGTTCTTGTTAGGCCATCCCGAACTTCTTCGCACTTTTTCCTCGCCAATAAGAAATCTGCCTCAGTCCGAATGGGATTATAAACGTGCTCGGTCGCACCTTGTTGTTGCTATCTTCAGTCGACTTTGACCTGTCAGAGGCAAGCTTAGCAGTCGGTTGAGTCTAGGTCTTGAGTAGCTTCATGGGCGAAGCACTGGGTAGTCGATTGACACGCGGGCTGGCTGAACTTGCAGTGAAATTGGTACGCTCTCGTAATGTAGTAAAAGCTGCGTGTTCACCGCCAGTGCTTTGCCAGTCGCGCATCTCCAGATATTAGAAGTGGTATTCTTCGCAACGCCGATCAATAGTCTCGACCACATCTGCAACGGCCCTTTTAAGCGCTTGAATCTCCTTGCCGAGGCCTGCCCTGATTTCCTCATATTGTCGTTGAAGCTCCTCAATCATGGCCGATTCCTCCTCATGGGGAATCTTGATGTCTGCGAAGCGTGCGCGAAAGTTCTGGATAGTATCGCTGGCTTCGTCTAGGCGACTGGTAAGCTCGGTGGCTCTGGGGAGGTCTCTTCGAAGCTTCTCGAGTACAGGGCCAGTCTTCTCTTCGTTCAGGCGAAATTGATAGATGGCTTGATTGGTTTTTGTAAGGTCTTGGTCGAGAATGTTTTGGCCTTCTTTAAAGCCAGCCTTAAAGCCATCCTTGTAGCCATCCTCGAAACCGTCGCGGTATGTGCGGCCATCAACGGCGCTGAGGGAAGTGTTGGGCGATGCATCATAGTGAGCCATGTCGGCGAAATGAGAGGTGCCAACGCACACCACTAAGGATCCGGGTGGGCTTTAAGGTAAATCTGAAGGGAGGACGTGTGAGAGATTAGCACTCTCAACGAAGAGTTAGAAGCCCTAAAGACAGATTAAAAGCTAAGTACGACTAATTTAATGGATGAAAATGGGTACCCGTGGTTTGACTTCAAAGAGTGCTCAAAGTAAAAAAGCTATACGGAGCATGTCCGCGTCGTGGTCGCGAGACTGATCGCAGGCGGCGGGTCAAACAGTACTTTTTACGCACCTCTTTGCAAGCGTGTGCCCCGGACTAATTACGTACCAACTGCGTAAATGCGCTTGCCGCAATAAATAGGTACGTAACTGAACGATGGAGTTGAAGTTGAACGATTGAGAAGCGGGGTCCAGGAAACTCAGGATATTGCTTAAAGTAGGTATTTATACGCTCGGGTGGCTGGCATAGCGATTGCTGGTTACTTTATGCTACTACCTTCGCACATTCAATCGCCTTCACTACCTAGGTACGCTTTATTGCCTCATTATACCCTGAGCTACGGTACACACCACGTCCGTACATATAACCTTCGGACGACAAAAGGAGTAACCCAGCATCTTCGCAAATGCGCTCACAAGCGTCCAAACTTGCGTGCACGCTTCCAACGAAAGCTACATGCTCGGAGTGCCATGAGTGTCATCATTGAAAGCACAAGGTTCAAATGAAATGGTGGAAAGTTCAGACGAACAGATACAGGTACTTACGAACACAACATCTCACAAGTTAATCTCAAGAATGTCTGGTAGAACCTCCAATTGCCGATCAAGCGTGTATTATAGTCTAAGGCAGTAAGAAGTGAGCAGTGTGAAGCTCGACTGTCAAAGGGCCCTATTTTATAATATGGACAGGTAGCTACGCTGAGACAACCTGCCATCAGAATGTCCTAGACGCTGGCTATATATGACAATACCACGCGAGAAAACACCCGCTCATCTCAAACTAGACATACAAACACAAAGACTCTAGGCAATCAGACATGCAATCCATCAAACATGGGACAGCACACTCCGAACAAACCAAACAATCCCGAATTTTGGGCGTATCCCCCAGACGACCACCAGTACTATGCCCTTGCAACAAGGTCAATTTTCCAGTCCCTGTAGACACGTAAGAATCAAACAGCAGATTGCAGGCACCATCCGATGATGAACTACCCAGGGTGGCGATACAAAAGCATGGCGTAGTAATGTCTCAGCCGTGTACGTGGTTAGTAGCGTAAGCCAGTGAATCCTGCCTTGGCGAATTGAGTGCCATACCGGCCTGGACTAGTTGCCATTTACAATCGACGTTGACATTCCATGACCATGCTTGACAGATAGTCTGGCCTTGAGATGCTCTAGCCGTTGAGCAGAGCTAGAAAGAGGCGTTCCGTCGTCATATGCGGTCTGAGGAATGTAAGGTGTCTTTATAAAGGTGCCGAAGGATGTGTAATCAGAATCGTTGTCGCCAAAGTGTGCCTCTAGGTACTGAATGTGATCGTGATCCACTGCATTGTCGTTGCGAAGCTTGTCAACAAACTTTTTGAGTTGCTCTTGTTCATAACGAAGATCGTGCCTCTGGAGGTCCGATTCTGCAAGCTTCAGCTCTAACTGTTGAACCCTCTCAGAGGTAGCGTTCTGATCGTGGCGAAGATCACCGGTTACCTTTGTGACACTTGCAAAGTTCTGTTGAATTTTCTGAGTAGTCTTAGCAGTAGCTTCAGATTGTTTGTCATTCGCTTCTCGTAGCCGCTCAATCGCGTGAGTCGTGGCTTTGTTACTAGCCTCAAGTTCCTTATGGATTGTCTGTTCGGCATCTGTAATTTCTTTTTGAGGCTTCTGGAAGATCGTCATGGGACTCTTGTGGTCTTCATAAAGCTTGAGGGCAGTGTTTTGGAAGTCCTTGCGAAGTTCCTGGGTGGTCTTTTTGGCACACGTGAGATCTCGCTGCAGTTTCTGATTCATCTTGGTGGACTCTGCAAGGCCGTGGCGCAGGAGTTGGATGTCTTGCATAAACATAATCTCATCTCTCAACTGACTGGTCAGGCCACTGAGAGCTTCGCATCCATTCTTGAAACCCTCCTTGAACCCATCTTGGAAGGCATCGTTGACATTCTTCTTTAAGCCGTCGTGACAGGTGCGCTCTGTAGAGGCATCCAGCAAAGGGATAAACTCCATTATGGCAAGATGGGGCCTCTGGATGCACGCTGGAATGGTCTTAGAGACTTTGAAGCGTGGAGCCAGGGAAGGACGATTGTCCGCTGGGTTGGTGGTCTAGTAGGAATGATCTTTGCGAAGGCACGCGAGCCCACACGACCGCAAGGGAGCTGTTGAGCGGACTTCAAGAGTGTAGGTCACGATGCGACAATGCAGCTGAGATAGGGCAGGGACGCCGGTGCGTAAGGTACGAGATGTTCTCCGACTCGTTTGTTGTTTACGTGTCCAAGGGCGAAGGAAGCTGCGAGAGGGGATGCAATCAAGCCGGGTAGAACGCTGTAAATATGGTAGTCAGCTCGAAGTCACAAGCAGACCGGAATAGAAAGTTGGGAAACCCGGAAATAGTCTTTCAGATCAGGATTCAATTTCATTGCGACTATGTCGCTCAAATGCACAACATCGGTTCAATCATCATAAAAGTCCGCTCGACACTTGGCCCTTGAAGAGCTGGCTCTTATTCTCGACAGCCAGCGTGGATAACAAACACAGTACGTACCTGCTTTGCAGTGTTGTTGGAAATGGCGACGGACGAAGACGCCTTTTGACGGTCCGAAGTGTGGGATCCGAGCTGCGTGCGCCCGAGACGTGGGAAAGTAAAGAAGTGACAAACTCCAGGAGTGTGGTGGGCGCGCACGCAGAAGGGCACAGCACAGTGCTCGCCGCTCCGATACACACAAAATGTGTCACTTCTCTCCTACGGGCTGGCAATGTGTTAGAGACAACTCGATGGAGACGGTAAAGTGTGAGCGCCGCCAGTGTGGTTGTTGCAGTGTTGGTTGAGTTGTTCCGATGTGTGTACGCGTTGAGTCGCTAAAAGGGTAGCAAAGACTGCTCCTTCTGTTCCTCAGGCAACAGCACAACGCATTGAATAGGTACCTATCTGGAGCTGCAGAGCGAACAGTCGATTGATCACATTTGAATTGACCTAAAGTACCTTCGCCATGATAGAACCAGTGGGATTTTTCAAAGCACACCAAGGCTTCGTACCAACTGAGTTGCTTTGAAGAGGAAAGTACGATACACATTTTACAACTGATTAGATGATTCGAGAGCGTCGCTTAGAAACTCCACGATATTTCTATGCTTCACAGATGTGACACAGGCACTTGGTCAAAGATTAGAGCACGCCTTCCAGCCTGCATTATCTACCTGAGACATGCGGATATTACATCGAGAAGTTGCATATTACATACGGTAAAGGGGAAATGAGATTTCTGAGTTACACTATACATAGTATTTCAACATTATCACGGCCTCTCGAATCTACTGCCGCCTTAAGGAGCTCCTGCACAAGACGTCATGAAGAGTAAGATATGGGCGTTGGAAGTAGCTGCAACGCTACCTGGCTTTGTACAGGTCTTAGGTCGACGTGAACCAATTTACAGTGTCAGCTGCGACCAAGCAGGCAGTGTGATCGAAGTCAGCGTTGTCTCATTTCCCGACACCACGGACTGCAGCGCGAAAGTCGGTTGCAGCAACAACCTGCATCCTGGAACTTTGAGACGGCCTTCATCTTTCACTAGCACGTCCCAAGCAACTATTGCCTCGTGCAGATTAGTCACAAGAACAGCAATTTGAGAGTTGTTCTCGAAACTCGTAATATGTGATAGTACCTAGTATAGCGATAGACCTCTTGCATGGAAGCCTACCTAGGGAGCGTATGAAGCCTTCTAGTAGGACTGAACTGTAAAGGTAGACTTCCGAGAGTGGGTAAGGAGAAAGAACTAGTTCCGCTCTTGCCGAGCTTTTCGCGTTCGTGGGATATTGATCGTTTGAAGCTTGACTTCTTGAAGTTTTGAAGTTGGCTGTCCACGTATGACGAATGGCGATGTTGTCACCACTCTCTCCGCAGTCTGGATTACAGCGCAATTATTGCCGTCTTTAAGATTTTCTTCGAAACGCTGGCGGACTACATCTTCATCTTCCGGAAAATCCTTGAGTTCATGTCTGAGGCCATCCTTAAGTTCATCCTTCACGACACCTAGATGCTGTTAGACCAATCGTAACTTCCCGGCTGTCGATTGAAGTAACATACCTAGGTGGCCATTCCAATTGGAATCAGAAGAGGTCTCTGGGTCGAGGTGTAGGCTAAAAGGCCCGCGTATGGAGCAATTCAAGGGTCAAAGGGATTGAATGGCAGGAGGCTGCAGCGCAAGTGACTTGAGTAGGGAAATCCAGGTCCTCTTCCCTCTGCGACACAACCTAAGAATGACCTCGCACGGAGTGAACCGAAGAGCTGGAGCCCTGGAGTCCAACGCAGCAAGCACAGCATTCCAATATCCCTTTGCCGAAGTTTCAAGCCCCTAACAAGATACTCATCAAAGCGCTCGCAATAAACGCCAAGATCGCCCTCGTTATTATGCTTCCAGCAGTCAGTACTAAAAATCGCTCCAAGACATAAACTTGTGTAAAAGTAGAAAACGGCCTCTCAGATCAAATTGTCGTGTCATCGTGGTAGTTAATACTCCTCTAAATACATGCTAAAATTTCACTCATCACAGCAGCCAGGATATTCCACAGAACAGAAGAACGCAGCTTCAAAGCAGTTTGTACACACCTTTTGTCTGTCACGGAGAATATCCACTATGTATAGGTCGTTAACGCCAGACGTAATTAACGGCGTCGTTTTTTCCCGACATGGTCGGCATTGATAGTACCAGGGAGTCGAAAGTCCAGTCGGTCTGCTCAAATAGTCAGCAAATAGCAACAGTATTAATAGCACAAGGATGAAATGGAGAATGGCTTCTCAGAGTAACGTCTGTATCATCGTGGTCAAGCCACTCATGAAGATCCGTATGAACACATCATAGAAGCTTTGCAAACCTACTTCGTCGTCTATGAAGCAGCTGCAAATACAATACGCAGCGTGCTGAAGTGTGAGGTTGGACCATAAGTAAGGTAGTTTTCGCTAATATAGCGGCAATGAGGGGATCTCCCCTCGATTATACTTCGTTTCTGCATGTGATTACATGTTGACCTCACGCCTTGATTACCTCGATATCTTGTCATACTCGGGATACACGGAAAGCGACGGCTAACGTCGGCTGTAAAATGGCACAGTACTATCGTCTTTTCTTCGAGTGTGAAATACAGATTCATCCCTCTAATCTTCACCTTGTAAATATAAAAACTAAACTCTGTAGATACCGTATGAAGCAGTGAGGAAGGCGATGAATTGGACTAGCGCGCGTCTTCAAGTCGCGCTGAGCAAGTAAGATACGGATCGAGTTTGCGCGCAGGCAGTGGAAACCCGGAAGAGAGTAGACAAAATATATGACATCTGTTTCATCCAGGATGAGTCCCACGACAAGGCCAAGCTGCAAGAGTGCGGGCAGTCCCCTGCGTTGGCTCCTATTTCTACACGCCATAACTACGACATCATCTCAGACACGACAGCTCAATCTTTTCATCACAGATCAATTGGGTATCACAAGCATGGAATGCAATTGTTTGGACTAATAATAATAAATAACTCATTCTTGCTACCGAATCCTAGCAGTCATCAAACTTTTGTAACGACCCATCGTACCACTTCATCGGAAGGCCACCATCATGTAACCGTATCCTTTTTGGTTCCTATTTTTTGCAACTTTCCGTGAATGCAACCGTTGTGCTCCCTTCACTCTATAAAACGTTCTGCCTAGAGTCTGATGTTACCATCAGTCAAAACAACGCGAGACCAGACATCAAATCTGTGATCCAGATGTGTGAATCAATATCGTTCTTCATCGAATCTCCCCCCGGAAAACTTCCTCTCTCTTCCAAAGTGTAGAATCGATCCTCCATGATTCATTCCTTCAGACTTGATGAGACGATGATCGGCGGCTGGATGGTGAGATGGCAAGCATCAGTCTACCAGTATGCAAGACCATATTCATCTGATTCGTCCATGTAGTTCATCTTCTGTCGCTTGGCCTGTCTACGCTCCTCCTCGGGCTCGGGCTCAACGTGGTCCGGTTCCAGCACACAGGGCATGGGAGTGATAGGTAGAGGTAGTCGGGGTTCGCGGAAGTAGTAGGAGTCAGGTTCGGGATTGGTTGGGTCACAACGGTCTGTAGGCTTTTCTGAGTCGAGACGGAAGATTCTGGTCTGGTTGTGAGCATCGGATGTAGCAGCTGCTTCGTCTTGAGCATTCGTGGCATCGCCAGGTGGGAATAGTTTCTCAAGAGTATACCACGGTGGATCTTGGCCGGTGCCGCGGTAGCTGTCAATGATCTCTTGTCGAGTCGGCATGTAGTTGCTGGGAAGACCTTCTGGTAGTTTCTTCATGAGAGATCGGGCGAAGTTAATGCGGGCGTCAAGCGTAGTAGCTGCTCCTTCTTGAGCATTCGTGGCATCGCCAGCTTCTGTCTGTTGCTTCCCAAGAATATGCCAGGATACATCTTTGCCGGGCAGAGTCTGTACATCGCGAAAGTTTCCAGAAGGACCATCTGGTTGAGTCTTCACGGGAGATCGGGCGGTGTTCATGCCAGCGTCAAGCGTAGCAGTTGCTTCGCGTTGAGACTTGTCGGAAAAGTCATTGACCCGTGACACCGGAAGAGTAGTAGGCTCGGAGGGCATTGAAGGAATGGTTCCAGCGGAGAGCTGATATTTCAGCTTCTGTCCCTGCGGGGTGAGAGAAGGCCGGTACGTGCCGAATGTATGGTTGCTAAATGCGGTAGGCTTTGCATTTGGTGTGATGGAATACCCACTCCCACTGGAATTGAAGGAGGCGCGAAGAGGAGAAGCTGTGGCCATTGGGATCGGATGGTTGAGACGCTCGGTCGAGGGGTGAACAGTAACAGCGTCCTGCGAGCCTGTCTTGTTGCAGTGAGAACCGTGACTGATATTGCTGCAGTGAGAACCGTGACTTCCCGAATGGTTAAAGCTGGGGGTAGCAGTGTTGGAAAAAGCTGCGTGGATCGCGGGTCTTCTGTGGAGGGGAGCCGGTGTTGACTCTTCGCGGGCACGCTTAGCAGCTCGTACAGATTGTGCTCGAGCAGCTTGTACTATATCAGCTGCTTCGCGATCATTGTTTCTCGCGACTTCATGACGAATGGCGTTGATCATGACTCGAGTTTCGGGACCAAAGGGTCGGGAGAAGTCGATGGCATCAGAGAGATGGTCAGGGAGATCCTTGAACGTGCTGAATGGGGTGTACTGTTGGGTTCCTTCCCAGAAGTGCGCCTCCAGGTATTGGACTCTGTCATTGGCAACAGTGACATCGTTGCGAAGCTTCTTGATCTGCTCTTTGGCATCTTCGATCTCGACTTCGTGACTAGAGTTGACCATCTTGGCGACATCGTCATGATCATCGCGAAGTGCTCGGACCGTCATCATAGACTCATCATGATCCGCGATCAGCTCGTCAACCGTCGTAGTGGTATTTTCTTGGTCCTCAAACAAGCACTCGAACTTGCGCTTGGCGACTTCATTCTGATCCTCAAGCTTTTTGATAAGGGTTGTGGCTTCTTCTTGTTCTTGGCGAAGAGCGAGGATTGTTCGGTTAGCCATAACAAGCTCTTCGCGGAGGAGGTCCATGTCTTGCTTCACGGAGTTGAAGCTGGTGACAAAGGAACGATCAAGCTCATCTAGATCATCCTTACGATCTGTGCGGCCGCTTCTGAATCCGGCATTGAAGCCGTTGTCGTAGGCGTCTCGGTAGGTGCGATCGTCACTGGCGCTACCGTTGTTGGAGCCTCCTGGAACGAAGAGATCACTGGAGCCGCGGTCACTGGCGCCACCGTTGTTTGAGCCTTCTCGGATGAAGAGACCATGACCATCACTGGAGTCCGATAGAGTGGTGTGCGAGGGGCTGAGTGCGGGGTTCATGGTGCTGGTTGAGGGGGCACTTGACGAAGCGCGAGACGAATCGCTGAGCGAAATGAGTTCAGAAGACATCTTGAGCAGCGCCAGAGGACTGGATGTGCGCTACAATCTTCTGAAGCAGAGGTGAGATGGTGACGGTAAGGGTGGAAGAGTGTGTAGTTTTGGATCAGTGCCTCTCGACGTCCTGACTCTGGAAGAGTTTGTGGTTGTGGTGCAAATGAGCCCGGCAACACTAGTCCGTGAGGTAGCAATGAAGCCTGGTGGGGTGTTACAAGGGCAGAGAGGTACTCGGTCGGCACCTTTGCTGCCTGGATGGTGACAGGGCAAACAACCTGTGAGTTGTGTGCGAGGTGACGAGTGGATGAGGGACCTGCAAGTGGATGAAGGATGGATAGCAGAAGGTAGGTTTGCAGGAAGTGGTCATGCGGTGAGAAGCATGAGACGGACCTCGCGATGTGAAGGTTGGAGATGTAGTGATTGAAAAGCGCAGCGGTGATTTGGAAGCGCAGCCGATGTGAGTGATGACTACGGAGCGTGGCCGAGGCGCTGTTGTTGAGTAGAAGGGAAAAGGTGACCCTCCCTCGGGGCAAGCCAGGAATTTATACAAAAGGTACCTAGGTACAACGCTCAATGCTCAATGCTTCAATGCTCGCTCAATGAGTCACTGATAGTTGCAAGAGGTAACGGATTGGGAAGATTCAATGGCTCAATGGCTCAATGGCTCAATGGGCATTAGAAGTGGCAGGTGCAGGCCACCCGAATAACCATCCTCCAGCTATCAGCCAATGAAAACGCGCCGGGTTGTCTGTAGATACGTGACTTACCCTTGACGTTCCCAACAGGGCCGGTGACCACCAAGGCCACCACGAATGTTGGTCAAGTTAGTCAGGTTGAAGCAGTTAGATTACGTTTCTGGTAGTGTCTGAGTACAGAGAACACCGTTTCGAGTCGAGGCATTACCCTTTTGGGCTTTCTTCTTTTTTGGCTCTTTGCAGTCTTGATCTCACTTCTGCCACCTATATTCGGACCTGTTTCATAATGGTTGGGATTTTGTACGATCGTAAGAACCAAAGTGCAGAGGTGGTCGTCTGTGAGCTTAGTCTGGTAACCTACTTGGACCTACCACCACTGTCTCGCGAGCAAGGCAGGTATCACTCAGAACACAAATTAGTCACCCGCAATTGCTGACTTTACTTTTATTTCAAACCACTAAGAAATTGTATATGTACGAGTTCTTGTACCGTGCCACAATAGACACCTACACTTCGCTATGTCCGCAACTGATCTCGTAATTATCAAACATAAAACTATACTATAGCCGGTAAAACTGGCCCACAACACTTTGGCAGGACTTCCGACCTCTCCACAAGCAATACCGTATTATCAAGTTGAATGTGATAATATTGCAAGTGATCTTACCTAACCGATAGACAAGCTTTCAGGACATGGATGAAGCTCCCAAGTACTGGTTTAGAATATGACAGCTGTCACAGGAACAACCTCACCGCACGCACATGCTACATCTATCCCAGCCCTGTTTCTCCAACCCGGCATGAATGGAAATACAGGATCTGACCCGAAAGACCGCCAGTTATACATCCTTATACACAAAAACCTGAGGCTCAAGCAGTCCACACTTCACCTTACCACACACAAATCACACATATACCATGATGTGCTCTATCAACAACCACTTCATAACAATAATCCAAAAGCCCTGACCTTCTGGCCATGGTTGGATAGCAATGCCGAGCCGCCATCGTTTACCACTGTGGACCTAAAGATCATACTGACATGGCAGAGTTCGAGACCTCACTTCGAGTTCGGTCAGCATCTTGGTGTTTGCTTATGGCTATTGAATAATATGTTGCAATTCCAAGTTTGACGCTTTGCCATGGAGGTCCTATTTAACCGTCATGAGCGTAAACACACTACAATGTCCCATCTAAATAGCACATACTTAACGTGCTTCTCTCTCTCTCTTATTTGAACTCCCCTGGGATGAGTTTTATGTCAATGCGAGCGGGACCCAAATGATTCATATGACCACTCTTATCGCCCTAGTACCATGAGGATCACTACACGCCTTTACCTTGTTCTCAGTAACAGAGCAATTTCGGTAAAATGAAGGTGATGTTAAATCACCAGACTTTTCAACGCAGAGGATATTCAGTTTCGTGCACCAGCTGCGTGACGTGACATTCATCAATTTCATCAAGTAAATAAGACGATCGCCATCGTAAGTCCGTCCTTTCTCATTGTCAGAATGATTGTAGGGTCTGGAACCCAGAACTCTAACCTCCAGCATCAGAGCCAACGCACTCATCAGCCCACATCTTTCGCTCTATCATCCTCATCTCCTCACTCCTCATGATTCACCAGCACACCCTATCTCCGCATACTCCCAATAATATCCCTCTGCGCATCCCTATCCCTAGCACTCTCACTCAGACTCCCCACGCTCCTCAGATCCCCAACAACATCCTTAGCCTTGCCAAAATACACCTCCTGCAGCAGATTCCGCATCTTGAGCTCCATATCCTCAACCAGCTTGCCGATATTTGCAATCTGCATCTCGTCGTTCTCCGCGGGGAGCTCGATCTCAACCTGTCTCGTCATGTTGCCGGACAGATCCATGTCCCCCAGCGCCGCCGTGTTGGTGGCGAGGGAGAGGATGACGGTCGATGTGAGGTTGTACTGCGTGAACCGCGCCCGGTCGATCGCCTCGAAGACGTGGATGCTGTCCCATGTTCCCTCGCTGCTGGATCCCGGGGTTGCGGCTGTGGGGCTTGTTAGCTATTCTCTCGCCTCAGAGGAGGGACAATGCGACACCAGAAGCATCATGTCCTCCAGATGGACCGACTTCAGTCGTCAAACTCACCTTTCTTCAACAGCACAACCCCCGCGAACCCATCGTCAAGCGCCCAGAAATAAACACTGCTCACACCGCCCTCGTAGTACAGCTCCCGATACACATCGAACGCCTCGTTGGCCTTGACCTCCATCTTCCTGACCTTCTCACTGGGCACTCCCGTCCCGGGGGCATCGAGAAGCGGGGGGTCGAATTGATTGCTCCACGGCGAGCGGTAGCTGTCGCCGTCGCGGTTGTAGTCGCAGAGCAAGTAGTCACGTCCCGACTGCTTGCATCGCTTTATGGTGAGTGGCTGATCGACTGAGGAGAGGAGGTCTTCGGTTAGATCTGGCGCGAGGTTGATTAGGTTATTGAGATGTGTGGATGTGTGTTTTGGGTTGAGGCGGCGGAGGAGGTCGCTGTTGGTGTGTGTTAGCAAGTTACGGACTGCGGGATAAAGAGTGGTTGCTATGAATTGAAGCTGGAGTTCACTTGAATATCAAGAGATAGCTTGTTCTTGTCGACGAGGTAGGAGGTTGAAGAGCGAAACGTTGTGAGCTGGATGTACGTACAGTGCCGAGTCAAAGGGGTCGGCAGCCGCCATGACGGGCAAGCGATTGTGGGATTATACGATAATGAGTCTCGTGCGAGCGGCCAGGTGAGGTGGCTAGAGGATTGTCAAGATGAGG
The DNA here is from genome assembly GCA_022432385.1 of Xylariaceae sp. FL1272. Classification (NCBI taxonomy): domain Eukaryota; kingdom Fungi; phylum Ascomycota; class Sordariomycetes; order Xylariales; family Xylariaceae; species Xylariaceae sp. FL1272. The sequence continues at coordinate 101,297 of JAJJXC010000035.1, forward strand.
CTCGGAATCGTCGTTGAATGCGGTCGTTTACCACAGGTGTAGTTGAGAGCGGCACGGGATGGTGTTGTCGATAGTGGGGGCGGGACGTTTCATCAGCTGCAGGTGGGGGGACTTTGGGACGGGAGCATCAGCCGGAGCTGTCAGATTTGATCGGACTGATGAGGGGCACAAATCAACATCATTTTCCGTACTTTTCGGCAAGCTACTAGGTACATGCAATATTGGCCGTACCCTACTGCAATCACCATGACATCTTAGGCACGTTATCACATTATGTAATCGGGACCAGCATGATGTAGAAAAGGGATACGTATGAAAAGCCATTTGGTCGACTTCTGATCTTTAGCTCTTCCTATGACGTAGTCAAACAGATAGAATACTAAACGGAGACGCAAGGGGAGCCATTCCACTCTACGAACGAACAGTACTTATATTGACCCATGCAATGCGATGCAAACTGCGAGGGAGAATACCCAGCCAGACAGAATCCTTCACAGCATCAACTTTCACAGGATAATGAGAACCATGCTCCTGCGAGGCTGAGAATCCGAGATATATATACATTCAGCCAATCTGGGATCAATATCCGCCCCGCCCCAACTATATCGAGAAACGTAATGCGCGCTGGTGCGCTCCCTTTGCACGAATCTGGTCTCGGCTATGCACCGTCGCGCACCTTCGTCTTTGGCTCAGACCTCGAAGGGTTGCCCTGCTAAATATCACCGCCCTCCCAGTTAATGCTGTGGTTTCCTTTTAAAACACGTCAAAGTGTAACATCCTCCTGCTGGCCGCCTGCCTGCTCCAAAACTGTAGCTTCTCTGCCCCCTGACATTACTTCGATGAACAAAACAGGAAAACAAGTTCCCCCGCAACGACATGCAGGGTATCATGGTCCCCGGAACGCCTGCCCCGTAGAGCCCGCAACCTGCACATGAAAGTCTGCATCGTTATCAATGGAAATCCTGACAATCGCGCCCGATAGTCTGGTTACTTCGGCGCTTGATACCGCCCACATCTTCCCCTCGATCCACGTCGAGCTCTCCGCCCCTAGTGAATCTCGGAGCCGCAGAAAAGGCAGTGGGCCGGCTCCGTCCACGTCTTCTCCCCTCCCGTCACGTTCTGCCGCAGGTCCACGATGTCGATGACCGACGGCGTCTCCTCGTTGATCGTTGCCGTGAAGTGACCCTGCCACTTGGGCGTCTCGCTGCCCTTGCCCTCCGACTTGCGCGACTTGCCCCCTTTGCGCTTCGACTCTTGGCCCGAAACGATTGGTACGATGCGCGTCTCCGCCTTGACCGTCGAATTGCTGCTCTCGACGTCTGCTAGCTTGATCGTTTCCTGGTCCTCTGGCTTCACATCGATAGATTGTTGCGTCGTCTGCGCCGCTCCCGACTCGCTTGGGCTCAAAGGTCGTTGCGCATCTTCGGTCTTCACCCGCGTGGTTTTGTGGGGCTTGTCGGTCCCCAGTCGCTTAAATGTCTTCTCGAGGACGGCGTTGATAAGGCAGTCGTCGTGTAGCCATTTCTTGCAGTCCTCGTTGGCACAGTTGATTAACTTCTTGTCGGGGTTCTCGGGGCGGCCGCATTTGCATATCGGCTGTGCAGACTGTAATTTGCTCATTAGTCCATGAATATACAACGAACATGAACACACGAATTCTCGTACCGAAAGCTCCATGCTCCTCACGTCAAACGCCTGGCGCCAGTATAGTGCCTGCTGCTGGTCCTCCTCGTTCGTCTCGTCCCATTGGTTCACAGTCGCCTGAGCGGTTACGCTGACAACGTTAATGACGTCCACTGCCGACTGGGGTTAGCATGTTATATGTAAGCGAGGAAGCTGCTGGGGGGGCTATACTATGGTTGGACGCGATCAACTCATTCTGGCCGTGGTAGGGTTGCCTCCCCGAGATGGACCTCTTCCCCTCCTGAGTGCCCACAGGCAGCTCGTCGGGCCAGTACATCCAGTAGACACGGGCATAGACGTGATGTTCATCGCTGGCGCGGATCTCGAGGATGCGGGCGACCCAGTCGTCGTCCGACTTCAGCCTAGAAGTCCGCGGCTCGTTTGGGTTCTTCTGGCGCTCAATGGTCGAACTGTTGGCAACGAATATGAACCCCTCGCTGTAGTACTTGACACCATTGACTGCAGTGGGTGTTAGCTACTACCAATCGTTCCGGAGGTAAGGACAGGGCTACATACGGACGAAACTGTTGTATCTCGTCATCTCGATCCATTTTTGGTAGGGTTGCACTTGGTAGTAGCGGTCCATGGTGTTGTTGGGGTCCTTGAACTTGCCCATGGGCGAGAAGGGAGAGGCCTGCAGTCCTATCTTTGGGGGCGCATTCTCGTCGGACCCCTGTCGCCTGCGTTTGATCTTGTTGCCTCTCTCGTTGGGATCGGGGTGTGTGACAGAGAAGGGGCACTCGGCCTGGGAGTCTTCATCGGGTCGTGGGCGCTTGCGGCTGGACGCCATGACGGCCTGTTGGTGATGGCGCGGGGGGGCGTGCAGTCGGAATGCTGTTTTATTCGTTCGTCGACGATAACTGACGGAAGAAAAGTCTCTGGCGTGTAGTATGGATGTGCGTCGACAGAGCTAAGCATACATGTGCAGAAGTGGTTTGCGCAGACTCTTCAAGGCAGTAGATCGAAGTAGGGTCAAATGACTGTTGGATCTCGCGATACGCGTGTTCGTGTGGTGGTGGGGAGATGGGAACGCAGGCAGAATGTGATGACAGAGAAGGATGCTTGCGGGTCGGAGAAAACAACCTATAGGTAGGCGATGGGGATTTGTCGCAATGGGGATTGTGGGAAGACACAATCGTCACACGAAAACAATGCAACGGCAGAAGCAGTTGCGAGGGGCGCGATGAGGTTTGCTACGGCGGTGGTGCTTGGTCGTGAGTGGCGGGGAGGGACAGAGAACAGAGGTCCTGGACCAAGTTCTGTGACGACGATATTTACAAGACGTTCGGCAAATGGAGGGGGATGCACGCAACGTGGTCGGCGAGAGGGTCGGTATGATGAGGAGAGAGAGCTATGAGAAGAGAGACACGGTGAGGTAAGCCGGAAATAATCCCAGTCGCACCCAAGGGCCGAGGGGACCTTTACCGCGTCACTGGCCGCGGCGAGACAGACGAAGTTTCGATCAAGTATTCCGAGAGGGAGAGGCAAGAGGAGACAATGCTATGGTGGTGATTGGTATGGACCAGGAAGGCCTGAACGGGGAGTAGAAGCAGGGACGGATTGATGGCATGGTTACTTGCCCATTCTTGCGATTTATTGCGGTGGCGGGGGAATGGGCCTGGGCTTGGGGGGTAACCGGTGCCGTACCAACAAATAGACGCCGGCTGCGACGGGTCGGCAATCGTCAAGTCGTCCTTTGGCTTCCATCCAACAACTCACCGGACGCGCGTTTAAAGGGTTACTTTCACACTGATACAACTTTTATAAGGGAAGGGTCCAGTTAAGCCAGTCCTTACCTACCTTACCTTATGGGAACTCGCGAGTGCTTACATTGCCACCTTGCCTTCTTCTCATCTGCGTACCTTATTACCTATCTCGACGAGTATGCTCCTCGTTGTTGGGGCTTGGACGGCATGTTCGTTATCCATGCATGTACGAGCTGATCTTTAGCTCGGTCCAATCAGCTATTACCAATATATCCAGAACGTCCAACGCTGTGAGTTATGCAAGTCAGAATAAGCGTTCCAGAGGTTCCCTAGCCGTATATGCCACGGCTCAACATTGAGCCTGGCCCATAAAGGCCTAAATCTGGGCATGCTCAACTTTACGAGACTTGGTCAACTCCTTCATAGTCGTTATCGAGCCAATCATGTCAACAATTTGGGTGAGTCGACATTTTAATGCAGGTCAGAACGGATAGACAGGAAGACGCCGCTTTCGCTTTCTCTCCAATTCGCTGTGTGATAAATGTAACTGTAACTGCAATGTGATGAGGATGGAATGCTACCTGCATCTATATTTGACGAGTGCCGCCGACCCGGCCATATTCAGACTCGAGGTCCCCAGCGCCAACTTCCATTCCTCACAAGGCCGCAATCCCACCGTTTGACATTTGTCCGATTCAATCACGATCGAACCATGTACTAACCATTCAGCCCGACTTCCAAATCTTTACATTATATCGTACAGGCTCTCTCGAGCCTACGCCATGTGTCCAAGATGATAAAACAGGGCAACACATCAGCCCCCAGGTACTTTCAAAGAGCCCCCAACAATAGCCTTGTTTTCTCCTTCCAACAATAGCTCTGCCTTCAGGGGTTGATGTGACATCGTTCCTCCACTGCAGTGAATCCCACATGCCAGTGGCACCCGTCACACTGCTTTCGATGCCCGTTGGAATGCGCCCCTCAAGCCACACAATATGCACCCCTGTCCTCCATCGCAGTGTTTGCCAGTGACTTCATCTATGCGTGTCAAGACGTTAGGACGGGAGAAATATCGAAATTGTATTGCAAAATAGAGACAGGGAGCGAACGCCATCGCTATGCAGATTCTAAATAGTAACCAGCGGATTTGATCGACTTCAACCCCCCCAAAGATGACATATGCAAAATACCCAGTGTACGACAGGTTCACACTCGGTCCTCTTCCTCCTCTGCTTGATAAGCTGCCAGCATGCCGCGGTCTTCCTCATCGCCAGATTGCACGCCGCCGTTCATGCCATCACCATTCTTAAACCCTTCGATGACCTCGGCCAGCTTCTCGCCCTCCGACTTTCCACGCTCAACATTGACAAAATAGATCAGGGGCCCAGGCAGCCCCACAAGCACGGCAAGGAACCAGAAGGCTGGCCGGATCTCACCCGACGCATCGATAATAGCACCCACTATGACGGGCCCAAACACACTCGATCCCTTATCCGTAATGGCATACAGCGCATAGAACGCCGCCTCGGATCCGGGGGGGATCAGTTCTCCAAAAAGGGATCGGCAGTACGAGCTCAGACCCCCGAGCACAAAGCCATAGATAGCAGCCAAGGGATACATCTCCCAGGGCCGCTGGAGGCCAACCACGCCCCACCGCTGGACAATCGGAAGATAGCCCAGCAATCCGTATATTGGAATCAGCTCGAACAGAGCAATACAGCCCAGAATGGTCTGATGCGGCTTCAAGTTGAAATGTCTCGATATGAATGACCAGCCCAGTGCGCCAATAACACCGGTGGTGGTGGAAATGACGTTGATTAAACCCAGTGCCCAAGGCTGCATCCGGAGCTGTGTCTTGGCAAATAAGATGGCAGTAGATGAAGTGGTTGCGATGGCGTCCGATAAGAGGAACCAGCTGCCAAGAAATAGAACGATGTCCAGCAGCCTGCCAGCAAGCTTGACGGTACGAAATAAGTTCTTCCAGGAATACACAATGTAATGTAGCCACCCCTTGGAGCTCTTGGAGCCACTCGAGGGGAGAGGCGGCCCCGGTCGCGGTCTTAGCCAGAAGGCGGCCGGTATTGTGAAGATTGCCCACCAAGACCCAATAAACAACAACACGACGCGCTGCGACCATGTAGAACTCTTCATGGCGAGCAGAACGAGGATAGAGACACACTGCACGAACAAAGCAGCGCCATAGCCGATACCGATGCCCCTGGCAGATATCTGGGTTGACAGCTTCAACTCGATAGAGGTGAGCTCTTCGTGGGTGGGGGTGCGCCGCAGTTCGTTCAGATCCGAATTGGCATTGTTCGGACGCAGCAAGGCAGTCGAAGAGTTCCTGATAGGATGCTCCGTGACAGTGGGAGACGTTGTGAAGGACTCGGCGTCGGATGGGCTGTCTGCGATATCCGCCTCCGTGGGTATCCCTTCCGCGGCAACCTCTTGCACGAGGGGGTGGTGACGGACGAGAAGGGGCAAAAAAGAGTTGAGGAGCACGAACGAGGCTCCAAAAGAAGTGTTGGAGATGATGGCGAGTAGGGCGCCAAAGAGGTAGATTTCGCGGAAGACGAAAATGTAGAGCATGACACATATGCTCCCCGTCCATGCAAAGGCTAAGAGCAGACGCTTGCGATAGTTGCCATGGTCGGCAGCGCAGCTGATACTGACTACTAGCAATGCCTGCAATAGGACACTGATGCTAAAGGTGTACATGGCAAAGCTCGCGGTGTTGATGTCGACGCCGAGTATGGAGACGATGCACTGGCTATCCTTGTGGGATCCTCCGTGCTTCTGCCTGCTGTCGCCACATGGTGTCGATCGATCCGACAGCAGAACGCCATTTTCGCGGGCTAGGCTTTCTAACAGAATCGGTATAAACGAAGCTATTCGCGGCACGTAAGTTTTGCGGAACTGAGGGAACGGAATTGAGTGAAGGCACTGCACGGGGCTGTTTCGTGGGAAGTCTCAGCGCGACTTACAGATAGCTACAGAAGATATGTCAGTGGCCAAGCATGTAGAAAAGGTCGAGATATCAAGGCTGGGAACATACCACAGATAACATAGGTCTCAGCGGCGAAGGAATACATGTACCAGCCAGCCAGCTCCTTGGAGCTCGTGGGACGGTTGTCTTCGCCGGGATAGCGGCGGCCGGACGACGCGCCTTGGCCGCCATCGAGACTGCTTCGGGGACTCATGCCGTCGGAGCCGTTGGATGGGGTGGATAACTCATCGTCTGCCTCGAAGGAGGAAGTGTGGGAGCGCTGCGAATACTTGGAGACGATGGATTGAACGGAGAGAAGACGCGGGTTTGGAGGCGGCCGCCGGAGCTGGTTGTCATTCCGGGGCACCATCGGAAAGGAGCCCTGTGGGAATGGCCTACAGCGAGCTATCAGGCCTGCTTTAGTGGGCTAGTGTGTCCAGGCAGCGGCCTGATTGGCCCCGGTCAGTGAGCTTCAGCTCCAGCTGACAGCTTTGCAGGGCTGAAATTGACTCTGGTCCAGGCACCTGAGAGGCTGAGAGCAACACGGGCCAAGAAGGGGTACCTGTGTTACCTCATCAGCCAGGGAAAGTGTTCCGGAATCCGCCAAGTTCCAACAGCCATCCCCGGACCAAACCTTCCCTCCTCGGTGTTGATGAATCGGGAATACTGCACTCACGGTTCGTTAGGAGAAATAAATATAATAAGCGAGAAGTAGGCTGGTCGTCCAGTCATGCGCGCTCGATTGCCGTCTTACTGCCCGCATGTGATGTGCTGCCAAGGTAGTACGAATCGTAAAGAGTTGAGATTGCTTCGTCACTGTTGCCGTTCAATCCTTATGCCTTGAGTCCTTTCTTCGTGCGGCCCCTCCTTGATCCCTCATGGCGGTGTCTCGTTATGCTTTGGATAGCTGGCCAATTGACGGCGATGTAAATGCCTCTTGTGGTGCCTTCTGGGATCCCTCAACTGTCTGGATGTCTCCGGCTTGTGGTGACTTGAGAGAGAGAAAATGTTAATGCACGACGAAAAAGGCATACTCTTGATCTGCCCACCTGGTCCTCTGCTGGTCTCCCCGACAAGAACAAAGCCTGCTGCGACCAACCTCTCGCCTCTGACCAACCGCACCAACCCCTCGTCCCTCCAACCAAGATGGGGTCATGCGGACCCCTTTCGACGCTCTATCGCCTGTTTCGGACACTCATGCGAACATCACCGCACCATCACCATCAAAGCTCGGCCAAAGCTGCCTCTCTGTGGTCTAGTGCCCCCCGCGCGATGCTGGTCGCCATCCTGAAGCGTCATGCGGGGAAGCCAGAGACGCCAGCACGAACCCACAGCCGCCAAGACCGGCGGCATTGTTTGAATGATATCTGACCGGTGGAAGACGATATATAAGCTTCAGTATGGTATCGTATGTACAGTACGCTGAAGCCTTGAACTCTAGCAGAAACACATGAGTGTGCTCTCGACGTCAAAATCTTCGATCAGAGTACCTGGGCATCCTCATCAATCGTTCTTGAGACCCGCCATACCTTGTGGCGCCGACCGTTGGAGATCCGGCAGAGGTCCGTGTAAGCTGATAGCCCGGCGAGCGGCGTCGGCAGTGGTCACAACCTCTCGACAACCGACAACCTCCTTATACGCTATTGCCACTCGGCAAACTACCTCAGCCGATCAAAGATGGTTTGGGGCTGTTTGTCATTTGAACCTATCCGTTGTTGTCTGAACAGGCTACGAATCCTCGACGCCGTACATGTAAGTCACGGTCAAGTTCCATTGACCAGTCGTAATTCATGGATGCATTCGTCCCCGTTCCACGGTTTCGTCCGAGTGCACCATGCTCTCAAATACGCATTCTTCATCTTCGATATGTGTCTGCGTCCGGGGTTACTCAGATTAGCGAGCTTCTAGTAGCATAGTTTATCCGGGGTCCAAGAGTCTAGCTCCAGAGATCGACCGGCAGTGTTAGTTTAGCCGGTGATGGAATCACACGCGGAATTGCTACTAATCACTTATTACATACAGCAGGCGCTTCTACCACGACAATTTAGAGCGGAATAATGAAGTGAGTTGGACTAAAGATAGAAGTAGACCATATGATCGGTCGCAATTCAATTTCCGTGTCTTTCCACTTCGGTGACCATGCAAGCCAGCAACAACAACAAGGCGAGAGTGTGTTGTGAACGTAACAATTTGATTGGTTTGCATGTCTTCCAGTCCCATAAAATCGCCTTACGCGCGACGGGACTTCAGGCTATTTGCACATCCAATGATAGAATCGAGTAGTCCGACCAAGGCTTAATTCTCTTTCTACCTTCTGATTTTGAGACGCTATTAATGGTCTACCTAGCCTAGATCTGGTTCACACAGAGCTCGGAATCACGAATTGAAGGACCACTTTCAGTAATGGTCGCGACTCGCAAATCGTGAAGATTACGGCCGAGGGTAACGGAAATAGGCGCTTATACAAGTTACGTCTTCATGAGATGCTAGAATGCAACTTTTGCCGCCGACGTTATGGGCATTAATCTATCCAATGAAACCATGGCACGGACGGAGGGTTACACTCTTTTGCCTCGGTCTTCACGCTCCGCTTCCCAGGGATGGACTATATATAAGGTATGATACGTCCTCAGTACGCAATTGTCCAATCTTAGTATGTAAGCTTGGAACCTTAGGATCGGCAATTTCATAAATCGGAACCATGAAGTCCTCTTTGTTGATGTTAATAGCGCCAATCGTGGCACTGGCCACGCCGATATCCGACATATCGGTACGACAAGCTGCGGACAGCGTCAACACCTTGTTCCAAGCCAAGGGGAAGAAGTACTTCGGATCTTGCACAGATCAAAACCGTCTAAGCACTGGGAAATCAGCGGCTATCATCCAGGCTGACTTCGGTCAGGTGACGCCAGAAAACAGCATGAAGGTAGGAGTCGCACAGCCCAAAAGGGAAAAAGGAGGTAATTGGTTAACACATCTGCAGTGGGATTCAACAGAGCCAAGTCGAGGAAACTTCAACTTTGCTGGGGCCGACTACCTGGTGAACTGGGCTACCACGAACAACAAGCTCATCCGTGGCCATACTCTGTGCTGGCATTCACAACTGCCATCATGGGTGAGCCAGATCTCCGACAAGGCGACACTCACATCGGTCCTGCAAAACCACGTCACTACACTTGTGACACGGTATAAGGGCAAGATTTTGCAGTGGGTGAGTTTGCACCAGACTCCGCATGGAATTCTACATGGCCTGCCACGTATGATGAGAAAAACAGACAGCTAATACCGAAATCCCATTGTTCAGGACGTTGTCAACGAGATCTTCAACGAGGACGGATCTATGCGAAGCTCCGTGTTCTACAATGTTCTAGGCGAAGACTTCGTCCGCATCGCGTTCGAAGCCGCGCGAGCCGCCGATCCCAATGCCAAGCTCTACATCAACGACTATAACCTCGACCAACCTGGATATGCCAAGCTTACCACCGGCATGGTTGCCCACGTCAACAAGTGGAAAGCGGCCGGTGTCCCAATCGACGGTATTGGCTCGCAGGGCCATCTCACCGCCGGTCTTGCCTCTCAAGCCGGTGCTGCTATCAAGGCTCTCGCTGCAGCCAATGTCAGCGAGGTCGCTTTTACTGAGGTTGATATTGTGAACGCCGCTTCGACTGACTATGTCCAAGTCACCCAGGCTTGTCTTAATGAGCCGAAGTGTGTTGGCATTACGGTCTGGGGTGTTCGGGATCCGGATTCGTGGCGAGCGAGCAGCAACCCGTTGCTATTTGACTCTAACTTCAATCCCAAGGCTGCTTATACTGCTATTGTCAACGCTTTGAAGTAAAGGATAGTTTCAACGTTGTTGGTCTAGGTCGCGTACCGAGGAAAGGGCACTGTTTGACAAGTCCAATAAGACTATCTACCTACCTAAGCTAGCCAGGACTCTTTTTCACTAATGCCTTGATTATTGTGTCACGTAATAAATAGCCCACTGAATTAGGTTCCTCAACAGTCGTCATTCAGTGTGCTTAACACGACATAGGAGCTCAAATACCTCTACAAATATCACTAGATTCATTTGCGAGTCTGTTGTATTTAGTTGAAAATCCATCTATTGATATTACTTCCACGCATCCAGGTTGCTTAGAAGGTCTTTTACGATCCTCGTCTCTTATCTCCATGAGAAGTTTCATTTTCATCTAACTGGAGGGCTGTGACACAAATCTCACGTGATGCAACTTCAAGGTTTTATAGCAAGCTGCACGCTATACATATAGCGTCGAACCTATTGCTTTGTCCTCTTTTTATTACCTAGTCACCGTGACTCGAACTAACAAGTTCAGCTGCTTTCTTTCTGCTCCAGGGCATGATCTTCCCATCTATTCGCTTTATGGGATTGGAAGTGGCTTGCTTGTGTTAGCCTTAGGAAGGTCTCGAGATGCTCATATATTTAAATAGAGGGGTGACCTCTAACTAGGTACGGCTTGTAAATCCTTAGAAGAATGAGGAAAGTACTTACTTCGTAACGAGTCGGAAATGCTAATTTTGGTCTGTACTGATAGGATTTAGTAACCTTAGTACCTCCTTAGTTAAACTGCCTCTAGCTCTAAACAGTAAGGGGAATATTACTCCTTGAACGGCGAGACTTAGTTCTTTTTATAAATGAGAGACGTCTGATCGGGGAAGCTTTTAGAAGTGTTGTGGACGCTCATTCAGAGCGAATAATAATGGGATCAGATTCCAACTATCTACCGAATAGCCATGAGAATAACTACTGTATATATACACATTTAGCTCCCTGCAATACGTTCTATAGAGCATGACAGAGTTCCATATATGGGAAGCCGAATAAGTGAGTCTTTATAAGTGTGTTTATATACCAAACTGGGCCTTGTAACTGACGGGTGCATGTCGATCGGTTCAGCCGATCACCCTCAACGGAGAGTCATTATTTGCGACACTCATGATTTGTGCACTGCAATAAGCTACCTATTCTTTCGGCTTTCGAGTTCTCCTTTTCCGTCAGAGACCAAACCGCCCTACTTTCAAATAAGATGGTTTGCAGAGGTAATTTTGTCTGCCACAGTCCCTTTCCTGCCTCGATGGTAGCATGCAAACATCCGACGCGCTACAATCTTCGGTTGCGCTGTTTGCTTTGCGAAATTGATCGTGAAAGAGACCAGGTGACATGAGGACCAAGTATCTGTGAATCATCCGGGTTAATTTCGTCATAGCGTCCACGAGCTCCAGTGCTCTTCAATGCTCTACAATTGGCCCAAACTCCGTGTAACCACCCTGAGTCACAGAAGTTGACCTCGAGGGGAGCGTACACACAGCTTGGCCATTTTCCTGTGTGCAATCAATTGAAATCGTGAATCATCGGATCAGGCAAGACTGGTAATCTTCCCTTGAACAATTTCTCATAGCTAGTCTTCATATGTATCAGCCTGTCTGCAGAGCCGACCGACTTGATCTTCGAAACTCGGCCGTCGTCCCGTTTCACTTCAATCATCCTGCATCTGACTACACTCGAACCGCCCTTTTTCCATCGCAATCATATCCCGTCAGATTACACTCAAATCGTCATTGCCGTCTCTCTCCTTTCATCCTTAGTCATGGAGAATCAACGGCTTCAGAGAGAGCTCAATGAGCTGAAGGCCAAATATGGTCCTTTCACCATCGTTCCTGCGCCAGGATCGCGCAGATATCGATTGACAATTCATCCCAATCTCTCTCAGCTGCTCATAGAGCTCCCATCGGACTATCCTAGTAGTAATGAGAGGATCACGATCATTGATACTAGGAAGAACGGTCACAATGGAGATCCCGAGAGGGATCGTGGTGACTTCGCGAGGGCCCTTGATACTACGTTCAGAGCGGGAACTACATACCTATACCAAGCCATTGAGCTGGTACTTCAACGGCGCGGTCTTAGTGCCTCTCGGTAAGTGTTTGTCGTGAGACTTTCAGCCGCGCTTGTCTTGAGTTCGCAGCGCGAACTTTGTTGTGCAATCTTTTCTGTGCATAATTTGTTGCGCATATTTTGCTATTTATACCCCGGCTCATTCCATGTCCTCAATTCTCTAGAGAATCATCTTCAATCTCCACCATAAGCGGTCCTCTTGCCCTGAGACCCGCGCAACAAAACCCGCCTCGAGATCGATCGCCCCAGAAACGTGTCCTATCCGCATCATCCGCCGGGGTTCAGTCTCCGCCGAAGAAGTCAAAAGAGATGGCCGCCGTTCCTCCGGGCGAAGAAGAGGCTGTCTATTACTATCATGGCCTCGTCGGGGGACGACTGGTGGCCAGGACGGGGACTAATCCCTTTGTCCTCCAGTGCGTGCGCACTGAGGATGGTGATTCACCCAAGAAGAAGATCTACAAGGCTCTCGGTGCGCACCGCTCAGACATCGAGTTGATACGGCAGATCCGACCCCTTCTCCGCAGGATAGCCAAGACGCTCGAAGATAACGATGTCCTATGGGTGTGGTTCACAGCCATTCGGATCGGATACACGTACAGAGAAGATGAAATGCCACCCGTCTTGTTAGTGAACGTGGAGCCAGGAAAGGTGTCTTTCGAAGCTGCTTCTCGTACCGCTTCCCAGTTGAAGACACTGCTGAGGTCCAACAATGCAGATATAGAAGTAGAGTTCCGGGAATACCTCCTTCAGAATCAAGCAGCGAGTGCAGAAATTGACGATCACGTTCAATGGCCGAAGTTCGATCCAATGGACGACGTTTTGCGGCATGAGACGAACGATTACACTCTGCCTCTTCTATCTAACAGTGGGTGGTGTGCGCACTATCCCGATTCCAACGGATACGGCTCGGTCGGGCTATTCGTTACCCTGTCAGGCTCTCCAAAGAAAGTCTTCGGGTTAACAGCAGCACACGTAGTAGAGCCCAAGGATAAGAAGTCGGTTGTAGTCCGAGATGGCGTTCCCCTCAGGGACGTCTTCCAGGGGCCCCCATCTTTCACCAAATTGATCAACCAGCTGAAAGAGCACCTGAAGGTGCTTAAGGCGGACAAGAGGCCGAAGGAAGAAGTAACGTATGCTCAAAAGCTGGTGAGCCTCATAGAATCCAGCAAAGATCTCAAAAAAAGGACCGTCGGCAGAGTTGCTTGGTCACAAGAGTACGAGAAATCGAGGACTGAGGCGGGAGTTCTCAACGACTGGGCGCTCATTGAGCTTCATTCCAAGAAGTTCAAGAATGCCGCGAATCAAGTTTTCGTCGATACCAACCACATGATCTGTCTCCAGGCAAGGAATCACACGAGCAGGGACCTTAAGAGTTTCGTGCCCGCTCTCTCTGAGGAAGAGGTTAAGATCGCATCTTCTATCAAGGAGAAATGGGCTAACGCCAAAGGATTCCTAAGATTCGAGAGTACGGAAGCACATGTTGGTCAGACACTGAAGAGCTCCGAGGGCTTACCTTGTACAAGAGTATTGAAGTACGGTGTGACTACCGGTCTGACCATTGGCTTGACAAATGGTGTCGAGGCCGTTTTCAGAAAACAGGGGGTAGGTGAAACAGGCGAGCGCGAACCAATGCTCGTCTGGAACTTACTTGTGGTCCCTCTTCCAAACCAAGACCCAAGCACAGAGACTAGGAAGGGTCTGCCACCTAGAGACGTTATTGCGTTCTCTGCTCACGGCGATTCGGGATCCGCAGTTGTATCATGGAAAGGTGATGTCTTGGGAATGGTGGTGGGTGGAGGCCTCTGGATTGACAGATATCAGTGGCGTGGCAAAGTCTCTGAGGTACTGGAACACCGAGTCGGAACTCCCTACCAGTCTGGCAAAGAGCCCAAGGACGCCGATGACCCGACACCGGAAAAGGAACCCGTTATACGCAAATTCACGGAGGCTCAACGTAAGGCAGTCGAGATGGACATCACCTTCGTGGAGCCGATGGACCGTATCTTTCGCGACATCCAAAACTTGACTGGGCAAGGTGTTAAGATTTATCACAAGTAGTCTTTGATCCGATGCGTTGTATTATGTTTACAGGAGAAGTATCACAGGGTCTGGGCTTAGGGTCTTTGCAGTGACCTTGCGAGGTCATGACAGAGTGCTGTGAGCAGCTGGAACTCCCTGTTATTGCGCTGAACATAAAGAACAAGAATCACACCTAGTCTCCCATTGCGAGAAGTGGTACTTTGACACAACACCTTCAGCGTGTCGAATGGGATTAAAAACAGCTTAGCTACCTAATACAGCTTTTTTTTTATGGTGTTCTATCTTCCCCTATATAGGTCATTGCATGTGCTTCACCTCTGCCACGCCTGACAAGGTATTGCTAGGTACCTCGTAGGGACGTGAAGACGAACGTCCGGGTAAGAGTTCCGAAATAGGGACAACATTGAATGTGGAGACACGATTTGGGCGCTCATTCCTGGGCCTGCCTGTCGCCAGCCACGACCTCTAACTTCGGCCACTTGAATAGAAAATGACGGGAGTGACGATATCGCTGCGGGCTGTCTGTGAGGGTCTCGTCAGTTTCTAGACGGCGGGCCGGGGCAGGTTCCGAGAACTTCATTCTGCGCAGCCAATGACAGCACTTCATCTTATCTGCACTCTAATTACGTCACAGTTTTGACAGCTGCCTTTCGACCCTTATCTCAGCAGTAAGGTAGGTATATGCGGCCCTATTGCCCTGCGACATAAGCCATTCGTCCTTCTCGCGAACTGCGCACCGACCGACAGGGCAATCATGCCGTGCGTGACGGAACGAGCTGAAAATAGCTGAAGACACCGGAACACAGGCCGCCTGTGATTGGGCCTGAATACCCTGGCCAAGACATGCACCGAGGAACCGGCGGTGATTGGGGTCGCATGTTATCTGCATGGCTCGCGCCGTCCATCACATCATAATTGACGCTTCCTACATAGAATTCTGAATCTCTCACACGTATCAAGCCTCAGCTCGAACACTACGACTGTCGCGTTTGTCTTACTCCCGAGCTATCTATAATATTGTTGCTGTTGTCGCGATTCAGTATGTCAAGTCCCGGATCCCCTTCGCATTCTTCCTATTTGGAATGCGTCGCATCGGCTCTCCCCAGCCTGGCCGACGATGAGGGGTAGGCTTCCGTCGAGTTGGAAGCTACTGCCGCTCGTCATGCCCACGTTTTCAATGACAATCTGACAAGTAAATCATTGTTACTAGGAATAGTCGCGGCCAAGTGATTCCGAATCGAGATGGCCACCCCCGAAGTGTCCCACGGCCGCGGCGGTGCAGGCAACATCAACCCCGACGACACCAAATACGTCGACGGAGAAATCGTGCGACAAGGTGACGAGGGATCGCACAACGACGGCCCGCATTCGACGGGACGAGGAGGTATACATCTTTCCCCCTATGCTGGCACTTCTTACCCCGGAGTCTCCATCGTTCCCAGACAACTAACGCACAATGCTCAATGCTTGCAGGCGCCGCAAACATCGCCGACAAAGAGACACCCGTAGCCCCGCGCAGCGACGCCGACTTCGTTCCGACGGAGGCGATCCGCGCCTCGCTCGACGAAGACCATCACACCGGACGCGGTGGCGCGGCAAACATCCAGCTCTCGGACAAGCACGCAGCCGAGCGTGGGCTGTCGCAGACCGGCGCCAAGAACCCAAACCAAGGACTCGCAGACAAGTTGAAGGACAAGCTATTCGGCGCTTTCAAGAAATAGATCGATTCATTGCCCGACGTTATTACCGATGTGCGGGGAGCGAGAATGCCGAGAGGCTTTGTTTGTTCTTTTTCATGTTTAATACCTTTTGAGAACGGTTGCCCATGTGGCAATCCCCAATTTGCAATTCTCTTGAGATGGTTAGTGGGCTACAGAATTGTCTCGATAACTGTGCTCAGCCCTAGACATACTTAAAGCCCATTAGGCTCAGCATGAGAGCTCTTATAGAATGATGATTTTCACCCATTGCATTATGAACCCAAATGGCGGTTACTGACACTGTACGCTCAGCTAGCGATTACGGTTTCTGGGACGTCTATGAGCATGCTCAAATTCAACTTTTTTAGTTTCTGTTTTATCCATGCGAGTAAGCATTCGACAGAAATGCCGTGGGACGAACACTCAACCAAGACGCCTCGAACATATGGTGTGAGTGGCCAGTTGCAGACAGATTTCCGTAGCTATATAACGAATGCCAGCTTCATCTAGCAGGCGCGCGTTCTCCAAACCGCGATGAGTTGTAATGTGGAGGGAGTGAATGCACCACCTTGTTCCGTAATGATCTGGCCTATCAACTATCCTTCCTCATTCACATCATAAGACTAGAGGTCGCGCGTCTTCTTCCAAAGCACTGCAACCTTCTAGGCGCTACGTAACAGGAACGAATATCGATTCATGAGTCCCATCACCTACACAATCCCAATCCTCTCAAACCGCTCATCACCTATACCAGTAAGCTCACCATGCATAACCCCATCCACATAAGCCTCCCCAGCCAGCATCCAACACCCACTCTTCACACCCAGATTCTCCTGCGCCCCTTTCACGATATCCTCAACCCGCCTGAACCCAATACTCTCCTGAAGTTTCTCATCTTTCTCGAATATTTCCCTCGTCGCCTCCAAGCGGTCAACCCACCTCTTGACAAACAGCTTATACGGCGTGAAGACGTACGGCACGCACGATTCCTTAACCAACATCACGACGTCGCCCTCCGCTACCTACGCTGGCGCTAGGAGTAAGTACTTACCTCCATCTCTAGTCGCCATCTGCCCACAGACCTTCCCCACATGGCGAGAGCCCGCGCCTTTGCGAAGTCCAGTTCATCCCGCTGTTCCGCGGGCGTCCTCTCCACGCCCTCCCTCTGCCAGTTTTCGCTAGGATACTTAGCCTTCAGTTTCTCGAGTAACTCCTTTTCCCCCGCTACAAAACTCTCCACCTCGTCCACGCTCTTCGCCTGTTTTGCCATGAGGTCTTTCTTCTCCTCCAGTGTCAGCACATACGAGCTCAGCAAGCCGCACAGCCCAGTCCGCAGCGCGCGCGCAGTCATGAGCGGTAGCTCAGAACGCTTGTCCTTTGCCGCGATAGTAGATGCCTCGTCCTCACGACTAATCCGTGCAATCCCACCAGTGAGCACCCTAGAAACAGCCTCAAACGTCTTTCCGTGCGAATCCTTCATGGCGGGCAGATCAAGAAAGAACCGCAAGAACCCCTGAGGCAGCACGCTGCCGATCGCAGCACTCGGGCCGCTGAAACCCGCCAGCCCCACGCTCGTGCCGATGCGCGACTTGAGGGACGGGTTGTAGAATTGGTGATCCCCATCCGATCGTTTCTTATTGATACTCCAGAGGTTCACGGCATCGTTCCAATTAGGTCCTCTGACAGTTCCCAACTTCGCGGCGTCAAGATACAGGGTCGTGCCATCTGCCGAGATCCGGGGGCAGTTCGGCCGCCCGACACAAGCCTCGAAGTGTGCTCCGCCCTGGTTGTAGAACGGTTCTGCTGACAGCGAGGCGTCGCTCCCGGGGCTGGGCACCCACGATGGCAGGGGCCCGCGCTGTGTCTCCGAGAGGGGATCCCAGTAGGAGTCCATCTCAAACTCATCGCGTGCGCGTGCGGCTATCGAGAGAAGGCGCATGTCCCGGCGACTGGGTTGGGAAAGGAGGCAAGCCGCCAGATTAGTGAGGACCGTCGGCACGCTGGCTGTGTAATCGACGCGGATCTCGGGCCAGACCTTGACCGTTTCCATACCGACTACATGCTGCACATCTTGTACAATACCAAGCTCTTCAGCTTCGCCAAACTGCAGCGACGCGTCAATCCGCAGTGCGGACTTCTGAGTAAGTGCCATGCCGCTGTACACCAAGTCCCGCGGATCCCAAGCCTTCCTCCCCTTCGTCGCCTGCAGCCACTGATCCAGCGTCCAACGCTCTCCCTCGTGATACAGATGCCGAGCTCCATCGACGCAGGGAAGTACCGCATGCCGCCCGTGAGTCTCGTCTTGAAGCTCGAGAACTCAGTCTTACCCCAAGACACGGGCAGGCCATGACGGAACGTGGCTCTAATCGCCTCAAATGCCTTCGCGAGATAATGCTCCGTCGATTCATGCTCGCCGAACCAGAAGACTAGATTCTGCGGCATGCACATCTCCTGGAAGACCCACAGTCGGCGAAACCAACGACGGCTCAGGAGATACACGACAGCGAGTGCCGTCGTAGGGTCCTTATCAAACAGCCGCTTTGTCTCTGCCTCACGTTGCTTCGTGCACGCCAGGAGCTTCCGTATGCCCTGATCCAGGTACGTAGGGCCATACCCCAGCCAGACCAGAGTCGAAGACGCATACCCATAGATCTTATCCATCACGGGTATTTGCGTCGCCTTTTCATCCTTGTCCCGCTGGTTCATGCAAATAGCGTCGATCCAGTAATCTCCCGGCCGTGCCTGTCGCAGCTGTAACATGCATTCATACAAGTTGTGCTGTATACCAGCTACCTGGTTGTTGCAAACGATCCTCTTCTTGGTCTCGTCCGGCTGATCGACGAGGCTGTGAATGTACGGGTCGCTTTTCTGCCCGCCGGACCAGGCCTCCCGTAGTAAGTTGTACGTGGTCGACTTCCACGGCGCGTCTTGCGACCACGTGTAGGACAACGCTGTGAAGTTCTGGTGATCTTCCAGATCGACGACACGAAGGGTGCAGTATAGAATATCAGCGATTTCGCCAGGCCAGATAGTCAACAGCCGGATGCATGACTCGCGCGGCAGAGGCGTGTAAGTGAGTAGATTAGTAACACCCTACAGAAAATTGGTCAGTCCCGCATATATAGGTCCTGTCGCTATATAAGTATAACACTCAGCTGCTTATCATGGCTTTTGTGTGTCCTCTCACTTCAATACCTTTTTGCCGATGGCCCGAGAGCTTCGATTGCAGGGGACGCGAACGACGACGCGAGGGTCGCTAACTCCCCGAATCCTTCGCGAACTGCACTGGTTTTATTCTTTTTCTTCTCAATCTCGTTTTTATCCATCATAAGTAGCTATAAGCGTGAAAGAGTAGTTACCTGACTGTTTTTTGAGATTCACAATACACTTCTGTGTCTACATATCAGAATTGCAACCTGCATATGACGCATCGCCCCTCTCGCCGTGAGCCGTAGCATTTGTCCTGGCGCCCCATTGTTACATTTTAACCCCAACCCGACCCGATGCGCCGCCTTCATTCTTAAAGGGATGCCCGCAGCCATTCGACATATCCTAGCTCTTCAATGTTCCAGTTACGACTGTCAAATCACATATTTCAACTCACATGCGCAATTTGATCATGCCTAGTAATGTGGCTACATTTGCTATGCCGCTAGAAATGAGACTCTGTTGAATGCAGGGTCAAGCGCGTCGAGCATCCGTTGACGTGGGACTTGCTTCATCAACATTTGACCGTAAACTGTATACTATATCACATATGCATGTATGTTTATCTAGTCCTTCGAGTATTATTCTAGTCCAACTCATTAAATCTGTATTACTGCACAATCACAGCCCATTCCGCGACGCTCGCTGCAAAAGCATCGCTGGAATCATCCGCTGCATTACCAACCACGATCAGTGTGGCGTACATCCCCGTGTATATACCTTGATCTATGACGCTGACGTTCGTCGTGTTTCCGATGTATTCTTGCACTATGTTAAGAGCAGAGGGATCGTAAGGATTGCTGGGCTCGATGTCAGTCACGTCGATTCGTGCTGTTGCTTCGGTGTAGCTGGTGGTGTTGTGGAAGACGACAGAAGCATTGATAGGCGGAGCTCCAGCCCAGTCGAAATAGAGATGATCGACGAGGGAAAATGCAGTATTCGTCAAGTCGACCGTCAGGGTGTTGGTCGTGTTCGTGGATGCTGCTTGCCAGGTCGTCGACGAGGCGCCGTCAATGGCGCTCTCGGCGAACTGCCCCGGGACCAGGTCACCCTCGGTGCTAAAGATCGGTTGGCACTGGAGAATGTTGTTTCCGACAGTCAAGTTCTCAGAGGAGGGGTAATTGACCAAAACGATTGTAGCATTAGGAGCAAATTGAATGGTTTCCGTCTCATCGTGTCCAATCTGTACTGTAATGCTCTCACTCGCATAGTCTGGGTTCGCTGTATCCAATGCAGCACTCAGTCGTGTAAGTGTGGTATGAGTTTGGTTGGAAAAGGCATCGATCGGCCACCCTTGGAAATAGAACACTGGGTATTTGATATATGGTATCTGGGCAGGCAGATTTGGATGAACTTCCATGATATGGCTGTAGTTGTATCGCAGTCCAAGGTATCCTGAAAGATCCATCTGTAGGAAGCCTCCGAATCCTGTCAAGAAGGGATAGGCAGGGTTCGTGCCGCCGTTGGCGTCGTATTCATCGACTTGCTGCTCGCTGAAAGTGAAGTAGGGTCCTCGAATGTAAGGAGACCACGCATCTAAATCATAAGTGTATGCGGCACACCCAGACGACTCGATCGCGGAAGCATCAATGCTGAAGATTGCCCAAGTCATTCCAGGTCCATCTGCGGATTGCTTTGCTGCGTAATAGTTCAAATCGTTTTGCTGCCTGGCAACCGAATAATTGATCTGGTCGTTTAATGGATAGGTGCGGAGAATAACATCTGCTTGTTTGACGGCGATTGACCCAGGCATACCGCTGTATTCGAGTGAGATCTTATCATCGTCGGAAATTGGTAGTTCGAGCGCATAGGCTTGCGCGTTCCAAGTCTCGTTGATTGACACGTTGAAGTGGGCATTGAAAAAGTTCGCGGCAAGAAGTGTCTCTCGGATCAATGCCATCGTGAAGCCGCCGTTATCAACATTGTTAGCGTACTCGTCGGGATCCGTCATATTCTTGAGTTCCCATGTGTTCGTTGTGCTGTTCAATTCTAAAAGCTCCGAGTAGAATGTCGCAACAGAGTTCGTGATATCCAACAGACTCTCCTGGAAAAATGAATCGTCGCCCGATGAGCTCCAATAGTTGATAAACGATCTGACGATGTCCCCATTCAAGTGGTACTCGTAGTCAAAACACGGGCCAGTGGCAGTGCAGTTTCCATCACGGCCCGAAGTCCACGGGTAAGCAGCGGCGTTCTGGGAGAATGTCGTATTACTCTTTGAGGATGTGTACGAGGTTTGTGCGTTGGCCAGAGCTTGCGCATACTGGGAAGTGCGCGAGAGGGCAATTTGTTTGGCCGGGAATGGATGTGATGCAGCTAGGAAAGGTTGCATCCAAACGTCCTCGTCCCAGAATTTTTGTCCCGCGTAGCAATCAGAAGTCAGACCACACACGCTGATTCCCCAGATATTGACAGGTGCTTGATCGACGTAGTTGAACGCGTTCTCGCTGACAGTGTTCATTAACAGCATAAACAGCGCCACGACATTGGTGATCTGGCGCTCTATCAAGTTGGGAGGTAAAAGTCCAGTGTCTGGATCAGAGAAGCTCGTCACGGAATGATCAGGCATCACTACAGACCATTCTTCCACATGTTCCAGAATTGCTTGATCGAATCCGGTCTCAAGAGCGGAGCTCATTTCATTGTATGCCTGGTCTTTAGGAGCTGGAAATGCATCGGTTGATGCGACGCCAACATACTTGGTGACGGTGATGGTCTTATCAGCCTCCAACATGACAGGTAGACTCTGTGCCATGGTAGAAGTATTTTTGCTGATGAATGGCCGATCTGTGCTCTCAGACAGCTGCGTAAGGTCTACATCCGGGCTATCCAGAGCGGCGAATACCCATGCTGTTACGTTGCTGACGCCAAATGGACTCACTGCGGAGTATATGGCACTGCCTTTGGTGCCTTTCTCAACGAAGTCCGTTCGCAAAGCAGTTGCGCCGTCGAGAATGTTAACAATGGTAGCATTGACATCCTCTTCGGACGTTACTTGCATCTGGACATATGCTCTGTTCACGTGTAGCTTATCAGCCGCGACGACGAACGAAACATTGAAACCACACGAGTTCTTCGGTGTCCAAGTGTAACTGTACGAAGCCAGTCCCCGTCGAAAATCCTGAGTGAGCACGACGTTGGAGAGGAGGGATTGATCGACGCTGCCATCAAGGTAAGCCCCATCGCCGAGGTCAAGAACCAAAGAACCCCAGTTCGGAATGCCCGAAATCACACTATCGCCTCCATATTGGTACAACCACGGGTAGTTGGACCCCGAAGTAGTTGGCTGTTCGTCGAAGAAACCCGCGATGGTGCCGAAGGTTATGCGGGCATCGAAGAGGGGCCATCCGGCCGAAGCGTTGTAGAAGTAAGGGAAGGGGCCTGTCGATGCGAAGCTGGAGCCGACGTAACCATTGGAGACAAACGACTGCGCGCGCCAGTCGGCGTTGTCGGGAATCGTGTTGGTGAGTGTCCGGGCATCGTTGTCCCACGTGACGCCAGGGTATCTCGTGCTGTACAGCGAACTGCCGAGATGCTGGACCACTGAAGTACTAGACCTGTCCTGAGTGTTATACCGCTTGTTGGGGTGAATTTGGTGCGCAAAGCTCCTCACGGCCGCAAGCAACAACAGGACGGTCTTAGCAGCCGACATGCCGACAACGTTCGACGCAGGCCCTCGTGAGTCAAAATGGAACGATTGGCAGCCGCAATGTCAGATAGCGCTCGATATTAGAGGCTATCGTCGCATTCAACAGTACGTCGCCGCTGTGTAGCAAATTCAGCAAGTAGAATGAGCAATTCAGCACTAGCTTGTCCACAGCCCTCTCGTGAATAAGAAGGTCGTGGAATGAGCGGCGGTTGAGCAAACACAGCGAGATCGAGAAACGAAAGTCAAGGCGTCCAAGGCGTGATGCGAGGCTCCCTACCTAACCTACATACATGTATGTATGGACTTCCATCGCTCCAAGGAGCTGCAGATCCCGTCACTGCATGCTCCAGCTCGCCAGCCTCCGCCTGCCACGCGAAAGGGCAATTTCCTTAGGTAACACCTGAGCAGACTCACCGACGATCGTTGGCGATCCCCAGAAGCTTGGACTCGGCTCGCATGGGTACGTCAGCGCCATGAGGAGGTGGTATGGTAGCTGATCCCCGCAACGAGTTAGGCATCATGCAGATTGCCCTGTGCCTAGTGAAAGCTAATCTGGTTCTGGGATCATGCACGTTACGCTAGCGAGACTAGCTCCCTGCAGTGACCCGTTCCTGCTCAATCCTACTAGTCCAACACTTCGGTAGTAACAAAGGACTCCTCGGCACTATTACTCGGTTTCCTCGATTTCGAAGGGCTTGAATAATGAGACTGGACTGTGGTGGTTGTTTTCCCCGCTCAATGACTAGTAGGTCCGTCCGGTGCAGTTCTCGGTCTGTTGCGGGGATTGTGGGGAACCTGGGAAATATTGGTGGGGGTGAGGGAAGGCAGAAGGAGGGGTCCCCAAGTCGAGTTTTCAGCTCTTTCAGCAAGCCGATCTCGAATTACCTAGGTAGGTACCCAGCACCCTCCAGAGTAGCGGGCCAATTGACTCAGAAGTCAGAAGGTAGAGTTAGGACCAATGATCGAATGATGCGAGAAACATTCATCTCCCTTGACTCTGGCGGGTGAGAGGACATCAACAAGAGGAGACGATAACCATCTGTCGTTGCCCCCAACCTATGATTACCCAATCTCAATTAACAACCCGATCTAAGACATCTATGTCGTAGCTCGGTCATTGAAAAATAACTAGACTACGCGAGTCTGGGATGGTCTGGCACAGCATGAACCCTCAAGATTCATCTATCACATCTGGCATTTTACTTCATGCAACGCTCAATAGCCAGACCTAGTGGTCGGTTTGGTAAAAGGCGAATTGGGCTGTCTGTCCTTCCTATGTGTTCAGGAACTCTGGTGCCAAGATTCCACGTTCTTTGCCATGTTATAGCCTTTCTCTCGTGGCTGTAACACTCCTCGATGGGGCTCTCACTTTCCAGTACAAACAAGTGACACAATTGGCGGGTGTGCAACTTCATGACCCGAGGCAATAATATGCCCAACGCAGATCACCGTCTCCCATTTCTCTCTAATCAGGAAATTTCAACGTGAAATTACTACCTACCCAGGCTTGAATAAAAAGACGGGTTTGAGTCCGTCGCGCCTGCAAGTAGAGCACTGGATTTATTCTAGTGCTGTTCCGGTACATATACTTTGATTACTCCTATGATTTCTGATCTTAACATATCAGTTTGTCTATCATTGCGATGATGGTGATGATGACCATTTTGGGTTGTGGTTAATAGATATGTCGTGGTGCTCACAACATAGGCCACTTGCGAAGAGCGGCGCGCAAATTCAGCGTGTCAATAAAAACCTTCACAAGATATTATAGGCTCGAGGAAAGGAAGTTTACGATGGAGATTGATGTCTTGTCGGAATATTGAATTTCTTCCTACTGTTCACCTGGAGGTTTGTGAGATGAGTCCCTTTGCTACGTTTTGCGTACCTTCCGTGAGATGAAGAGTCACGGACTACATGTCTTTATGGTTTTAGAGTCAGCAAATATGAGTGATTCTACAAGAACAGTTTGTCAACTCTGGAAGCGCATTGTATTTGAATGTCAAAATACGGTACTCAGAGGTCGCTGTCACCCGACTACTTAAAGGGGCATCAGACCGTTTTCCAGCGCAGTCGCAATAGCAGGAATGCCTTAGTATGGTACTGACCCAAATCAGCCAATGGTACTAAGCTTGATCCATTTCATGTTGTTTTGTTTGTGGCTCGGTCAACAAAAATGCCGCGAGAAGCAGCCTCTCATAAGGAATCATCTCATTTTCCCCCTCCATCTAATTATTGTTCCATGTTACGCCTAACGCATAGCTCTCTTAAAATCAGTCAGCATTACAGATGAACCATAAAGGGAAAACTCTGGCGTTAGCAAGTATTAATGTGAGAAGGAATCCAAATATATAAGCTACGCCAAATCCAAAGCGAGGAAGCTGCGTACCAGATGTTGCTACTTTCACGGTGCACTTTCCTTACCTGACCATACAGTTCCTCTAATAACGCTAGATCCTCGTGAGTTGTGAACATACTCGGTCCTCTCGGCCAGTTACAAAGTTCCTACTCCCAATATCCTCGATCCAACAAGCAAGCACTCGGTTGGCGAGCTATTCCACCGACCTTCAAGTAGCCTGGCCGGCTCAATTGACGACGAGCAGGAGTCGATAGGCTTTCCCTTTGCCTAAGATAGGTAGTAACTGTACCGTTTTGATGGGGTGGTGGTCACAGTGGATGTTGTTTCCTTTGTCTAGGTAGGACCTAAGGCTGGTTCGATGTCCCTGATAGCCCTGTGGAAGGCACGCGCAGGTTTGAGCTTCCTTCCTCAGGATTCCGAACACCTACGTAGTACCTTATGGCTGTCGCTTTCTCCTTCCCGCCTCCCCATCTCCTCCATCTACCTCCCTGCTTGATGGGACACACACGCACAACATTCGATTGAGGAGGCCGTCCAGACTTTGGCTTGCTCCAAGGCCAGCCAAATTCGACTTTTCTGATGTGGTCTTCACCAAGGAACAATCAATCAAACAACCAGCAACTGCAGTGTTTTTATCATCTTGTCCATTGAGGTACACTTTCCCGCCTCAACACGTCAAAGTTAACCTGAGCTTTCCATCACGTTCCCCTCCTACCAACCCCGCGACGCGAACAGAATGGCAGACGTCACAACAATCGACGGCGTCTGGCGCGCCTTTGCGCAGCACATTTCCATCGTTAAAGATGGACTACACTATCTTAAGCCTCTCATTACGTTTCCCGCCGGCGAAGAGCCTTTGTACGAAGATATGGACATGCTAGGCTATGCGGCCGACACTATGGACACCCTCATGGACGCAATGGACAGCTTCGACTGGGCTCAAGATGTCTCGGCCTTGACTGCTACGGATATCGACACTATGTACGCTGGCCTCGGCCATGTCAACATCGTATCTGAGGCATGCGAAATACTCACGCACGAGTTCAATTGGCTCCCACTTGAGCACTGCAACTCAAGCCGGCTACACGGTTCATTTGCGCTCGACCTAGCCCAGCCTCTGGTTGAGCAGCTATCGCGCCTCCTTCCCCGTCTTGACCGAGCAATGCATAGCTATCGCTTGCGCCTGCGAAGCAAACTGGATAGCGTCGGAGTCAGACCTTTGACCGTACTCGACCTACCCCTTGAAATTCTCATGATTGTGTTTGAGATGATCAATGATGATCCATATAATCGGGATGACCACAAGAACGTTTCGTATGTAGTATATCGCACTTTTCGATTGAGAACGGAGCTGACCGCCATGAAGGATCAGGGACTTGAGACGCCAAAACCTCGGAATTGCGCGCCTGACATGCCGCAGGTTCAATTCGGCCAGTTCCCATCTTCTTATCCAATCTGTAAGAGTAGACATCCAGACGCAATCTCTGGCCCGTCTCCAGGCCATTGCCCATCATCCGCTCTACCAGAAAAGCGTACACACCATTTTCGTCGATACCGGACTATATTACGATGACGCATATGTCTTTCGAGACTTTGCTCGCGGCTGTGCTGAGCATTTGATGAATCATGTTGAGGTTTATCCCGAGATTCGTGGTAATGTAACGATGAACGTCCCGGCATCGCCCAAGGTCAGAAGACTATGGGAAATATGGTATCAAATAGGCGTTGGAAGCAGTGTCCAGCGTGGGAAAGATGTAGCAGGGCTTGAAAAGGCATATGATGAATATCGTCAACGGTACAGAGATCAGACACAGCTCATTGAAAGCGGTACATTCGTTAACGCTATGCGAACTGCCCTCTCACAGATGTCTCAAATCCGTTACCTTACCGTCGGCACTCGCGGTTATTCTCATCGTCAGGCTTTTGATGGCGATGTACTCACGGATAACGCCGCATACCCACTCACTGTTGCAAGATTGTACATTGAGTCCCTGCGGAAAAATCCTGCTTCCAATTTCAAGTCTACAATGGATACGCTATCAAACCTGGCAAGCGTTGAACTTAATCTCAGTGGTTTAGGGATTTCTCTGGACGGTAGGACCAGTCACGTTCAAATGTCTCATTTTCCGGCTATTGAGAATCTACATCTACGCGCCGTTTCTGAGCGACTGAAATACATAGTGATTCATTTCCCATTGGCGGTGCAACAGTGGTTAACTGACAGTCAGAGTTACTTACCTGCATTGCTCAACATTAGAGGGCTGATTGGTATTGACTTAGTCTTTGATGAAAACTTCGAAAGCTCGTCACCCGATTCATTCTCATTCGGTCCTATGCTAAATGGCCAAGATCGATCCACTTTGCAGCTGCTCAGGCTGGAAAACGGAAGCATTCACGAACACGAGTTCCAACGTCTAATCCGCTCTTTCACTTCAACGTCGCCGAGTGCCACGGATAATGGTGGAGTAATGATCACTCTATGGGGAGTGACTCTACTCAGTGGTTCATGGGCCAACATCATTGATTCATTGCGAGTGAAGGTGTATCCAAAGTCTAGGATCAGCGGTCTGGAAGGCGGAGAATTTGACGACGTTTCTGAAGAGCAATATGAGGCTATACTTGATGATGTAGAGAGATACTGCGAACAAGGGTGGGCAGATACTGAAAACCCTATCCGCACCGCTCTTGCGAAGATTGATGCAGGCGAATTTTGAAAGGAGCCGAGAAATCGACGGAGATCTACTTGTTTTGCTTGGAGGACCAAATATACTTGGCCTTCTCTCCATCAGCTGGCCACCCGTCTTTGACACAACGTGGTTTTGAGAACAATTACGTCTGCTAGTAAGGAGAACGCCAGAAAAACACTAGCCGGCTCCAGACGCATCTCATGTGTGCCACACTGCATGCAGGTGGATGGACAGGTGTGTGAGGGGTTTCAATGCTGAGAACATGGATAACGATGGTTGATGGTGGACTAATACTCTTGAGTTTCAGAAGATTCGCTAAAGGTGCAACTTGTTTGTCGATTATCTATGGCCACGTGCTTGTTTCTGTTTAGCTCAGGTGTCTGCACAATTGAGATAGTACGAAAACAAGTTTCCGCTACTTTTTGTATCGTGAGCTAGGCATTAGATGAGGAGTTCCGTGAACAGTCGATCAGGTGTAGCATCACAGTCAGTCAATTCACAGCTTTCAACACTCTATAACATATAACTATAGAGTGACGTGCATGATGCCTTACTGTGGCGTATCACGTTGTTCGGACGGGCTTAGCTGTGCATAGTGTTTACGATGTACCAATATATTGCAAGTCATAAGAACGAGGTCAAAGTACAATCGCCAGGTTAACATCAATGCTCATGGAGCCCCATTGTTTAATCTTGACCGTGCCGATCACAACGTACCATGTTCTGCCAACACCCCTCAGTATGGATATTTTAACATGAACTACGGCTCTATCATCACCAGGAAATCGATTAAGGTTTCTTCCTCCTATGAACTACACCACTAGTAATTGAAGTCAGTACTCGCTACTTCTTCGTGCCCTCATATTCACCAGCCTTGATCTTAGCATCGTATTCAGTAAACGTCAACCCCTTGGGAACACCATTCCAATCCAGCCCCTGCTCATCCATCAAACGCGCACGAATCTCCATGCAGCGTTTCCACGAAGGCAAAGCAGCCATTTTCTCATGCCACGCGCGAACATGCGGAGTTTCTTTCCAAACGTCATCCCACGGGACGCTCAGAACGTCGTTCAGTCGTGCGTTCCAGGGGAAGAAAGCCATATCGGCGAAGGTCATCTTGTCGCCCACAAGCCACTGGGAGTCGGCCGGCTTGCCGGCTAGTGCTGTCTCGAGTACGCCGAGTACCCGGCGGATCTCTTTAGTGTAGCGTTCGATCGCCGAGGGGATTTTCTCCGGGTGCAAGTGAGTGAACCATCCGGCTTGGCCGAAGTATGGGCCCTGGCCACTCATCTGGAAGTGGAGCCACTGGTTGCATAAGTGCCTCTCCTTCAGCGTGTCATACGATAGGCGATTCTCCGTGTCGTAGACTTCTGCGAGGTACTGGTATATAGCGCCAGATTCCCATAGTGTGATTCCGGTGTTGGGGTCCTCTATCGCGGGGACCCGACCATTGGGGTTGATGTTGATGAATGGAGGTTTCTTGACTTGTTCAAAGCTGAAGGAGCTGATTTCGTAGTTTAGTCCTAGTTCTTCGAATAGGAAGACTGCCTTTGCGGGTTTTTGGTTAGTGGTGTAGATGGCGATTCGCAGTCGAGCTTACCTTCCATGGGTTGGGTCCGGGGGCTGCATTGTTGTCAATGAGAGCCCGACATAAGGAAGGATGATATTCTTTCACTAGGGTGAAATGAGAACTTACGCGTAATCCACACTTTGATGGGATTTGGAGGGTTTGGTGACATTTTTGCGAAGTGGATGAGAGAAGATTCATAGCACCAGCAAAATTGAAGGAAAACCTGGGGAAGGTCATGAGTTCTGCCCGTTTATAAGCAAGGGCACGGATCGGTATGCTTCGCTGTCATATTGACAAGGTTGTCCCAAGCAAGGGAGATGGTGTTAGACTACCTACCTAGGTAGGAGCATGACGAAAAGATAGGGAATGTGTCTACGTGGCGGTCGGCTACCCCGGCGATGCTGAGTGCGGTAGTATGTGCACTGCGATGTCTTTAATACTACTTCATTGCGACAGAGGTTTAATACCATTGTGTTCTGGTCTATTAGTTTTGCCATTGTCGTCGCCTGTGTATAATGTAGGGACGGACCAATTTCGGGCACCGAGAGTCGCGCGGGTATCTCCCGACGCCGGGGATATCAATCGACGGAACGGAGTTCCAGAACGCCGCTTGATACTCGCCTTCTGCGCCGAAAAGCATGCCAGGTGAGACTCGACATCATATATCCTCAAGCATTCTAGTTTGTAAACAAACCCGGTGCTGTGAAGTCATTTGGCGACCTGCCTCTCATCAATTCAATACAATAGTCCAGCGAGCACCAGATGTAGTCTAGAAAACAACACAGCTTTGCCGCCTACCCAGTTCCAGAGATACTGCTGCAACATAAAGGGCGGCAAATAACGGTTGCCCTTTGGAATCAAGCGGGCTGGACATTAAAATTTTTGCGACTTATTTCTACCCCATCTCTCGGCAACAAGTATTCCACAATGTCGACTAGGTCGAATCTGGACGCAGTGTGAAGCAGGGAGTCAGTTTTCTACAAAAGCGTTGATGAGATAGAGAACTAGATTCTTTATGTCCCGGTTAGACTGGGAAAGGGAAAAAAACAGTGGCCAAGCTAAACAGGTCTGATGCCAGGAAACTCGATTCTTAGAGCTGACAGGGTATTTGACTTCACATCTACACATTGTAATGTCGTGCTGTCGGAAACTGACGACCAAATGTCTGGCTCCAGTGAGCACGATGGCCACTGTTAGGAGTTTGTGGTATGGATATATCACACATCTTCTCATGCCGTAGATATCAATGGGGCGGATGGTCTAGTGGTATGATTTTCCCTTAGCATGGGAGAGGTCCGGGGTTCAATTCCCCGTCCGTCCAGTTACTGAGCAAAAAAAGATTATTGGTCGAGAAATTCCGTTTTTACTTCTCACATTTTTTTCCGCGTTACTCTGAAAAACTGTGGTGCAGCTCTTAGGTAATTGTGGCCCTATGTGGGCTGAGATATTAACATAGTGGGTGCCGCTAGACGTTGCAGAACAAGACTGCCGGACTGCCCATCAAATCTGAGTAGTTCAAGAAAAGGTAACAACTCTAACGTGAGAGTTGTGTGAGTTTCGAGCGAGGTAGCGTTGCCGACATCATGTTGTGCAGGTATTCAACTTGAATTGAGGTTGCTTTTTGTTATTTATCACCTTCCCTCGTACGCTTTACACTTCGCTCAATGTACTTGCCTAGCCGAATTTTCCTGTTTTTTCGAGCGCTGTTTTTTTTTTTTTTTTTTCCTTCTGTTTTATCCATTCTTTAGATCGCCTTTGTGTATGATGTATATGAGGATTTATTTAGGCCTAATGTTATATAGGTCGTGGTTTAAGTCGGTTAGGTTGTAAAATATCCAAATCGTGGAGAAATACGCCGAATAAAAGATCGCCCGGACGGAAAAGTCGATTATTTTCGCTGTAAATAGTAACGTCGAACTTGCGGAGATTATATCGCGATATATAGTAAAGACGTCGTTGTTTTGGC
The DNA here is from genome assembly GCA_022432385.1 of Xylariaceae sp. FL1272. NCBI lineage: Eukaryota > Fungi > Ascomycota > Sordariomycetes > Xylariales > Xylariaceae > Xylariaceae sp. FL1272. Next base: position 132,764 of record JAJJXC010000035.1, read on the forward strand.
GTTATCTTCCGCCATTGACCGGGTCGCAGTGACGACGGGGTGCCTTTGGTACCCGCTCCCCCGCGAGCTCTCTGAGACCAAGGCCTCAATAGAATGTGGATGAGCCCCAATAGCATGTGGATGAGGAATATCCAGCCGGTCGTTGTGGGAAGGCGTCACAGGATGGTGTCCACGTGTAGATACGACCTCCTTTGACGGTGTTTTCCCTCGCTATCCATGCAGTCGGCACCTTTTTTCCTGACTGCTACCCAGCTGGTTTAAGTTCAGATAATAATCTAAGATTGATCAATATATTGCTTGTTGCGGTTTATGTACTAAAATAGGCCGTTAGTTATATAAGACGAAGATGAATAATTCGCTCTTTACATAGTAAGCGCAGCCAATTGTCATAACAACGGCCGGCTAGCAGGCTCGGTAGATACGCCAACGAAGGATAGCGAGGTCTTGGATTGGTTGGGCCGAAGTGCTTTTCACCCACTAGTACCTAGACCGCGACCGAGGAGATCGGAATAAATCCAGGTGAGCAGTACGGATGTACAATGCGCAAAGGGTGGTAAAGGCGAATAGGTATTTGGTCTTGCAAGCGTAAAAAAGCCAAGTCCGTATCTCCGTTGATATCGGGACAGCAAAGCAGCGGGATAAGTGTAATGTCTGAACGGGCCTCCAGTATGCCGATAGAGACCTGGTAGAGTGAGACAGTGCTGCCAGGAACACTCTGTTTCGAAAAAGGGGGAAAGAAGAAAGTCTCACGGAGGTGAGAGCGTAGTGATCGAGGAAGCTTCTAGGTAGTGCTGTAGACGCTCATGAATACGGAATAATAAAAGGATAAGCTTCCAACTATCTACCGGATCGAAGAAGGGATAACTACTGTATATATACACATTTGGACCCCTGCCATGTGCTCCAGGGAGCACGGCAGACTCCCTCATATGGGAAGCCGAATAAGTGGGTCTACTTCCTGACAGAAAGAACAATTACCATACGACTCTTGCGCACTGCTTTCCACGACCCATCACGTCACTCCGTAGTGTGTACAGGTAGGTAGTACCTAAGGTGGGCTCCGTCTCGGAAAGCCAGGGAGTGAACTTCACTTGGTACCTACATGTACATGTAAACTCCCAATAGATTTTTTCAAGTTATGCACTTAGGTAATCCAGTGACTTGTTCCTTCTACAACAGGTTGGTGAAGGTGATCTGAAGCAACTGCCCTGATTGGCTACTTTCCGAAAAAGGGGAAGGGGTTAGGCTGACGACGGGAGTTGTGAATCAGAGGTGAGGTAGGTCGGACCTTTCTGTACCTGCTACCAGATTAAACATCAGCCCGCAACTCCGACTGCACTTTCCCGTTCTCTCATCTACCAGAGTCAAAGTCATCTCCTCTCAACCTTACAACTACAAATGCCTTTTGCGTCTTTCGTCTGGACTCGTGGACTTTCATCTAATCGCACCCTCCCTGTTATACTCAAAGCTTCTGATGATGTTTGCAGATCGTGACGGAGGCGATGATTGTGGGCGCATCAGCCCGTTCCAGGTCGCAGTCAACAGGCCGTACGGGTCGAATGTCTCCATACAGCCATACGGTCTGTATTGGCTCTGAGGTGTGCCGGCAACAATTGCGAAGAGGTCCACCGGAGCTCTGCCAGATTGTGAGGTGTTATTTCACCATGAGGTCAGGTCATGACTACATTTCGGTGTCATCACGGCGATTACACTATTTCCCCTCGAATACGCGTTATTTACGACTAGGTGACGGCAATAGGGCATCACTTTTGATTACATAGCGACCTTACCACTTCGGAATGACGGCGATAGTGCATCATATTCGGGGCATAAGGAAGTCAGCGTACGGAAGGTGTCGGCTATTATCGGCGAGGCTTTGTGTATACATTGCTTTCAGAATATTATCTTTTTAGTAAGAAGAGTAAGGATCAATGTCAGTACGATTACACCCCTATTATTTCCATCTTGTGGATATTCCCATTATACAGATTCTGAACTGTTGGTAAAAGACTCGCATGAGTGAAACTGCGTGTTTTGGCTCCTTACAAAACTTGGGCTTCCGTTCGAACCAAGTACCATATCAATACGCATGCTGCCACTTTCTTGTAGCCGTCGTAATCTCTTAACCAAATCGCAGATAATGTCCATTTACATGACAGGAGTTTTACGGAGCCTGATGATGTATAGAATATGTATATGCCATTACGCTAGTGGAGACTACTACAAGAAGGAAGGGATGGATTATAGGTAGTCAGCCATGGGTGCCCGGATGTGGACCTCAAAAGTTTGACTTTTTAATGTAGCTTTACAGCCACAACCATACCACTATGAAACGTTCCTGCAATGATTCCGAGTTGAGCTATATAAGCAGTTGATTTCCCGTTATTTTAGCTCTCTAAACACAGCCACATTTAATATTCCATTTGTATATTTACCTTGCTTATTCAGCTCTTTTTCATTGCCTAATGCTCACTCCAGATCATTTTCCAGGGAATGAAATCTTACTATGAAAATGTATTTTGATTGTTCGCGATTTACGTCAGGCATATCTCCCATCCATTACGGGGAGATTCTGTTAGATTGTGTTTTAATGAAAAAGATTGCAATATGAAGAGCGTGGTTTGCTGTAGCTATCCCACGTTTCTGATAGGAAGAAAAACTTCACAACTTTGGGCGTTCTCTAACATTTATCAAGCTGTTAGAGGAATTCATATTTCATGTTCTCTTGTTGACCCAGAAAGAACAGTGCAGCAAAGGAACAGATGTATGGAGCAAAGTCTTGACAGACAACTTCGAATACTTGATTACCCATCTTTAGCAGGGAGGCGAGCTCTCAAATATACCCATACTTTCTTTATAAAAGCAAATCGAGCGGTCTGCAAAAGTGTCTATAGACATACCGGTCTTAGCTCACCAGGTAGCAAATTTTATGTGACTAGGCTAGACATTAACATCGTGTATAGCGTACATTTTCTAGAGCAGTTCCTATTGATCGCCAATGCACAGACTGTTCGAATATTTATGGCCCATCCACTTTCTGCTTACCTTTATATTTTTGTCTTGTCCTTGAGCGTGGTTACAGTGTTCTGACGTGTTATACAAGGCGTCTAGTCAAGACCTGCGCCCGGCTGTGACTGAATTAACGTACAGAGTTGGAACTAGTTTTGGTCTTCCCGGTGCGGTTGTTCACATCGACGATTGTTGATGTGCAAATGCAAATTTAGGGCGCTGCCAATACTGTCTCATCGCCCTTTCAAATTAATAACACACTCGCAATCATTGTTCTACCTTTTAGAACCCATGCAGCGAGCGTGAATTTAGACACAGATGACAGCTTTAACTCTGCCTATCTAGACATTGCTCAGAAACGCTATATACGCTGCTATATAAAGAGATATAATTATTCATTTGGTTTTCCTTCCCGGGATAAAATGCAGCAGCATAACTTAGATTCGCTCGTAGGCTCTGTAGTTACGGGGTACTCTGTTCTAAAGATATCGGCTTCATGGTATTGCGTGGCCTTCAAGGCAGTTATTGTAGGCTCTCGCGAAATTCATCCCGTTATAGCGTTGGCCGTCATGAGCCATACCAATCTTGCCGTTGAGTTTGGTGTTTCCCTTGCTGTTCAACCAGGTCACTGGGCACTGAGGATACTGATTTTGGCCTCGCCGTCGATTCGACTTTTACCTCGCTGTTGATTTGCGTATTCTCCTTGCCGTCGATTTCAATATAGACCTCGCCATCAATTCAAGTATTTGCCTCGCCGTCGATTGGAACGTTTATCCCATCGTCTATCCGAACATGTACTTCATCCTATTGTTCTCGCCGGTTTCATGACTGTCGCATGGGAATTTCTGAGGACTGTGCTACTGGTGTTCCTCCTCCTGCTTCCCCACGTGCTAACAATCAACACCATCTTCTCTAGCACCCAAACAACCTCACCACACCAAAACAACAACACAACACCTGCCTCCCACTCCACATCCACAAGCAATCACCATGTGCGAGGTTATCCTCTTCATCTGCGGTGAGCACGACAACATCCGCAAGTTCAGCCTCATCCGCTGCGACAAGGCCGTCAACGACAGCGGCCTCCCCAAGTACTCCCCTGACAACTACGTCAACAAGATGCCCCGCCTGCGTCCTGAGCAGGGATGTGACGATGTCCCCAAGATCAACTCCAAGGTTCAGACTCTCCATGGTGCCTGCCCTGCTTCCGTCGCCGGTAGCACTTCCGTCTGCCGTTTCGAACAGCAGCAAGAGGAGGCTGAGATGCATAATGAGTAGATGCCAAAAAAGACTTCGGTAAGCAACGCATCTATCTCACCGGTCCTCGTCCCCTGGCATCAGCTAATGAGCAACCCAACAGTTTCCAGTAGCACTACGATCACGATGCGGGATGTTACAAGAGAGACTGGGAGAGGTAGAGATTGCAAAATGGAGTGCTTGTTGTGATGCGCTGTCACACGACAGTTGCAAACGAATAACCGGCGAATAAACTCACCTCAATACAATCAGATTGGCGAACCACCAAGTTCTCGTTTCAAGTGACTCCTAGAACTCAAAATCGTAGATAAACATGGCAGCCGTTTAGACGAGCGTACATCACGTAGAGTAATCCTCAAATGCCAACCTACAGGTTGCTGTGTTCACTCGTGACAAGTGTAATCATAGGCACCCGTAAACAGTTGATCACCCTCCGTGTGTCAGGTTGGTGGCGTTTTGAAGGCAACCACGCCTACCTCGTCTCTGAAGGCCTCGGACGATCCAGCGAAGGAGTAGTTTCGTCTTTTCCATTTTGTACCAGTGAAATCAATCTAGTTTCCCAATGCGCCCATCTCTTGACTGCACGAGTTGATTGCCTCAAACCAGTCGTGAGTAATTGAGTTTCTGTTGGGGCTTTCCAAATAGCGTTGTTCGGGTTATATGATGATGAAATATTCAAGGAAGCGTGGACTCCTGCAAACGAATCCCGTATTCTGTCGGTAAGCAGGGGCAGGCAGCTTTCCAGAAACTGTCCAGGTGGCGGAGATCATCTGCATAGCGAACAGATCATTTGGATCATGCATCTTGACCTACCTAACACTCTCCCTTGGTACCCAATTGCTGGGAACGATTGGACCGAAGGTATGGCTTTCTCCTCCGACGGGTACGTCAACCTCCTGCGTCAAGATCCGCAGTGAAACCACCATCATCCATCAGAGCCGTCAAGTCTACCTACAGCTTTCAGGTTCTTATCAAGCACGAGTATGCAAACCGTCACAACTTTCGGACCCATGTTCTTCAGCGTCGTTCTCCTTTTGTTTCTACTCCGTCGCCAAGATGCTGCTGTTTGGCATCGCACGCGAAGATGCGGGCCGGCAATCTTTTATCAGCCACTAGAAGCTCTCACAGGCTTCGGCCCAGATGAAAATGTACAAGCAAGTTCCGTTGCTCCATCAAACTCATCAGAATTATGGCAATACATTCCAACTGCGAACTCTGATAAGCAAACCAACCATCTGTACGATCGACCGCCACAACATACAACTCATCAGCACGTCCCCTGACTTCGGCGTTGAGCCTATGAAACTCTGCAGCCTGGAACATTTCTGCGTAATGAGGCTCGGAAGGCTCTAAGCCCGTCATTCGAATTCACCAATATCCATGATCTAAGTACTCTCTGGAGCGAAGTCGATCGGTTTCTTCTGCAAGTGCCTTGCGATGGCACGACTGTCGATCTGCAAACTCCCCTGAACTGATGGTGAGTTTCGACACTGTCAGGTGAAGCCAATCCGCAACTGCAAGCCGGTACTGACTATTATTGTGCCATAGTTCCTCAACACAGCCCTCCATTTTGTCCTGGCGTCCATCTCTCAGCGCAAGCATCCAACGCGCCCCTCGAGTCTAACAACTTCGTCAAGTGTTTTCATTCAGCTCTTACCTACAGCATGTACCGGGTCATGCTCGGTCCAGCGTGGAATCTACCCCCACAGAAGAAATACACCGAAACGTGCGCCGCAGCCCATGAATACTTGGAATACTATATCAACGAAGCACTCGAAAGTGACCACTCTTTCAAGATGGATAGGAGGAGTAAGGGTCTTCAAGGACTCATAACCCATGATAACAACGATATGCACTTCATCCGAAGCCAAGTCATCCTAGCCTTGATGGCAGCCCGAGAAACGACATCCGAACTTCTCACCAATGCCTTACTTATCCCCACCCGCTACCCAAAATACTGGGTCGAGCTTGGGACTGAGTTTTCCGCCGTCGCGGAGGCGGACCTTTCGGCAGATATGTTGCTCGGTTCAAGGCTCCTCTGGAATATTCTCCACGAAAGTTAATATCATCGGTTCCCAACTAAAACAATTGAAAACGTTTCTAATCCGGTCAATAGCTTTACGTCTTTGTCCAATATTCCCATCACTCGGTCGAGTTGCTTTAAACGGCGTGTATTCTACCCAAAAGCGGAGGTCCCAACGGCGATCGTCCCCTATATATCAAAAAGGGGTCTTTGGTAGTCATGTCATACTACGCCTTACATCGCGACCCCAATGTGCTCGGGGACGACATCGAGACCTTCCGACGTGAGCGATGGGAAACAATCAAATCGGGTGTCTGGGAGTTCATGGGCTTCGGTGGTGGTGAAAGGTCGTGTGTTGGGCGGTGTAAAGCTCTCGTTGAAGCAGCCTATGTCTTGGTTCGGACGTCGCAGTGTTTTGAAAAAGCTGAAGCCCGGGACGAGCGAGAGTGGGAAGGACGACTGAAATGGACTTGTGAAAGTGCGAATGAGTGCAAGGTCGCTGGATACATTGGCACAGATTGACCTAGAAGCACAGATATTCCACATGATACATGATACCACAAGTGACAGTCAACAGAATGTCTGACAGATGTCCAATCCTCGCATTCTCTAACATACTAAGTCGGTCTGTAACGCAAGTCTGTATTACTTGTTCTGGCGATGATCAACGCCGAGGAAGAGGTACGAGAACCAGAATAGCATGGAGGACCCGAACACGTCGGCCTTAGCCAGCTTTTCCCAGCCTTCTATGAACTGATCAATGAGGGGACGCTGAATATCACATGACGATAAAGATGCATGGGTCTCGACTTCACAATGCAAAATACTTCTGCAACGAGCTGGAAGAGAAGAAGCCATCCACCTCGCGTGTCTACTCCAGGCACTGCATGCCATGACCGCCTTTGCCAACTAGACCACACTCTCAAACAGGACACAATAACAGTAATAAAAGTATTTGAACTATGCCCAAATACCTAAGTTTATCTAACCAATATTTTCTCTATTTTCCCCTCTGAACCCCAAGCCACACTATCAGAATCTAAGCAACAACAGCATTAGCCTCCACCTCCCTCCTCTCCTCATCCGCCTCATTCACAGCATCATGTCCATTAACCTCGGCCAGCGACTTCTCAAGCGCCTCCAAGAACCTCGTAACCTCCGTCTCCGTCCCGACAGTAATCCGCAAACACCCAAGACACCCATGTTCCTTCCCCCTAAACCTGACAACCACGCCCCTATTCTCAGCCAGCATTTCATACACCTTCAGCGCCGTAGCGTTATCGGGCTTCCCATCCCTATCCAGCATCTCAAACAGTAAAAAGTTACTCTCGGTACCACCGCGCAGCCGGCCAACACCCTTGATTTTCGGCAGCTCGCGAAGCAGGCGCTCCCGCTGCGCAACGAGCTTCTCCCTATTCGCGCGCATGACCTTCAAGCCAGGGGCCGAGAACGCGTAGGTGGCCAGCGCACTCGTAGGACTCGGGATATTGTATGGCGCCTTCAAGTTATTCAGCAGCTGCGCAATAGGGACCGAAGTGAAGACGGAGCCCAATCTGATACCCGCCATACCAAACCCCTTCGAACTAGTCTGCATGACCGCCAAATTAGGCCACTCGGCAACCCACTCGGCGAGCGATGAACCCTCAGGCGAGAAATCGACATACGCCTCATCGACGATAACGACGCCGTTCCACGTAGGATGTTCCAGAATGCGTCTAATATCCTCCTTCGCCAGTCTTGCCCCGGTGGGATTTCCAGGCGTGCACAGGTACACCAGCTTAATACCCTCTTCATTCGTCAGCGCACGCCCTATCCCCTCGACATCAAGCGCGAAGTCCGGAGCCGGCAGCAGCGGGATCTTGACCAACCCCACATCGTTAATCTGCGCCGAAACCGAATACATGCCATACGTAGGCGGACAGACCAGGATCCTGTCGCGCCCGGGCGCGCAGAAGCACCGCATCAACCCATCGATCGCCTCGTCGCTCCCAACCCCCACAAACAGATTATCCGGCGTGATCTGCTTCTCCGTGTGGTGATGCGTGTTCCGCAGATCACAGAGTAACTGTTTCAGCTCCCGCTGGTGCGGATCGGGGTACCTGTGAAGCCCCAAGAAGTCGATCTCCGGGCCAGAGCTTCCATCGTTCACCGCAGACGCCGTCAGCGAGGGCCCGTAGGCGTTCTCGTTTGCGTCTAATAAGACGTTTGTGCCGTCGTCTTTGTAGTCACTGAAGCAGTCTCAGTTTTGAATCGAGAGTGCAATGAGTTGGGGTCGCTTACTCTCTTGCGCAACGGTAGGGTTCCAATGCCAAGATGTTGGCCCGAGCACACGTCTCGAGGTTGAACGCCGGCATGATGAGGCGGGGGAGTGCTTTGGGTTGCACTTCAACCCAGGGTTTTCGAGATCGATACTAGCAAATCAATTATGCAGCTTGATATACAGATCGTTTTCAAATCAGGTTACGAGGGAGAACGGTGTTATTAATTGAGTCAAGACTTGCGGTGCCATCATGAAATTCGTCACAAATGAAGCTCCGATCGGAGGGCAAATTTCAATTGACGCATGACATCAGGTGGGGTGGAATTCTGCTTAAATGCATGCTTTTAGGATGGACTACGGTTGGCTATAAGGTCAACTGTTCAAAAACGATTTTTTTACTACAGCCACACTACCAATTGCTTTCGCTTACTATATATATATACGCCCCTAAAATGGCTATGTGCTAACTATTACTATTACTGCTATATAAATATTTAATTACTAATTATCGAAGCTTTTGCAGCTTTTAATTATTGCTAACTTTATAATATTCGTAGCTTTTAACTTTGCGGGTTTTGCAGATTTTACTATTTTTACAAATTTCGCTATTTTCGTAAACTTTGCTGTCTTCGTTGTTTTTGCTAACTTTATAAATTTTGTTATTTTCGCTAATTTCGTAAACTTTGTTATTTTACGGCTTTCGATAACTTTGCTAACTTTGTAGCTTTTGATTTCACGGCTAAAAAGTTTAATAAAGCCGCAAAAGCCGTAAAATCAAAATTTGTAAAAGCAACAAAATTAATAACAAAAACAACAAAATTAAAAGTTACGAAATTAGCGAAGTTAGCAAAAGCCGCGAAATCAAAGTTTACAAAGTTAGCAAAAATAGCAAAGTCAATAATGGGAATAATCAGGGTAAAGAAGTGAAATCGTGTATTTCGGTAATGAGTAAGTTACAAAAAAAGGCCTTCCTACTTAATATGGGATAGATAGCTATATGCCAGCCAGCATCACTATGCCAACTGCTGCCAGTTAGTCTCACTATTTACTTAGCCTATTTACTTAGTGATAGTAGCTTTAATAGTTACGCATTAAGCTGCCGGAAACAAAAAAAAAACTTGCTAACTTTAGTAAAAACGGCTATATATATATTTACGCCAAATAAAAGCTAGCGGTAACAAAAACTTTAGTTTATGCGTTTTTTAAGCCGGCTTAGCCTTTTTTTCGTTAGTGACAAAACGGTTTAAAAAACTTAAATCTGGTTTTTAGTTATTAGCCTGCTACTTTTTCGGTCCTAGTACTTAGCGATAAAACGTTACAAATAAATAAAATTATGCTTTATTTTTTAACGATTAAATTAATAGTCCTATTTAGTCTATTTAATTAAGTACTTATATTTTAACGATTTAAACTTTTTATATAGCTTATAAGCTAAAATAATCTCGATTTTATAAACGTTATCGTTTTTAGATTTTAAGTACTAGTTTGTTTTAACAAGCCTTAACAAAAAAAAATATCGACCAAACAAATCCTAAACATAATTAACACAAAAACGCAAATATTTAATAAAAATAACAAAATGTTAACTATAAAAAGCCGGCATATTTAATTTATATACTAACTTTCCGACGCAAGCTTTAATTATTTAAAGTCTTAAGCGTTAAAAAAAGTATTTCCGCAACAGTCTACCCGGTAAATAGTACTTATAGTATAATTTAACGTATATTTTATTACTTACGGAAAATTTTATTAATTAGTGTTTTTTATTATAGCGTATTTTAGCTCTAAAAATAGCGAAATCTATAACAAGCTAAGCATTTTTTTTAAACAAATCTTTTAAAACAGGGACATTATTTACTTTGTTTTTTTTACGATTTATAACAAAATCTAATAGTCTTGGTAGCCGAAACCTAAAAAAATGTTAATAAGCAAAAAACCTAATGCTTTTTGAAAAAACGGCATTAAGGTTTTATTATAGCGAAATAAAAAAAATTACCTAATTAGTTATAAAGTTTTCTACGATATAAAAACGGATAACGATTTTAATAATTTAATTCTTACGCTTTAATACGCTATCGGCTTAAAAATAATAAACCGTAGTTATAAACAAACGAGTACTTAAATATTTCTAAATACCTTACTATAAATCGGAAATAAATTTAATATCCTTATCCGAAATAATAGCTTCAAAAATACTTTAATCTAATATTAAAAGCTAGCAAATAAAGGCAAAACCTTATTCGGTAACTATATACTTTTTATTACCCAGTATAAACAAAATGCGTTTAAAAACGTAACAAGTCGTTAATATTAAAAAGTTAAACGTACTATAATAGTCCTTTTTTCTAAGCAGTTATTAAACAGTGCTAGCAAAAAATACGGAAAACAACCCGGTAATAAAGTTTAGAAAAATAACTTTTATTAAAAAAACATCGTTAATATAAATAAGCTATATATTTCTAAACGGCTTTTATTTATTTATTTAGTTAAGCTTATAAATAAAACAGTACTGAATATATTTTTTTATTAAATATGTTTTTTTATAAATATTATAATTATTAAAGTTTTAAAAAACGCAATTAATTTTAAAATAATGTTTATTATTATACGCCAAAGCGATAAATATATAAATTAACTTATATAAAATACATAACTAACGTTTTTTAACGTATACGTTATATACTAACCCGTTAATAACTTAAAATTAATTACTAAATTAATAATATATTTTATTAAAATTATTTCCCGTTTTAACGAAATTAACTTTATAAAATCTAATAGCTTTAATAATAAAAGCGTATTTTTTATTTTCTTTATATACAGCAGCAAAATTAACGCGTATTTAGTTTATTATCTTAATTTCGGTTATATTTTAAATTATATTAAAAACAAAAAGTTTATTAAAACGAACTATTTTACTATATTTATTTAATAAATTACTAGCTTTTAATCGATTTAATATATCTAAAATATAGTTTAATTTCCTAAAAATATAATAAACGTTTAATTCGTACTAAAATAAATAAATAAACGAGTTAATAAAACGCCGATTACTATAATCCGTAGTTAAAATATTTAAGACTATTTAGTTAATTATGTTTTTAATAACTTTGTAATTAATAAAAATAACAACTAATAATTTGCTAAACTAAAAAGTTATGCGGAGTTTTTTAGCTACTTAAACTAAATAAGCTATTTTAAGCTCGAAAAAGCCGTAATTTATTTCAGATTTAAATACGCAGCGACTAAAATACGTAACAAGCTAAATTTTGTCTAAAAATATAGCCGTCGGCCTATTTAACGACCATTTAACGCTAAAAGCTAACTAAAACGCTATTACGTTAAAGCCACGTTTAAGCAACTTATTTAACTATATAAACAGCCGTTTATTTAAATCGTAATGATATATGGTCGTATAGGAGCAAATAGCTGACTATAATATAGCGAACGAAGCTTTTTCGGCTAAAATAAGGTCGAAATAAATAGTTTAACAATAAGCTTTTTTTTTATTAAAGTGTTTATTAATTATACGGCTATTCTTTCGCTTTTTAACTAATAACGTTATTTTTTGCTTTTATAAAAACTTTATTAATTTAGCATAATAAAAGATTAAACTTTTTAACTAGTTTATAGCTTCGATATATTACTCGAAAACTTTTAAATTATAAAAAAACTCTAAACTTTTAAAAGTTTTTAACTTTTTTTCAATAGTTTAAATATTTAAAGCATTAATACGAAAATTAGCAAATAAACCGAAAAATAACTAATAAAAAACTTAATCGGAAATAAAGCAAAATTTTTATTATAAAACAAACTAAAAACATCCCGTAAATAACGAATATAATTTTTATACATATTTAAAAAAATAACAATATTATTAATAAAACTACGTATAAAATACGATTAAAAGTTTAAAAACCGATTTATAAAACGTTAAATATATAAAAAAAAAATTACGAAAGCCTATCAGCGGAACTAACGGCTTTTTTAATTTTTAAAAACTTATTAAAATTAATTTATGCCGATAATCTAAATAAACCTTAAATCGAAAATAAAACTGCATACTATTTACGTAAATAATATATCGTTTTTTTTAAATAAAAATTAAAACATTAAATTAAAAAAGCAAAAAGTAGTTATTAAATATAGTTATACGATTTAACGCTTATAAATTAACTACGACCTTGTTTTTTTCGATGCCGTTAACTGTACGCTATACAACGAAAAAAAAAATATAAATAAAGTAGGCTTAAACTATTAAGCTATATAACCTTTATTATAAAAACTTTTATAAACTTTGTTTAAAAAAGCTTTGTTTTTATAACTTAAAAAATAGCTTCGGTTAGCAATTTTTTACTTTTTTTAACTTTTAATTAAAAAGATTTTAAACTAATTATTTTTAAACACGTTAATAAATCCTTAATTATGCTAAATATTAAATTTATCGATAATTTTATAAAACTTGTTTACTTTAAACTATTTTTCGGTATATACGTAAATTTTTAAATTAATTACCCGTTTTAAAACGTTATCCGGTTTTTTAATACTAAAAAAAAAGTATTTATATTAAAGAAAATCGAAATTAATAAAATCGGCAATAAAAAATTTATTTTAAAACTTATTTAATTTATTAAAAAATATATCGATTTAAATATAAAATGCTATATTTATTACTAAAAATGTTTAAAAAACTATTAAAAAAAAAAGCAAAACTAACTGTTTAATATTAATAAAATTATAAATAACGTTTATATAAAAAGTTTTAAAAACGGTAAAAACTTTTTTTATAACAAAAGTATTAAAGTTAAACTATATATAAATAAGACTAAATATATCCGTAAAATTAAAAACTTTATTTAATATAATATTAATAATAACTATTATATTAAAAGCCGTTTTATTAAATTTTACGTTTATTAAAATAACGGATAAAATATTTAGCTTAAACTTTTTAGCGATAAATTTTATAACTATTATAGCCAATTTTATTAAAATAGTAACTGCACTTTTTCAAAAGTTTTTATAATATCTACTGCCGGTATTTTTGCCGATACGGCTAACTTTTATACTTTTGGAAATCTTTACGACTTTATCGAACAAGTTGGCAACGGAAACAACTCGCGGCGACTTCGCGTTAAAAACCGAATAAAAAACGGCGTCGTAATCAGCGAAAAAACAGAAACTTCTATTATCGAGCAAGGCTTTATAATCGAGTTAAATAAAAGCTGTTTTATTTTTATTTAAAATAACTATATAATACGTTTATATTTTACGGTTAATAAAATAACTACGTATTTTTACTATAAAGTCGTAAACAAAATTATTATTAAAAATAATAATAAATAAAGGATAAAAAATAATACCTTTATAAAGCTTAAAAAAATTAATGCCTAAAAATAAATTAGGCTATAGTTTATTTTTTACTATTTAAACGTAATATTCGATTTTTTTAACGCAAAGCTTACGTAATAACGTATTATAGCTTCGAAAATAAAAAACAAATTCGGCTTACTTTAAAACATAAACTAAGGTTTTGCTAATATCGTTAAATATTTTTTTAATATTACGCGTTTTATAAAATAATAATTATAAATAAAATCGATTAACGATAAATAGCTTTATATTTATATTTATATATATTTCGCGCTTTTTTTATTAAATAAGTCTATTTAGGCCGTAAAACGCAAATATATATAGCTAAATAATATAAAAATATCGTTTTTAAAATCGAAAGTTTTAACGTTTTTAATAAAAACTTTTTTTTAATTTACATTCATAAAATTTAAAGCATTTAAACTTTATTTATAATTTAAATCTTTTTTTACTTTATAAATACGTTACTAAGCTTTAAAAGCTTTAGCGAATTTAAAGCGAATATTAAATACTGCGTTAAAATTTCGTATAGCGTTTTTTTTAGCTTTAGCGCAATGTTGTAAATATTTACATAATTTATTACGAAATAAGAGTTCGAAATTGCAATAACTGCAAATACGTTTAGTAACATCGATAAAAAACGAAATAAAAATCGTTTTAAAAGCTTTTTTATAATAAACCTTTTTATATTTATATAAATTTATATATATATTAAATTAAATAATATACTAAAAGCAAACAAAAGTAACGTTTATAATTAATATATTATAATAATCGTTATAATACTAATTGTATTTTTAAAAATATTTTTTTTATTTAGCTTTAAATAAAAAGTTAAAATATTTAGCTTTATAGTTAATATCGTAATCGTAATCAACTTTTTTAACGTAATAAATACTTTTGCTTTATAAATATTAAAAATATTAATTATATTTATCGACGTAATATATATTTTATTTAAGCTAGTAACGGATAATTTATTTGCTATTTTTTAAAATAAAAACGTTTTAAAACTATTAAAGCTTTTATAAAGCTAGGTTATTTTATTAAACTTAAATACGTTTAATACTACGTTATTAATTGTTTTTATTTTAATTTTATTAGATTTTTTTGTTATAATTACGTTAGTCGTAAAATTATTAACGATTTTTGCCTTTGTTTTTAAAGCGTTCGCCGTTACGGGAATTAAAGCGACTTTAGTTAAAAAAACGTAACTAATTTCTTTAATTTTAATACTAATTAAAGCTTTTAAAACTATTTCGACTAGCTATAACGTAGGCCCGGAACTAGGTTTATTGTTTTTTTGCTATATGTTCTAACTTTTTGCAAGCTTTTTTAATGCGTTTTATATATTTATTTAAAGTGTTTTTTTTTTAAAAGCTTTAATAATACGGCAAATGTTTAAATTTTATTAATTATAGATTTCTAATATTACTAGCTTTTAACTATTGTTTTACGTATTAAAATGTTTTATATATTAAGCGTTGTATAATTTTTAAGATATAAAACTAGTTAAAGCATATTTAGTCGTAGCAATATTTTTTAAAATAACGGTTTTATAAAGAAAATTTTTAGTAGCAGTATTTAAACGCGTTTTAAATTTTTTAACGAAAGCTTCGAATAGTTTTAAAATGCTTAATTAACGTTAATTTCGTCGTTGTTTAAAAGTAAAATAATCGTTTTACTAATTTAAAGCCTCGCCGAAGAGAAGCTAGTTTTATATGTCGATAATTTATTTATTATAATTATAATATGTAGTTATGTTTTTAAACATAAACTGTAAACGTTTTTAAAACAAATATATATTAGAGTAAATAATAACGGAGCTTTTTTTAACGTATTTTCGTCCGTTTTTATTTAATCCGGCAAGGTTAAACTATTTAATGTTTATAATTTTAAATTTAAAGCTTAATTTTTAGCTAACGTACTTTCCGTTTTTAAAGGCACGATATTAAAAAGTATTAAGCATTTAAAAAAAAATAACTAGGACGCCGGCTTAAAGCTTTGGTATAAACTGTATACTAACGGCGAAGGGCTGCTGTTTATTATAAGGTTAAAGCGCGTATTAGATATAAAGCTGCCGGCTTTAAAAGATAATAAACAGACCTTAAAGCAGAATTAGTTATCTTGCAATAGTTAAAACAAAAAAAATAAATTAAAAATTATTTTATAAGTTTTAATAGCAATATTTTACCGGTTATTATATATAGCTTTAATAAAAAATAAAGTACTAGTTAAAAAAATAGTGACTAAAGTTTTATACGTATAATTAATAAGCTTTAGCACTTAGCTGTTAATATTAGTAAACCGTGCTGTCGCGATTATTTCTTTAAAAAAACTGCTTGCGCTAATTGCGCTATTGATTTAAGTTTTAAAAAAAAGGTGCATTATAGTAGCTATAACTTTTTTAATAAGCATTTTAGCTTTAAAGCTAGTAATTACGTTAAAAATTATGCCTATTTGCTTAATAAACAAAAGCGCGTTATATAGTAGTTAGTAAAGCTATAAAGAAAAAGGAGTCGTAAAATAGCTTAATAGTATTATTATTTCGGTATATAAGTAATTAAAAGATTGGAAAAAATAAGAAAAAAACAGGATCGGAAATAAAAAAAAATCTATAAAAAATACAAATAAAGTTAATATTTTAAAAGTATAGAAAAAAACTAGGCTTAATTAAAAAAATATTTAAAAAGAAAAAAAATAATAATATTTATATGCTTAAAGCATTAGTAATTACCGGAATAAAAATTAACGCAATTGTTACACTTATTATTTATTTAAATAGGTTTAAAACGTTATTAAATAATAACTGTTTTAACGTTACGTATACTATCGTTTAACCAAAGTTTTGGTTTATATTATTAAATATATTATTTTTATTTTTGTTTTTAAAGCTAGAAAACTTTTTTTAGTTTATATGCTTTTTATTATTTATACGAGTTAAAAAACGGCATAAAGTTTTGTCGTAGTTAACGCGTTTTAAGTTATGTAATCGGCGTTTTAGTAAACGAAATAAAAATAGGTTAGCGTTTCGGTAGAATGATTTAAAATCGGGGTTTTCGTTAGTAATAGTAGCAGCTTTTAGCTTTTTCTTAATTTTTTAAAAAATAAATAAGTCGTTAAAAAAAAAAAGCTTAAAACAATAAACGCAAACGCTTTTATATAAATACGCGCATATTAAAAACTATATTATAAATAATTACTATAATATTTAGCTATTATCTTATTATAAATCGTATTTTATCGATATATTTAGCAATTTAAGCCATATTTTCGTTAGTTTACGCAATTTACTGCATAACTTTATTAACTATATTATAAAAATTATTTAACCGGTTATTTTATTAACGCGTATAATATTTTTAAAAAAGGTGTTATATTTTAATATATTATATAGTCGGCTTGTTTACTCTATATTTAAAGAATTTTTTTAGTTTAATGTTTTAAATTTAGGTTAAATGTAAAAAGTTTTTTAGTTTTTAAAAAATAAGCTTTTAGAGATTACGCTTTTTAAATACCGGGAAAAACGAGACTTTAAGATCTTAAATATATAAGTTAGTAACCCAGCTAGCAACAACTAGCGGATTTTTTAATTTTACTAATATATTTTTTTTATTAGCGGTTTAGTTACTTATAAAATAAAGTAAATATAAAGCAAATAAAATATTAAATATAAGTCGTCTAATATATTTTAGCTTAATATATATTTTAGGTTTTATTTGTTTTATTTTAATAAACTCGGCTAACTAAAAATTAACGTAACTTTAATTAAGCCGCAATACGTTAATATTGTTATTATTTTAAAAATTAAAATACGTTTTAAACGTTTTAGCTTTATTAAGCGAACGCGTTTTTGTATGCTTTTTATTAAAAAATATATTAAAAGCAAGCATTTTAAAATTAACAAAACAATCGTTTAGTTTAATAAAAATTAATTTACGCAGCTCGTAACGAAGGCTATATATTATAATAATGCCTAAAAACGGTACAAACGTTTTAATATTTGCTTTTAATACGGATAGTTTTATACTTTATGTTTTAACAAATTAGAACTGTTTTCGCCCCGTATTTTAAAGCTAGGGTAGCGACATAATAGCAAAAGGGGAAAAAGGTATACGATAAAAGTAAAGCAAAACGTACTAAAATCGGCGACGCTACATTTTTATAAAAAAAAGTATCCGTACTAAAATCAAGACACTATAAAACAACTATAACGTTTAAAAAAATACAGTAATAACAAAATATATTTAAAGTTTAAAATAACGTACGCGTAACTAAATAGCGTATTAAAATCGGCTGCTTAAATATTTATAACAAAATTTTGTTACTAAACGTATACAAAAAAAAAATATAAATAAAGCTTTAAAATAAAAAAAAACATTTGCTTAAAAAGTTACTAAAATAATGCGTCGCGTATTTGCAACGATAGAAATAATATGGTTTAATATAGTATAGTTTGGTCGCTTATAATAAATAAAGCGTAAAAAGCACTATTATAATAAGAATAATTAAAATAAAAAAATAAAATCGTGTATTTCGGTAATGAGTGAGTTACGGAGAGAGGCTTTCCTATTTAGTGTAAGATGGATAGCTATATGCCAGCCGGCGTTACTATGCCAACTGCTGCCAGTTGGTTTTACTATCTATTTAGCTTATTTACCTAATGATAGTGACCCTAGTGGTTACGCATTAGTCAACAAAAACAACGAAAACAACGAAGTTAACAAAGTTAGCAAAAACAACGAAAATAGCAAAGTCAGCGAAGTCAGCAAAGTCAGCAAAGTCAGCGAAATCAACAAAGTTAGCAAAATCAGCAAAATCAATAAAGGCCACGAAAACAACGAAATCAACAAAAGCCGCGAAAACAACGAAGTCAACGAAATTAAAGGCTGCGAAGTTAGTAAAATTAGCAAAAGCCGCAAAATCGAAATCAGCAAATACTGCAAAATCAGCAAAATTAAAAGCTATAAAATTAGCGAAAGCAATAAAAGCCGCAAAAGCTGCGATTAAAAATCTAACAATCTATTAGCTATATAATACTTTATATAAGCTAAAAAACATTTTAAAATATTACTATAAACAGCCGAACCCCCGATATATACATATGGGTATAGGCATAATAACGTAAAGTCGGTTTTTGAATAGTTGACCTTATGGCTAACCGTAGATGGACACCTTTCCTACAACACGGAACATTTAATCACGAAACAACATCCACTCAACATCAACATCACAGCATACCGAGCGCAGCTCGTAGACGCACAACAATCAGATCAATTCAGATTTCAATCAAGTCGCTACCAATCCAGCGCCTCAACTCCGTCTAATGCATCATGTCTCCAATCAAGTCAAGCATCCCTTGATATGCCAGCCATCAACGCAGAGAATATCGTCAACCAGCCGAGCGCATAATTAGGCCTAACCGCAAGACCGGCCGAATCAGTGTCTGCCGGCGTAGGCGAACTCGTCGGGCTGGCCGTAGGTGTAGTCGTACTCGTCGTATTACCGACATGCTTGATCTCGCCAGCTTTGAAAGGCGGCTGGGAATCAGGAGCAAGAAGCGCCTGCACTGTCTCAAGCGCGCTCATCGACTGGCCTAATCCCGGGTTCCCATCATACCCTCCAACGTACCACTTCATACCGCACGTGGTTCCATTCTCGCCTCCTGAGCACGCCTTACCAGCCGCAATTGCAGATGCATTTAGCCACCTTTGGACGTCGCTGAGAGTTGAGGGCATCATCTGTGGCGTTGCTCCCATGAATCGCGAAAGGTACCCCTTGAACGACTTCTGGTCCGTGTTGCAGGCGTCAACCTGCTCGCAAGCGTGCTCGTACATGATGTTGTTCGTGCCGTTGTTGAAGGGGGTGAAGTACGACTTAGCGCCGTGTAGGAGTCCTTCTGTCCGCTTTCCCCATTTCGAATCTCCGTCTGTGTAGTTGTAAAGCACTGCGGCACCGTACAGATATATGCCCTGCGAGTAGGAGAAGCTGATTGGATTGATCTCCTTGCAATCTTCTGCCGAACTTGCTCCATCACGGACCAGGAAATCCGAGTCGATGAATCCGACCTCCGTCGACCATTCATAAACCTTCTCCGCCCAATTGAAATATGTGTCGTTGTTGGTCGCTCGAGCGAGGCGAGCAGAAAGCTGAAAGAATCCGCCATTCGAGACAGAGTTCTTATAGTCAAGGCCGTTGACATTGTCCTTGAAGATCTGCCAGTGAAGCCCACCACCGCAGCTTGTGTTGTCCCAGCGGACTGCCATTGTATTCCATATGTTCTCAGCAATTGTAAGCCACGGCGGGATTGTGTTGTTCGGCTGGGGAAAGTTCCTCTCTGCAGCATCCAAGACGGTAAATGACCAAAAAGCTTGATCATCATTTCCTTCACTGCCATAGTACAGTGGATCCATGAAGTCGAAGTCCGGACCGACCTGGCTGAGAAGTGCTTGTGTGGTTACTTCATCGTAGCTAGTGTCGCCGGTGTAATGGGAGTAGTCCAGCATCGCTCCCCAGCAAGCGCCCGCTTCCCACCAGTCTGTCAAATGGCGAAGTCAGTATCGCGAATGGCAAGCATCCTTGTTTCCTTACAGATCGGCGCTGGGAAAATAGCAATAGTCTAAAATCTCAAGGTCAGCTATATCGATCGTCCGGGCGCAGACTTGACAACTCACCTCCGGAGTATTTGTTTGATTCCCCGTATAATAGCTTTGGACACCATAAGCAAGGGTACTGGCAACCGCGCGAATTGAATCTACTAAAAAGTCAGAGATTGTGATCCTTCACCCCATCTTTCATAGGATTTGGCGTACCGTGGTCATTGATATTGAGGACTCGTGGCGCAGTGATGGTCCGCGGAAGGAGAGCGCCGAGCGCAGCGTTTATGAACATGGTTGCAACGGTAAAGCGGAGGAAGTCGATCAGCAACTTAAGAGTGAGGCGTTTTGGGCGCAGCTACACGTTCAGAGGAATGTAATGTACAACGATCGAGTAAGAAAAGTTGCGGGTAAAGCTCAAGCGAGAGATAACAATAACATTGGGCGTGACTATCCAGGCAATTCCAATCATCAAAATTGCATGCCGGCTGGCGGCGATATTGGTTACCCCCCCGGATGAGACAATGCAGTGTCTGAAAGCTCGGATCCAAGCGACCTCAATGAGTGATCAATGGGCAAAATGGGAAAAGGCGCAGCCTGAAGGATTGTCCAAATCCAATGGAGACGAATTCCAAAAAGAGGAGAATGAAGCAGTGCAAAAGAGGCCAAGAAGCGCGCGGAAAGCTCGGTTTCGTCGCGGCGGGTATGAAGACGGTTCGGCCGGAAAGGAAGAAAGCGAAGTAGAGTGAGACAACATCGGCTCCCATAAGACTATTGTCGTATGTAGAAATAGAATTGTAGGTAGGTCGCACGTCCTACGATTCCAATTGTCTTATGTCATCATAGCAACCCCAGCAACTCCATCAGGAACCTGCCCGAGAGATGAAACTGCAAACATTCCAGGCGCATCATGTGGCTGCAGTGCCTGCCCAATCCGTCCATCGCATGCCAGCCCTTGCTCTAGAAAGGCCGAAGCCTCGATGAACTGAGAACCTGAATCTCAGATTCACCTGGGGTCAGTCACCTGGGGTTTCAAGCTTCCTGCCCGTTCGTTGGCTAGTTGCATTCCCCAGGCGCCTGATTAGGTAGGTCCTGTGCAAGCCTGGCAGGCCTGGACCAGGTCCCTGGATCTACCGCTTGCATGGAGATTGCATGCAGATGCGCCTGTGTTTCGCATTTGATTACGTCAGGTACTCACTCCCCTCACATTCCTCTCACCATCATTGAATTGCGTCGGTATTGCGTATTGTGCTCTTGCGAATAACTATAAAATACTCTAGGTGAATAGTAAATCCTCGATGATGTAATAGTCACAATAATTGCATTCTTGCAGAAATCGAGATTTAATTACCTTACCTTACCCTTTCTGATAATGCTTGCATATAGCGTGCCACTAGAAATGACTCCGTTCGCCTGACCACTTATCCAGGTCGTTCTCCGTGGCCGAGTTCACACACTCTCGGCTACTGCCACTCATTCTGGGACATTGTATCTCTGTTGTCATCGAATGGTCTCATCGCAAATACAAGCTTACTGGATCATGCTCGACAATACCCAGCAGGCTCATCGTCTGTATGAGTTTACCGCTCAGACTATGACCTCTTCGCAATCGTGATGAAGCGAGTGTCAATGTGGAAAGAAAAAGATCCCAAAGTTTCACAGCTACTGACCATGCTCATTCGATCCAACCCCCATTGACCTTTCCTTGTTGAGAACCCATATTGGCATCGTAACTTGAGATGCGAAGCCAAGAGCCGGCAGTAACCTCGGGCTGAGAAGTCGCGCGGGTCTTGCTTGCGTTCTGGACGAAGCTTGTGCCCTTGGAGCGATGAAAATCGTCAGATCCGGTGTAGACCATATCCGGGCGGCGTGGACTGGTCAGGCCGGCGGTGATACCGGTCGGAAACACTTGGTGAGAAATTGGGGGCCATGAGCCGCTGTCCTGTGACCCCTCGCAACCATATTCTCCTCTTCTACTCGCATTCCAATTGTCATTCGCATGTGGCGTTGCCATCGTCGTCGGCTCAATGTCAACGGCGGTACTGTCGTTATCTTTGCAATTCCCCTGGACCAGATACCGATTCCTCGCCCCTGCCGCCTGCTGTTGCTGTCGGCAGCCCGACAAACCGGAGCCGTCGCGAGACAAGCTAGTCAACTGGTTGAGTACTACAAACTCAAACTTGAGCTTGAGGGCGTAGCTCAGGTTCTGCAGGGGCTGCTTGAGGACGTGCTGGTTGGTGAAGGCGAATGCGAGAGCGACAACGTCGGTGATGATGACAATGGCATTGACGACGACTAGGTCAAGCACAACGCGGCGCTCGCGAACGCGCAAACTTGGCTTTAGCAACCTTCCTGTGAACCAGATGTACAATGAGGATATGGTCGCCTCCTGCGCCAGGAAGGCGAACAGTTGAATGCGCGTTTCAATCGAGTCGCGCGGCGACCAATGCGCGCTGACGGCTAGGTCCCGGTCGACTGCCGGTATGGATGTGACCCAGTTGGGCACCTGTACAAACAAGGCCGTGAACACAATCATGCCGAGGACGATGCGCAGAATCCGACGGCTCCTGCTCACGAGGTGCATCCGCGAGTACAGCACCAAGCTCTCGCCGGTCACGAGCATCGACCAGCCGATCGCACTGATGAGCGCGTACAGCCACCATGGGCAGCCCGGTGCAAACCAGTTAAGCAGGTAGCCGAGGCAGTGCAGGACGATTCCCCAGGCCAGAACGAGCAAGCTCCAAAAGTACAATCCTCGATACGCCATGAAGACTCGAAATATCTGCACGTGCAATTCCAGTGCGATCCACAGCGAGATGCTCATGAAAGACGTGAGAATGCATAACTGCGTTGGCGTAATAATGGGGATTGATCCGTGAGCTCCGTCGTTGATGGATGAGTTCGGCATTGCGTATGATTCAGTGTAGCTTATATTGACGTGCAATGTCAAGAGGGTCGGCAGTATGTGCCGGCGAAGACTGTTCGGAACATGCTATGGAACAAGAACGGGCTCACTACGTACTGTACGAACATTGAAGTAATCATCTGAGTTTGACAAGCATGAAAAGGAGTGCGGAAGTAAAGACATCATTACTCACATCGCCAGCTCATGCTGATAATAGTACTCTCGCCCCTGGTCAACGAGTTCCCGGAGCCTCGCCAGCTGAGGTAAAAGCAGTCTTGGACTCTGCCCAAGATGTGATTCCATCAACCATCTACGCCCTCTCTCTGGTTCCATCATATGCAAGGCGACACGCACACCACCCTGTGACTGCGTGGCGTCTGACTGAAGCCAGTGCCCGACAGTTTTCCTCATGGGGGTGATAAGATGTACATGGGACCTGTCTGATGAGCGCACAAGATGCTACATTTATCCAAAGGCTGAGCGAGAAAAAGCGAATCCGGGGTGCAATCGAACGTTACACAGCGGGATGAAGGATGAGGAGAATGTACGTGTGTGATGTAATCGGACATTCTGTCTTGATGACATGCATTGCTTGATCAGGTCGCCACCAGCCAAGTAGCCGGCTTGCTGAATTGCCGTTTTAGTTGCCCATCTTCGCCAGATTTCGTTGCAGCCTGCTTCGGGCTCCGTAAGATTTGCGGCTTTCGCCGACAGGCTCAGTCGGCTCAGGTATGGTCTGTGTAGTGGCATTCCCTCTAGGCAACACGTAGGTAGGATCGTATCAAGAGAGTACAAAAGGGAACGATGCATGTGTGATGATCTTAGACCACCAAAAAAGCGACTGGACGGGCGCATCAATCTGCAGTAAAAGCATATTGCGCTACCTCTATAATGCTGTTTATATGCATATCTGACGTACTGCCCTGACTGCCCACTCTGCCCCTCCAAACTTTGAGAATTTTGGTGGGGTGGTGTTCAGTCGCATACGACAGGCGACCACTCCAGAATCCTCAGATGAGATAAAAACCGCCAGTGAGGGCATATCAAATTCTCAAGTTTAGATGAGAAAACCCTGGTTTTTCATGACTAATACACATTCGACTTACAACAGATCCATATAAGACCCCGGATTCTCATCTGCACTCATGCACATCGAAGAAATCAGCGACGATGTCGCCGAGCGTCTCAAGCTCAATGAGACGGACCCTCAAACACAACAAGAACAAGCTACCAGCAACGAGCCTCAAAATGGCCCAACACCACCCCCAACAGTCGGTCCGGAGCTCTCACCGGGCAGAGCCATGACCTCCTCAAAAACAATAGACGAGGTCGTAGCCGAGCTAAAATCCACCCCCTTCTTCATGACAGAGCTAGAAGAAAACGACGAGACAGAAGCCTTCAAAGCACTCGCCTACGAGGGCACACCTCTGGAAAACGGCACAGACTTCAAAGAACGCGGAAACGAGTGCTTCAAGCTGAAGCAATGGGGCGACGCAAAGGAGTTCTACACCAAGGGTATACTGATTCTCGCCGCAGAGGAGCGAATGAGGAGGCAAGATGCTGAGCTCGGCGCTGCAAAGCCTAAGTCGAGACCCACGGAGGGAAAGCAAAACGAGAAAGGTGAAGCAACGGAGGAAGAAATCCACCAACAAAGAGCCATCCTAGAGTCCTTATACGGCAACAGAGCAGCCTGCCACCTAGAACTAAAAAACTACCGCTCAGCCTGGCTCGACGGCTCCGCAGCCCTCCGTCTAAACCCGAAGAACATCAAAGCATACTACCGGTCCGCGCGCGCATTCCTCGCCGTGGGCCGCATCGCCGAAGCGGACGATGCCTGTTCCCGCGGTCTGGAGCTGGACCCCTCTAACGCGTCTCTCAAGGCCGTGGCGAGGGATATAATCAAGCGCGCCGAAGAAGCCGATGCGAAAGCACGCAAAGAGGCGGAGAGTGCAGCGAAGGAGAACCGACGGAAGACGTTGATCAAGGCGGCATTGGCTGCGCGACAGATACGCACGAGGAGTACGGCGCAGCCGCCTGAGATGGAGGATGCGGGGTTGCGGCTCGAGCCTGATCCTGATGATCCCGCGAGCAACCTTGCGTTTCCCACTGTATTGCTGTATCCGTGTCATCTCGAGAGTGACTTTATCAAGAGTTTCAACGAGACGCATTCGCTGACTGATCATCTGTCGTATGTCTTCCCGCTGCCGTGGGATAAAGAGGGGGTTTACAGTCTAGCGGGCGTGGAGTGCTTTATGGAGACTGTTACGGGTGGGTTGATTAAGGTTGGGAAGAAAGTACCGTTGTTGAAGATGTTGGCTGGGGGGAAGGTCGAGGTTGTGGATGAGGTTGTGCGGATATTCGTTGTGCCGAAGGATAAGGCGACGGGGTGGGTGGAGGACTTTAAGATGAAGAGGGTGGCTGAGAAGGGTGAGAAGTAAGATGCCGCATGGATAGGGGACGAGTAGAGCAATGTGGTTGAAATTAATTCGAAATGATCAACTAAGAGAAGTCTTGATGATGCTCGTAGCAGCCCTTTTAGCGCCAGAAGAGCTAGAAGTGAGCAACCGAGGGGAGAATAGGGGGCGATGCGAGCTATAACCACCACCACGTGATCACCACAACGTGCACGAACAAACAGCAGCGCGAAGCGGGAACTACACACTTGAACACGTAGAAACGACTGGAATAAACTACAAAAAAAAATAGAAAACGAAAAAATAAAAAAAGACAGCCAACCTCACCGTGACAATTGCAACCCCAGTGTACATTGCGGGAGCCACCGCGCAAATGCACCAGGAGAAGTCCTCTGGAGATTGACCGGGCTAGGACTCGAACCCCTGACCGTAGAAATATTGCAGTTGGCGTATCTGCGTGAACCGATACACGAGCTGACCCCAGTGGGCGTGCACAATTTTACAACCTGACACGTTGCCCACTAGGCTAGGGCGCCACTCCATTGGAAAGTCGGTACTTATAATGCCTTATGAGGACGCGTTTCCTGCGCGTTCGGGTTGGCTGGGAGAATGTGGATGGGATGTGCGGTGTCTGATACCCGGGCGACGTGGTTGGTTAGGTGATTATGTCGCGTCTTGCTCGACTTATGAGCCGCTTCTGTCGAGGCCGACCTTACATCAAACTCTGCGGTGATATTAATTCATTCCAGAAAGTATGATCCATCTCGTCCTAACCAATGCATACCTCCATATACCACGCAGTAGTCGCAGTGACGCCCCGTATTGACTCTTCGTCGAGGAAAGAATCACTATAGGATAAGTGGTGCAGCTGCCATATATACATACTACAATTACAAGGCGTCTAGCATGAAAGAGCACATATCTACCGGAGAAGTTGGCGCAGTGGTAGATTGCCAATACTATCAACGTTCCCTGAAGCCGACCTCTCAGGGGTCTGGCACGGGCTCCTTGGGTTCGATACCGAGGTGAGCCGTTTAGTATCCTTTTTCCCTGTTCTTTCTATCGTAAGGCCTCTCCTTTTTGATGACGAGCCCATGCTGCTTATACGGTGTCGTGATGTCGACTCATTAGCAAGGTACCATTATTCTCGGCCTAACCATTACATACCTCCGTGTACCTACCTACTATTGTAAGCAGTAGTCGCAGTGACGTCCCGTATCGGCTCTTCGTCCAGGAAAGAACCAAGACAAGATAAGTGGAGCAGCTGCTTCATATATATACCATAATTGCAGGTGGTCTAACAAAACAGGCGAATCCCCGAAAACTTGGCCCAGTGGTAGAGTCGCCATACTATCAACGCTTTCGGCGGGATAATAACGTACTCTCAGGCGAGAGTGCGCCCGCCGGGCTCCTTGGGTTCGACCCCGAGGTGAGCCGTTTAGTATTCTTTTTCCCTTTTTTTCCCCTTACCGTAAGGCCTTTCTTTTACATGATGAGGCCGTGCTGCTCATACCTACCATGAGTTGCAGTGACGACATCTGGACCCGTATCGACTCTTTGTCCAGGAAAGAACCACAACGATATAAGTGGAGCGGTTGCCTCACATATACTACAATTGCAGGTCGTCTGACATGAAAGAGCACATATCTACGGGGGAGTTGACGCAGTGGTAGATTGCCAATGCTATCAACGTTCTCGGCAGGGCTGCTCACCGAGCGCCCTGCGGAGCTCCTTGGGTTCGGCCCCGAGCTGAGCCGTTTAGTATCTAATTTTTGTCGTCCTGGGCTCTCCTTTTGGTCCCGTCTTAGTAGATTTTCAATTGAGAGAGAACGTTTGGTTGCAGGTGCAGGTGTGGTCGTGTTTCTATTTTCATTCTTGTAATTCACAGAGGTGAGTCTCTAGTATCAACCCAGTCTGTTCTGGCTCTGCCCGGCTCTGGGATTGGGCATGTGTGCTTGAGCTGTCATTTTCGAATCGACAGGCAAAGCTTGGTTCATGTAATCAGTTACTGTGTTAATGCCCAGTATAGGAAGCAAAGTAAATCACTTTGCCAGACTAGGCAGTCTAGGTAGTCAAACAGACAGGCCGAGCTATTAGGGAGTCAGTTCTGGTTGAAAATAGATTTAGTATTAAAATCAATTGACTTCATACATGCTGTCAACCAAGTATCCCATCCATCCAATGCTATCCCGATCTCAGAACTTTTCCCCTTTCCAACCAAGAAAACTCCATGCAGAACAGCCAACATCCCGCAAATGGTGTCAATCAATATCAAGGAATAAGATCATTCCTGACCACCCTCAGTAAGATCCAACCCTCCCGCCATTCATCCCACACCAAAAGATTCCCCCAACCGTAAACTCCAAACACCAACAACACGCTACATAGAATTAGACCTGACCCTCTTAACCCTAGGACAATGCGGAAACTGCCCCTCAAGCGGCGTACAAGTCTCGGAGCTCACACCACTCGCCAACCTCACAACGCCCTTCCCCTTTCCCTTGCCCCCCTCATACTCCCCCTCAAATCTGACATCCCGGCGATTACTGTTGAAAGCCCGATTGTTCTCCCTCGCCGCCTCCTCGGCGGGTTCAAGCTTGCCCGACGTCTTCCAGAGCGTGTCCCGAACGCTGAGGTTCATCAGCAGGAGCGCGGCTTTCTTGTCTACGCCCACTGGTCCGCTCGCGGATGCTTGGCTCTGACTGTCGCGGTCTCGGTGGCGTTGTGGTGGGTCTGGGATTAGGTGTCTTGGTGGGAAGCGGTCGTTCATCGGAGGTATCTGGTTTGATCTTTGGCTTTGGTGTCGAAGGCTGGCGTAGCGGTGCTCTGGTTCGTCTTCTATCTGTGCTGCCGGTCGTTTGGTTCGTGGAGAGGGGAGCATGGGTGGATATGGATGGGGAGGCGGATCAGATGGGGAGGGTAGTTGGGAGTGGGCTGCTCCGTGCGAATATGACTGGGAATGGGGGTGCGAGTGAGGGTGGGGATTAGTGTGGCTGGTTGAATAGGCTGGTTGGCGGGCGTGTGGGTGCAAGTTTGTATGGGGATGGGAGGTTTCAGCGAGATGGGCTGCTGTTGTAAAACGAGGTATTGCACTCAGCCAAGGGCTCGGTCCTTGGGTTTGGTACTGGGCGTGTGGATGCGAATGTGACTGTGTTTGCGGGTGGCCATGCGGCAGATTGGCGGGCGTCCAACCATGGCTACTTATGTTGTGATGATTCGGGCGTCCCGGTGTGCCCATTGATGGCATCGAAGAATACACCGGTCTTTGAATATGGTGATGTTGCTCGCGGGACATACTACCTCGCTCCATGTTGGGTGACAGTTCTCCGTCCGTATCCGTTGTGTATACCATACTCTCATTTCCTGGAGTTGGGAGGTAGGACTTGCGGATGCGATAGCGTGGATGATTTCTTGATGCATCATCATATCCGCTTCGAAACATACGACGGTCACGCCTAGGACTCGGGTTTCCATCATCCGTCTTCTGTCCGTGTTGTGAAGTGGTACTATTACTGTAGAGACGACGAAAGTGTTCCGCCTCGCGAGTGGATTGGATGACGATAGCTGATTCGATAATCATTCGACCATAATCTGGTGCCTCGGGAGCAATGCACAGAGATGGGAAGTCGGGGCCGAAAATAGGAATGAGTGCACCAGCAATACTCCAGCAGAATGTCGCACATACAGCTTTTGCGCATTGGTATGGCATCCAGTAGCCTTGATAATCATGATCAGCCTACTCCGCGGAAAATGATACATGCACTCCAGGGATATTACCTTGGGCCATGATAGAGCCGCCGGTGATACTATGAGTTATTTCCTTGAGTCCAGGATTCGAATTCAGCATCTTGGCGGGTGTGGTCTGTTCGGATTAGTTTTCTTCTTCTTTTAAATGTCCTTAACTTACTGGGTGGTAGGCATTTGACTCACCTTGGGATATTTGCAGCATTTGAAAAAAGGAGTCATGCGGACAAGGCCAACGTTGTAGTCCCACATGACGGCGTACTCGGTATCGTTGCCGGGAATCTTGAAAACATACTGAAATACTAAAACCATGTCAGTAATTGACATTCGTAAACTGGCGTTCCATGTATCAAACCCTCGAAGCTCTCCCGGCCCGTCTTTTCATAGAAGTCCTTTTTGCCACTATTATATGGTATGTGCCGGGAATACTCCTGTATCTTGCCGAGGGGGTATACTTGGAACTTTCGAACTAAGCGGAGCGAGGTTTCGTCTAATCTCTCGAAAGGCTGGAAGTTGATCGACCCCTTTGGTTTACTCTTGGTGAAGACAGCAGCATCTTTCGGCATCTTGTGCTTCGGCATACTGGGACGATTCTGGAACGTGGATTCCTCTACACAAGAGTCTGTTGGAGATGAAGATGCTGGACTGGGAGGAAACCTGCTGGTGGCAGGGCGCCCTGGAGGAGCAGGATTGAGTAGAGACGAGAGTGAGAGCATGGCGGTGAGCGTCTGTGGATTGGTGTGTGTCTCGAAGTATGATGCCCGGTTGCTGCAAGTGAGGACCATAGATAGAACAAATGGATAGAGAAAAGGGAACCGCGAGGCTAGCAATGTCAAGTCAAGACAGCGCTTGCATCGATAGATGAGGAGAAGAGATGATTCCCAAGTGTTTTTGAATCAAGCAAACAGATAGTTTTCTACAGCACGTCTTCGCAAGATGATGAGCCGATGCTAGTACAAGCAGACCGAGATTGCTCTTTCTTGACTGTGCCTAGTCATGCAGCTATATCTGCAGAACACAGAGCGGTGTCCGGTACGGCGGTACTGACCGGTGTATTCGGTGCAGAGCTCTTTGTCAAGGTTGTCTTGGAATCGACCTGTGAGAGTAGAGAGGTCCGTTTGTGTACGCCCACCGCCTCTTGGGAAGGTCGAGTTCAAAGCCACGAAGTGATATATGACCAGGATTGCGTGAGCAAGGACCGCTGTCATCGGCCCAATGTGAAGTCGGCCAAGTCAAAGCCACAAGCAAAGGGTCGCAGTGACACTCCCCGGCCGATGGTCCAGACAGTGGCGTTTCGGGACCAGCACACCAGTATCGCTACAGGCTACCGTCGACTCCCGTGGCATTGCCGACGAGAGCGGACTCAAGAAAACCCAGATGTATCAAGTCGATCGCGACATTGAGGACAGCTCCGAGGTAAGGCAGGGTTTCATGGGACATCTCACCAGGCCCAAAAGGGGCGATCACAGGCGACTGCATGACGCAGCGGATCTAGCAGCACAGAGAGCAAATGAGTTTGGCACAGCAAATACAGTCCGGTGGCAAGCCCAAACAGGGACTGGGGTTGTTTGAAATGCACAGCAGAGTGTTGACAGAAAGCTAAGCACGTCGGAAGCCTGCATATCCTGCCGTGGTAGCTTATTAGCCTGGCTAGCCCGGGCAGTCTCCTGAGGAGAGGAGAACAAAGAAATGGACTGTGGTAAGTAGATAGATCCTAGACAAAGATTGCTTGACTCGACACACGTGTACCCCTGCCTGCCAGCCCAAAAGAGGAGGGGCCAGGAAACCAGTACTCTGTGACTTGTAGTAGCGACAGGTTCTTTGACAGCCCGGTGTCTCTGGAGACGGCAGACGATGACCGAACCTTGGGCTTGACCGCCGAGGCAGACGGTCTCTATCCTAACGGCGAGGCTCTGCGCTTAGCCGACGCCCACTTAAGCTGCGTTCAGACACTTCAACTGGCTCGACGCAGTCTCCGAAGCCCAATTACTTACACAGAATACCTGTATCGGTATGTTCTGCAGTAGATGCGGAGATTGCAACCGTTACCTCATCAGCCCACGTTTCTACATGAGCTAGGTGCATGCAAACTGCGGCATATGGGTCAGGGAGACACAGGAAACGGAGTCTAATCCGTGTTGGAAAAATGATCGTCTCTTAGTGACCATCAGTATTCACATCCTCTGAGATTCTTTGTTTTGATCATCGGCTAGCTCTCCCGACCGCTCTTTGGGGGGTACGGACCGAGCATATTCGGGCAATGATCCTAGTCTCTCCTACGAAGGCAGGCACTTTAGAGTGGCAGAGTGTAGAAGAATCCCACAGTCACGAGAAGTAGCGCGGGTGAGGTAAAGCTGGGTTGAATATGAGGAGCGAAGCTATTCTCATCGGGGCAAGTCAGAGCAGGAGGACAAGCTTAAGCTCATTTTTGACCCGCCCAGGTCCATCACGCCCGCAGGACAGATCCTCGAGTCGTTGATCCCCTGGAGGTGTCAATGGACATGCTGTGACCTCATGTCGTTGAGCACTGCGGTGTTCCGGGACAGCACCGTGTAAGCCATGACTCTGGGCAAATCATCGCATCGCGTGTGTATGTCTGCAAACGGAAATGGTAAGTGGAGAGAACTACTCGCCTGGGACAAGGTGAAGCACAGACATCAACGAGCCGTGCTTGCTCACAAGCGGAAGAGACTTGAGATCAAGCTTATTGTCCCGTGTAATGCCATCAGGTCCTCAACCGTGGTAAATGGGCGCGCAGTCAGAGAGGTTGCCCCACTGGTTCCAGCAGACGGGAGCGCAGAAGGGATAATCCCAGCCATTACCAGCATCCAGCATCCAGGCAGATAGAAAGCCACAGCCACGGAGAAGGGCTATGTAGCCGGAGACACAGATGGATCTCAAGCGGCAGTGGTCAGTTTGTCCATCTGGACAGAAGACAGAATGTCGCTGAAGTGAGCGTGGCAGAAACACATCACAACCGTTTTGGGCATTTGCCAAAGGTTTCAGATGAGTACACGGTAGCTCCTGTGAAACATAAAAGAATGATGGCCAGATCAAGCTGGAGGCAGGCCTCTGGGGTTTCTCGTCAGAGGGCTGGCTGGCTACTGTACGGTGCAACAGGTCAGGGCAGAGCGGGACTGTACATGCTTCTGGTGGCTTCGGGAGATTTTGGTGTGTTCTGGTCGTGGTGGACGGTTGCACAAACAACGGACAGCGGAGAATTACGCGCCAATAACATGCAGAGCAGACCCCGGGTCAAAAGCCATGTGTTCCTAGTGGTACAGGGCCATGCCGTGGAAGGCGGCCCATGAGGATAGCACTGATGGAAGGTAACAGAGCTGTCGATGCTTGCTGGGTCAAGAGTCGTCATGATTGGCCCAGGAAAGCAAAGCTTAGGGCCGGAGGACTTGGACGAGAGGTCGGTCCAACTCGAAGACTGCCCGAAGCGGTTGCATCTGCATGAGGATGGATATGTGGGAGATTTCCAGGAGGCAGGCCAATCCCAAGGAGCTGGCATGTTGCCAGTTGGGAACTTGGGAACGGGATGTAGAGGCTTGTCTAGGTGCATGATTTCGGCTTCGACCTCCGGGTATTATGGCCTACTCATTACCTCACGGTGGGTGCTGATGACAGAGGCGAGGGCACCGCTTTTCCTTCTTTTTCACCTTCCGGTTCCCCTTCGCAAGCGCAAATGGACAGTGCCTCGGGATGTGAAGATGCGAGGATGTAGTGTTTTGTATGGAAACATGGCATTTGATCTCAATGCCGGTAGCTTCCGTACAGTAGTTAACAATCAGAGACAAATACTCTATTGATATGCGCGCAACAACACTGCCAGCGACGACAGACGCGCAATTGGTAAAGACGCTAAATTAGGAGATGGTGGTGGCGTTGGGCGTTCGGAGTACTTGATCGAGGCAGCTGCACGTATCCAGGATGCGCGGCGCAGCGGCGATCGAAGCAATGAAGTTGAGACACCAAGCATGGTGGCTGGCCAATGATTTTTCGGGGCGGAGGCAGACGAGATGTCTCTGTACTCCATGGCAGCCCGTGTGCCTGAGCGCAAGTTGAAGCGCAAGTTGAGAGCATACCTAACTTATATCAACAAGCTTGGTAAGATGGATGTGTGAAGGTATGGTCAAATCTGTACCTAGGTATGAATAATGGCCGTTTATTAGGAAGATAGACAAGTCGGATGCAATTCAGCTTGGTGCAGATACAGTGTGTACATGCATCTATCTACGTTAGCTTCATGGCACCCAGGTGCCTGCATGTAACCTAGGTACAATGGAAGCTCTGGTGGGCGGGAGCTTTGAGGTTCAGTGTGGCTAGTGCGACGAACTGATCTGATCCGTTGTGGCTAGGTTCTGCTCCCGTCTGCCACCTGCCTTACCCTGCACATAGATGCACGTCAGATCGTCGCGCGCATCGAATGCAACTCATTCGGAAGTGGGGGCTCACCGAGACGACGACAGCCTGAGTCGCGCCAAGCCCACCACGACAACCGCTGGAGCCCCTCAACCCAAGGCCCCAGCAGCCCCGGACGACGCGACCCTGCATTTTCTTGTTTACGGTGGCATCCAAAACAACCATCACCCATCACTCGCTTCCTCCAACAACAACAACACCGTCGACACTCTTTTCGACAACCCCCTCCCCTCTCCGATCCACTTACCAACTTCAACTTGCACACAGCTTTCCTGTTATCTGTCTGTCTGTCTTGTATTCAATCCTTGCCGGCAACTGTATCCCTCCTTCTTTTGCTTGAAGCCGGCCATCTCACCGTCCACACCCCTTTGCAGTTCCAAGTCCATAGTTGCGTCGCACCGTCTCCCAGTTGAGAATTGACTGCTTGTCCCAAACCGCAACAACACAGCTTCTTTTGAATATCCACCTTGCAGATCCAAGGCGGCGCTCAAATCGCCCGTCATGGATTCCGACATGATGGACGACGACTCCGTCTTTGGCGATGACTTCAAGAACGACGATGAGTCCGATGCTTTCTCTCCCGAGCCCGTATGTGGCCCACATGTTGTTTATAAACACCACCTTGATGCTGATGCCCCCCGCAGAAACCCAAGCCAAAGCCTGCCGCCAAAAAGGCCGCTGCTGCTGCCAAGCCCAAGAAGATGGTTCAGACTACACTCAAAACTACAAAGGCCGCTCCCAAGAAGCGTGCCAAAGCCACCAGCGACGACGAAGACGACGGCGTCGACGGTGACTTCTCCACCACACCTCCAAGCGCCAAGAAGCAGAAGAAGGCCCCGGCGGCCAAAAAGTCGAGCGGCAAGCCCCTCGGCGAGATCCAGAACGACAGCATGATGCTCGACGGCGCAGCAGACCCCAAGCCCAAGCCCAAGGGCAAACCTAAGACGGCCACCGAGACCTACCAGAAGCTATCCCAGCTCGACCACATCCTCGTCCGTCCCGACACCTACATCGGCTCCGTCGAGCGCACCGAGCAGCCCATGTGGGTCTTCAACAAGGAGACCAAGCTGATGGAGTACCGTCCCAAGGTCAGCTTCGTCCCGGGCCTCTACAAGATCTTTGACGAGATCCTGGTCAACGCCGCCGACAACAAGCAGAGAGACTCCAGCATGACCCAGATGAAGGTCACCATCAACCGCGCCGAGGGCTGGGTCGAGGTCGAGAACAACGGAAAGGGTATCCCCGTCGTCATGCACGAGGTCGAAAAGGTCTACATCCCCGAGATGATCTTTGGCCATCTGCTGGCCGGTTCCAACTTCGACGACAACGAGGAGAAGACCGTTGGTGGCCGTAACGGTTACGGTGCCAAGCTCTGCAACGTCTTCAGTACCGAGTTCACCCTCGAATGTCAGGATTCCGAGAACGGCAAGCGCTACAAGCAGACCTGGACTGAAAACATGACCAAGATGGGCAAAGCAAAAATCAGCAGCAGCGGCTCCAAGGACTTTGTCCGCGTCACTTTCAAGCCTGACTGGGCCAAGTTTGGCATGACCGAGATTGACGACGACCTCGAGGCCCTGATGTATCGCCGTGTCTACGACATGGCTGGTACCATGAAGGGTGTCAAGGTAGTGTTGAACGACGAACAACTCAAGCTTAGCTTCTCAAAATACTGTGAGATGTACGCGAAGGCCATTGCTCGCGAGCGCAGTTACGAAGAGGGCGGCGAGGAACCCAAAGCCACCGTCATCCTCGAAGACTCCAAGGGCCACCCCCGCTGGGAAGTTGGTTTCGCTGTCTCGGATGGCACCTTTCAGCAAGTCTCCTTCGTCAACTCCATCGCCACGACACAAGGTGGCCCACATGTCAACTACATCGCAGACCAGATCTGCGAATCCCTTCTCAAGGTCCTAACTAAGAGGAAGAAGGGACACTCGCTTAAAGCCAACCATATTCGAAATCACATCTTCATTTTCGTCAATTGTCTCATCAACAACCCAGCCTTCAACTCACAGACGAAGGAGATGATGACGACGAAAGCGAGCACCTGGAAGAAGCCCGAGCTCGGCTGTGAATTATCCGATGCGTTCCTCAAGAAGATCGCAGCAACAGATGCCATTACCAATATCATGAACTTTGCCGAGCAAAAGGCCGACAAACTGATGGCCAAGAGTGATGGAGGCAAGCGGTCAAGAATCAGCAACGCGAAACTCGTCGACGCCAACTTGGCGGGTACTAAACACGGATCAGAATGCACACTCATCTTAACAGAAGGTGATTCCGCCAAGAGTTTGGCGGTGGCCGGTCGCGCCATCTTGGACCCCGATCGCTACGGTGTCTTCCCTCTCAGAGGAAAAATGCTTAACGTTCGGGATGCCTCTATCGACCAAATATCTAAGAACGCCGAGATTCAAAACATCAAGCAGTTCCTGGGTCTGAAACACAAGACACAGTATACTGATACCAAGAGTCTACGATACGGTCATTTGATGATCATGGCCGATCAGGATCACGATGGTAGCCATATCAAAGGCCTTCTCATCAACTTTCTTCAAGTCCAATATCCCTCCCTCTTGAAGATCCCCGATTTCTTCCAAGAGTTCATCACCCCTATTGTCAAGGTGTGGCAAGGGCCCAATCCGAAGAAGCCCCTTAGGATGAAATCCTTCTTCACCCAACCTCAGTACGAAGAATGGAAAGAGAGCCACAAAGCAGAGGTCAAGAAATGGCACTCCAAGTACTACAAGGGTCTGGGAACAAGTTCCAATGAAGATGCCCAGGTCTATTTCAACGATCTTGAGCAGCATCAAAAGCACTTTGATACTATGAAAGTCGAAGAAGCCGACTTGTTCGATCTCGCCTTCTCGAAAAAGAAAGCAGATGCTCGTAAGGAATGGCTGGGCAACTTCGTCCCCGGCACATACTTTGATCACGGCGGCCAGTCCCTCATCAGTTACGACGACTTTGTCAACAAAGAGCTCATTCTTTTCAGCATGGCAGACAACATGCGATCTATTCCCTCGCTTGTCGACGGGCTGAAACCCGGTCAACGCAAAGTCATCTACGCTTGTCTCAAGCGAAACCTCGTCAAGGACAAGAAGGTCATTGAGTTGGCTGGTTACGTCTCGGAACAGACTGCCTACCATCACGGTGAAGTGTCATTACAACAGACAATCATTGGTCTAGCTCAGACGTTTGTTGGTTCCAACAATGTCAACTATCTAGAGCCCAGTGGAAATTTCGGTTCTCGTCTGGCTGGTGGCTCCGACGCTGCCAGCGCTCGTTACATCCACACGCGACTCTCTCCGTTTGCTCGTCGTGTATTTTCTCCGCTGGATGAACCGAACTTGGAGAATCTCGTCGAAGATGGCAAGAAGATCGAGCCCAAAGTCTACGTTCCTATCATTCCCATGGTATTGGTCAATGGTGCCGATGGTATCGGCACTGGATGGAGCACTTCAATCCCCAACTATCATCCAATCGATATCATCAATGGAATCAGACGACGCATGGGCCGTCTGGACAGTAGTGAGGAGAAGCCCTTCGAGACAATGACACCCTGGTTTAAGGGCTGGAAGGGAACCCCAGCGCCTTCCGAAACCAATCGCTATCAATTCAACGGCATGGCACACGTCGATGAGAATACAAATGAAGTCATCATCACGGAATTACCAATTCGCATGTGGACTGATGATTTCAAAGCAAAGTTGGAGGACATCATCCGTGCAGAAAAAAGTCCGTCTTTCATCAAAGACTACAAGGAATTCAACGACCACAACAATGTCCATTTTGAGATCCAGATGGATGCCAAACACCTCGAAGCAGCATTAAAGACGCCTGACGGTCTTCTCGAGAAGTTCAAGCTTGTCAAGCAAGTGGCAACGTCGAACTTGGTTGCCTTTGACACTACTGGGAGGATTCGCAAGTATGAAAAGGTCGAGGATATCTTGGAAGAGTTCTACCATTACAGACTCCACATGTACAAGAAGCGCAAGGTATGTGTCTTCAAACGCTATTTATTGCTTGTCATGCAGCTAACCTCTTCAGGCCCACTGGCTCGGCGTCATCAAGTCGGATCATAAAAAATTGGGTAATCAAGCGAGGTTCATCCGAGAAATTATGGACAAGAAACTCGTGGTGTACAGAAAGAAGAAGGCAATCATCATCGAAGAGCTTCGCGAGGCGAAGTACGATGCCTTCGTCAAGGCTACCGAAGCAAAGACGAAATCTGAGGAGGACGAAGAGGAAGATGCTGAGGACGGTGATAACGACAACGCAGACGATGACTCCCGTGGATACGACTATCTTCTCTCGGTATGCATTCTTCATATATTTCATAGGCCATCCATACTGACATATTCCAGATGCCCATCTGGTCATTCACCCAAGAGCGTCTTGATCGCCTCAAAGAGCAGATCAGAAAGAAGCAGGAAGAATATGATGAGCTCGAAGCCAAATCCGAGAAGGATCTTTGGTGTCAGGATTTGGACGACTTTGAAGTGGCCTGGGAAGCCCAGCTCAAGCTTGATGCGGAGATCACTACCGGTATTCGACGAAGGAGTCGTGCTTTGAAGAAGAAGGGAGGTGGTCGCGGTCGTAAACCCAAGGGCGATGACGACTTCATGCCAACCGTTGCCCGATCTAAACCGGCGGCCAAACCCGCCGCGAAACCCGCCCCTAAGCCTGCCAAGCCAGAGAAAGTTATTGAGCAGAAAATCAAGCCTACCACAGCATCTTCGTTCGCTCGCAAATTTGGACAATTAGACGGCCAGGAAGATTCAGATCCGTTCTCAGATGACGACTTTGCTGCTCTCAAGTCTAAACCAGTCAAGAAAGAGAAGACAGCGCTGCTTGATGAGTCCGAGAGCGAGGCGCCTGCGCCCGCTCGAGGTAAACGAGCTGCAGCCACCAAAGCCAAGGCCTGGGTTGTCGACGACGACGATGATGAGGATATGGAAAGCGATGACGACGACAAGATGCTTGGCGACGTCGGCGCCCTCGTCAAGGGTATTGGTGGCAGCAATAACGAAGCTGCCGACAAGACTAGTCGTGTCAGCTTATACGCCATGTCGCGGCCAGAGAGCAGCCACGGGGAATCTGCAGCTCCCAAGGCGAAGAACAAGCCATCGAAGTCCTTCAATTTTGATGAATTTGATAGCAACGATGAAACCAACTACGAGATGCTTGCCAAGTCGACGCCTCACAAGACAGCTGCTCGAAATGATGACCTCGACAGCTATTTGTCTGATGATGACCTCCCTGTCGCCAAGATCGCTGCCAAGCCCAAAGCATCTGCTTCCTCGGCAGAGCTGAAGCCGAAACCCAAACCCGCGGCCCCGGCTGCCAAGGCAGGAGGACGTGGTAGGCCTGCTGGTGCCAAGAGCAAGGCGAAAGCCGAAGCTCCTGCCAAGAAGGCGGCAGCGGCAGCAAAGCCGACTCAACTCTCGCCCGCGGCCAAGGCTTATGCCGCGAAGAAATCCAAGCCAGCCGCCAAAAAGGACACTTTCGACATGAGTGATGAGGACGATGAGGACGATGATGTCGTTATGGGGGACGAATCAGACTCCCCTCCTCGACCGCCGGCACGCGGTAGACCTGGGCGTGCTACGGCAGCCAAGAAGAAGCCCGTCTACATCGTTGACGATGAAGACTCAGACATGCAGGTGGATGAGCCGAGCGATGACTTCGCTATGGACGATAGTGAGTAAGCTCATCTACCAGGCTTACGACATATGGCCTCTCGCTTGGTCACTTTGGACGCGATTTCGTAATCAATTGGGCCGTACAATAATCAGCGATGAGGAAACGTGAGAATTGCAGTGTTTTAGTTTGTTCTTGATATCCCTGGTGTGTGTATAAAGTTACGAGACGGAAAATCACGGATGAGGTGTGCACTAGCCGACTAGCTGGACTGTATGAATGGTGTGGTTTTTGCTCTGCGTACCTGGGTGCTTTTGCCTCCTAATGATGTCTAATGATGCGTGGCTTTCACTGTATGTTTCTATTTCGTGGTAGCTTAGTTGCTGGAGCCAGTGAATATAATATCGATCTTTTACGAGTGTGTATGATTTGTCTATTGAGTGATGCTTATTACTGGTGATTTGATGGGCATTAACGCAAAGGATCCAACCTCGCCAACGTGCTGTGCCGTCTGTCTTGAGGGAGAGCGAATCACGACATGAACAAGAATTGCTTGTGGAGAGAATGTCCGTACCGATCAAGCGATTCGAACACATGCGTCGACAGCATGACACGCCAACTCCACGGACCGAGTTGGGCGGCGAGGGCAGCCCACTGCTGCCGAATGGCTTCATCGCCGAGGTTCGTCTGCCCATTATGTTTGATATGCTAGGGTTTAGTCTAGTCGAGTGTCGAAATCAGCAAGGATCTATCTATCGCTGTTTAACGTCGTACATGTAGTGTATGGTATTGTAGGCATGTTGTACGCATTCCCACACAATTTATTGACCTTCTTCCGGTTCCATTGTAATATTCCACTATGTAGCAATATCAACTCCAGCCTCACAACAACACTGAAACCATCATCAACCGCGCTTTAAACCCCCCTTCAATGCGATTCTACACTACCAATCACCAACCCCCCTTTTTCTCATCATCCGCCATCCTAAACACGAAGTATGCACACACAACCCCCCTAAACGCTTCAGAGAGAGGTTACCCTGCAACCGCATCTCCTCCTATTCACAACCCCTTTACAGCATCCACATACTAACAAACTCATGTATCAGGCACCCATGCAGCATGTCACAACACCTCAAAACAATAGCAAAGCAGCATAGTACCAGCACAGAAATGCACTTCATCGCGAGCCGGATTTTCATTCCCAGCTCTGTCTACCTGATCCATATCAAGAAGAAGCTTCAACGCCATGCTCTCCAGCCCCTCCTCAAACTCTTCGTTTCGCCCCTATTGATTTGTTCTACACAAGCTTCCACCCTAAGATATCCACGGTGGGCTCAGCTCAACCAGATAGAGCCTGCGGGGGAGAAAACCCCCCCTGTGCTCTATACGCGATCCCATCTATACGTTAGGTACACATCAATGCTTTTGTGCTCGCATCATGCCACGTACTGTCGATGCACTCTTCACCTGATGGGAGTGCGGATGACAGTAATAAGGCATATCGGGTCTCATTGCTGTACGAGACATGCAAATACCAGCCGCAGTGACACCTGTTATTCATAGCGGGAGCCACAACTACTCCCAAGTCATGCACCTGCGATCGCTATTCCATCATCTTCCACTGAACCTATCCCTGATCCAGCCCGAGATCCCACCACCCGTAGTCGAGCCTCTCCGGCTCTCACGGGTCTGGTCGCTGCGAGAAGACGGCGATGAAGTCCTACTCCTACGCGTCCTGTCCGGCGAGTCCGCAAATCGAGAATTGCGACCTCCCTCAGCATTGTTGCGTATGGCGTCCAGTCGAGCCTCTCTGTGTCGTAGATAGCTGCGCCTTCCCTCAGAGCCTGAAGATCTCTCCGCTGAAGTAGATGGACCGGCACCCGCGGCAGAGGAGGAAGGTTGGTCTGAATTGTTAGTAGGTGCAGAATTGCGCGGTTTGCCTGCGGCTTCTCCATCAATGGCGGCGCGACAGACGGGACAAGAATTATGCTGCTTAAGCCAGAGACTGCCACACTCTTCGTGGAACCAGTGCTTGCACGGTAGTACGATGACCTCGTCTCCCACCTTGACATCGTCGATGCAGATAGTGCATTCGCCCTTTCCTTCGGGGCCCAGCATTGTCTCATCTAGCTTTTTCTTGGGTAGGGATGCAATGGCGTCTTGGGGGGCTGGAGCTGGCGCATTGGACTGAGGGTTGGCTTCCATGAGATTCGTGATAATACGATCAAGCGCTTCTTGTGAGTAGACTGCGTCGCCGTGCGCCGCATGGGGATTAATCATGGTTGCCACCAGCTGATTGAGAAGAGTGACCATGTCTACTGGACGACCTGGGCCGTTATTGCCGTTGTCCTCTTGATCTTGACCTTCACCCTGGCCAGCTGGATCACGCGCCTGTTGACGGTTTTGTTGAAACCCAGGAGGACCTATCCCACCAAAGAGTTCACCAAACAGACTACGCGTTTCGTTAGCTATCAAGTACATTCGTATCGGGAGAACATGAAGTAAGTAATCACCTCTGGAAGGGATCTTCGGCGCCACGAGCGCCAAATCCAGGTCTGGGCCCAGCCGGACCTGCGTTTGTGACTCTCATGGGCGCATTAGTGATGGTGAAACTGGCCATGCCACCACCTGGCGTGCGGTACGACCGGGCAATAACCTGAGGTCCGCCGTCATTATCGTTGCCAAAGAGAGTCTCGGGTCCCGATCGGCCAACGACTCCAGGACGACCGGGGCTGGCGGGGCCTCCTATGGTCCCGATCATCTCGGTGAATCTGCGGATAATATCGTCGCTACTTTGGGAATGTGTGCGTGGGCGGCCGTAGCCTGCTGTTTGGGGGGAGCGGTTGATGGTGCGCCGACCGAAGAAGCCGCCAGGAGTGTTGTATAGGTGTTCCTCTATATCGGCCTCATCGGGGTCTGCATCATCATCGTGATGGTGAGGATGGCGATGGCTCTGACTGTGAAGGAGGGGAAAGGGATGGTCGTGATGATGCTCATGGTAGTGGTCATAGCCATGATCAGAGTCCGACTCGTCGCTCACGGGTCTAGGGTCGCTGTCTTCGGAAACCTAATGCATACTTAGCAAAAGCGTATTGGTCATCGGTTTGACGATGTACTCACGATCTCTGTAGCCTCGTTCTGGCAAGCTGGACAGGTCAGGCTGCCGCCATACTCTTCCCGATACCATTCATTGTTGCAGGCGTGGCAAAAGACGACCTCACCGCCAGCCAGGTCCAGCCGATGGCCACGATTTCTTGAAGCCATAGGGGGCCGCTGGGACCGGTTGTAGACTTGGAGGGCAGTGAGACCGATGCCGAGTGCGAGACCGGCTGTCCTCAACGCTCGGAAAGCCACAGTGACGGGAGTTATCGATTACCGGTTGCTAGATAGGTATTTCGTAGGGTTGGTCAAGAAGTGAGTTATGATGATCAAACGGCCGAGGCGGGGGCATTCGGAGACCGCTGTGATCGTTGTTGGCCGCCTTAGGTAGTCGATATAAAACAAAGAAATATTGCTGGTCGTTGGCTGTTGCTGGCTGTATGGTAGGAGAGGAGAAAGCCTCATGCGGAGGGGCTCACGGAGATGGACAAGGCTGACTTTGACTTGGCTGATCTCCAGATGATTCTCAACTACAAGGTTGCAAGGCTTGATTAGGTTGTACTCAGGCAAAACCTAGATACACTGTGGCCTGGTGACTGGATTTGATGTCAGTAATTATGTTTGCATTAAACCTATTTGATTCAACGCAAGGGGACGCGCGGGCGCATCCTTCGCTACAAGCACTATGTAGGAAAGCTGAGGAAGGAAGCATACTGCTGATTTGCCAACACGGATATTGGCAACAAAGGGATAGGTTTGTAGTGAGTGCTGAATGTTGAAATTGAGACAGGGCCTGGCAATGGGAAATAGGAATAGTCAAAAGCAAAGTCTTCAAACAAGGCAAATCGGAGTGAAAGACCAGGCACGGATTATCTCATGTTCGATATTCGGCGCAACGGAAGAGTGACGAGTACTTGGGGTATTCAACCACGACCAGGGGTTTGGGGCGTACAGAGGTATAGACAGACAGCTTGTGAGGAACATGGACTTACCAGACGGTCAGAGACTGCAGACTATGAGGGCCAGTGTGACCCCAAAGTGTCGAGAGCCTGGAATCGGGCGGAGTATGGGAAGTGATTGGTTCGCGAGGTGTCTCGTCGCGAGGTGTTGTCGCGAGCTGACAGCTGGAGTAGCGATGCCGCGGAGTGTCCGGAAGGGCGATATCGACAACGAACTCGGTGGAAGAGCGCAGAA
The DNA here is from genome assembly GCA_022432385.1 of Xylariaceae sp. FL1272. Classification (NCBI taxonomy): domain Eukaryota; kingdom Fungi; phylum Ascomycota; class Sordariomycetes; order Xylariales; family Xylariaceae; species Xylariaceae sp. FL1272. The sequence continues at coordinate 176,709 of JAJJXC010000035.1, forward strand.
GCTGCCGTGATCGGGGTGCGGTGCGCGTGAAGCGGTAGAAGATGACAAGAGGACAAGATGACACGGTTCGAACCACGAATGGGAAAGAATATTCAGAGGTGAAGAGGTGGGATTCTAGGCATCGTCAGGGAGTCAAACAGCTGATCGACTGAGAGCCTGTTAATCGGAGTCAAACGACGATGAAGTCACACAGCTCTTCACCAAAATGGCACTCAAGCTGGGAATGCGGCGGCGACTTCCCACCGTATGGGACTGACGTATTTGGGTCTACGGAGTACCAGTTGTACCCTTTCAACACGCTGCCCGGCAATTGTGCAGCCCCGTGGCACTTCGATACTTCATGCTCCGTACCGTAAAGCGCACTTCAATTAATGCTGTACCTTCCAGGTTCCGTCACGTTCCACTGCCAGCATTCGGCGGGGCACTTCAAGGACCCTTACCTTAAGAGGTACTGACTAACTGCAGGCGCCTAGCCGAGCTAGCCACACCACACTATCTAAAGTGTGGCTCATATTGGCTATGTCCACGTCCACTCCATCAGATGCTTGAAGAATGCAAGTGAACCACATTTTGATATAGCCTTGCTGGTTAGAGTGTACTTTCTAAACTACTTGCTCTGGGACTAGTTACTTTCGAAGAACTTGTACCATGAAGCCATGACTAGTACGAGAGTACGTACAATGATCAATTTTATAGGAATCTACATTCTCGACCTTGACGAGCATGGGGCCGTCTCACACTCGTGGAATGGTCAGCTCGCAGCTGCTATCCCTGTTAAACGTGTTTCATGTCATTGAAATACTGCACTATCGTGAGTTTGTAGACGACCGTTGAGTAGTTAAATTATGTTTGCAGTATTATTGTTCCGGACTTGCTTCTGTGGAGCGTGAAACAAGGTGTTGATGAAAGTCGAGAAGAGTTCGTATATAGCAACCGGACTGCAAAGGGCGAGCAGTAATACCAAACCACACGAGTCGCACCCTAACGCCCCTGCCAAATGCAAAATCTGCACCGCCGTCGCCAATATAGACTCAAATTATACACAAGTGCAATATCCTCCCCCTCAGACCCATGGAGAATCTACCTCTTCTTGCCCCTGAACAAGATACCACCAACAACACCAGCGGCGATCGCGACACCGCTAATGATAGCAACGCCCATGAGACCCTCTTTCGTGACCTTGTCGTCGATCAGTCTGCGCAAGTCGGCGGCCTGCAGGTTGGCGGGCTCCTTCTCGACGAGCAGGTCGTTGTAGCGTCTGGCCTCGGCGTAGTTGCCGAGCTTGTAGTTGCCGAGGGCGAGGTAGTATAGGCATTCGCGACGGCGCTCGGGGGCGACGCGGAAGATCTCTGAGAGGAGGCGGACGCCCGTCTGCTGGTGGTTTCTGTTGTTGGATTTGACGAGCCCCTGAGTGTCGACGGTCGTCAGTACTATACTTGTATGTTGTGGGGGAAGATCGTCATACCCATGCGTAGTTGAATTTTGTCTGTACGCCTACCATGTCGCCCTCCTTCTCGTATTGCGCGCGCAGGACTTGCAGTTCGTCATCTCTCAGCGGACTATACTTGGATTAGCTTCGTATGGTGGGTGTAAAGTCCTGAAGCGTGAGCTTACGTTTCCGCATCTACGGCATCTGTAAGACATGCAGTTAGCACAAGGTCTGCGAATCGGACCGCAAGGGGACTTGACGTACGAGGTAGTGCAGTCATTGTTCTTGGGGAGTTGCCTAGGCAGATGGGCAACAGGAATGCGATGGATTCGAGAACGAGGCGCGGGATTTGGTGTCTAGGGACCGATTTCGTAAAAGAATGTTCGTTTTCTCAGGCTGCGTGTCGGTCAAGTAAGGATAGGTGGTTTAGTAGAGGATAAAGTGGTTATTAACGGTCAAAGTTGACGTCGGAGGTTGCAAGGTAGTGTGGCGGAAGCTTGATCGGTTCAAAAGCTCCAGCCTGGCGAGGTGGAGGTCACTAGCACAGCACCAGCAATGACGCATCAGTGGGTCGGACCCCAAGTTGGCGCCCGCCCTTGTCTACTGGTTGTCGTCCTGGTGATACACTACGTATTGTTTTTACCCATTACTGCTTTCGGCCTAGACCCGACGAGGTTGACGATCTCCAAACCACAACAACGAGTCGCGACGTACAACTATTGCTCATTCAAACCACATCAAATTCTATAGATGATTGTCGAACAACATTGACGCCAGAAATACATCCGACTCCTAACAGGCGCCCAATCTCCTCCATCCGAAGCACCTCGCAAACCACCGCCAAAATGCTGCTCGACGAAGACCCAGCAACACTCATCCACCACACCATAAACAACTTCAACACCGCACCAGACAAGATCGCCATCTCGCGCATCCACGAGAATATCGACCTCCTACAACAAGAGCGCGAGCGCCGCGTCCGCGAGGCCGAAACCGCGCTCAAAAGTCCGTCCCCCTCAAACGAAGCACCGACCACAACGCAAACAGCCCGCTAACATCCAGTCCTAGAACTCTCCCGCCAACTAAACACCCAAAACTCCCAATTCCAAGAATTGACCTCAACACACTCGTCCTCAGCGCACAGCTCCCAAATCGCAACCCTCGACACCCAGAAATTCCGCATCGCGAAATCAACCTCAGACCTCGAGATGGAGACCGAGCGCCTATCATCCCAGCTCGCCGATCTCTCCGCCAAGCTCCAAGAGCTCGAGCTTCAGGGTGTCGAAGGCGCCGATAAACATGATCTAGTCACCGATGAGGTGTTGCTCAGATTAAGTGTATATAGGAGTCTGGGCATTGATCTGGAGAGAGATGAGAAGGATGGCGAGTTTAGGAAGGCCGTTGTTAGGAATGATCGCAAGGGGGATGTGAGTGTGGTGAATATCGATAAGAAGTTTTCGAGGTTCTTTTATGCCAATTATTTTTGGCAGACGCTTTGAGGGGTGTCTATGGGAAAGAGGAGAGTGTGCTTCAGGAGTCATGATAATGAGGTAATGAGTTCGATGTATATGGATGCCTACGGTGTAGCTTGGAGGGATAGTTTGATGTTGTTCTCGTTGTTGGAGTATGGCGTTGATACCACGAGGAGCTAACTGATTGCATCGGTTCATTACATCAAGCTTGAGTTTCGTCTTGATTGAGATGAGAGATTCGTTATCATACTTGAATATACAGGTCATGGTCTCTAGACGAACGATTTCCAAAACTCCATTACTCCCTTACGGGCCTTTCCCAACCCCTTTGACTTTCCCAGGCTAAGATCAAGTTATTACGCACTCACATGTCTGTTTTGAAAACACGTTTTGAGAAATATATACAGTCCCCGACGTCTCAGATAGAAACTTTCTTCAAGTGTTTCCCCTCGTAGATTGGGAAATATCCATCCTCATTTGCCCTGGCAGCGCCCGGCGGGTGGGATTTGTTGATCGTAGGTGTCCTCGATATGGAGCCGTTTGGGGACGGAATAAACCTCACACTTTCGATGAACTTCACACCTTCGGGACTATTTCCTCTCGCGAAGCCAGCCTTTGTCAACGGACCCGTCCCTGTTAAAACAGCGCCGCCGCTACGTGACCGGAAGTGATGGCGCTGGGGTACTTCTAGTCTTGAATTCAAATTGTACCATTGTTGCTCTTCGGCCGTACTCGTATCCACGTCCACGCTGTCCAGTCTCCATCCGCCGATGCCCTCGAAATCGCGGTCTAAGCCCACGCTCGATGTGAAGATGGAAACTCCGTTGTATCCGCCATTCGGGGTGAGGGAGCCGCTTCCGGAGCTACTGTTTCGTTTCCGCCGCCTCCGCTTTTTGAATGTTGCTACGTCGGGCGAGGCGAGTGGAGAGCTGGTGGTTGACGATATGGGTGTTATTGGAGATGTGTGTTGGGACGAACCGTACCGGGTTTGCGTCTTGTGGCCTAGTAAGAAATATCGTAATGTTTCGAGTCCGACATCGAAGTAGACTAGGAAGAGTCGGAGGAACAAAACGAGGAAGGCGAGGATGGTAGTGATGCCGGCGCAGATGGATAGTGGGAGTGCGACTAGGAACACGAAAGGAAAGACGAAGAACTTGAGAGGATTGAAAGACAGCATGGCTGAGAATCTTGCGATGCCTCTTAATCACAGTCGGCTTTTGTTTCGTCAATCGGGGCCCAAATGTCGATGGCGCTTGTACGTCTCGAGGATGTCTTTTACATTGTTACCACGCCTTTGAGCCCGCGGAGAACGAGGTGAGAGCGATGCGGGCGCGGTCCGTCAAGGTATTTTGTGCCAAAACCTCCCGATAGTATCCTGAGATGATACAAGCGAAATCAGAACATTGAAGATAGGAACGAGAATGACGTGCGGCAAAGGCAGAACTCGGGAGGGATTGGAAACACTACTGGCTATAACAACGGGATTCGGGAGTCTAAACCTCGCGGATCTTTTGAATTGAATCTTAAGCTTATCGCCCAGGTCGCCCACCAATGGATGAGCGAGCGCCGAGATCGAGAGGACATTAACTCTACGGGGCGCCAGCTTCGGTGAACTCTCGACTCGACTAATACTTGGCCGACATGTGCCGTGAGAGCTTGGTTGCGCGATATGGGATGCCCAGAGGGGCCCGATATGCATAGGCATGCAACTGAAGGTTTCACATGCCGAAAGTTCTCTGTTGCTGTTGCTGTGAATCGTGATCTGCACACCAAGACAGTGTGCGACGCAGCCGTTGTCAGACTGTGTATCGCAGTCTGCAAGATGGAGGGGCAGAAGGATTGGCGGGGTGGTGACGATACGAACCTCAAAGGAAACATTCGACGCTGAGAACTAGAGGCCAGGGAAGTGACTCATCCGCTCTGTCTGAAGAAGGGGGTTTATATCAATTTAATACTAGAGACATGTACCGTCAGGACATATTTGACACTCTGCTCACCTGAGGAAGATACTCTTGGAAGATTTTCTAGGAGATTCAACTGAAGTACCTGACCCCTTCATTTCATTCTGACGTCAACCTCATAGAACTTCCAGTGTACCGCGGACGACGATCTTTCTCAGGCAACCCTGAGATAGATTTTGACTACGTTACCGACATAGCCTTGATACGCCCAAACTTCCTGACTACATGTTCCCAGGGTATCTTGTGCAGCTCTAAACGTTGGCTTGCAGAACGCTGGAGTTGTTGCATGAGCTCTACAGCAAGCCGCCTGCAAGTTTAAGAGTCTTGACGCAGAAATCTTGACTCTCTCTGACGCGGTCTAGACTATTGACATCATATTCGTACCTCTTTGAGCTTAATAGGCCCTCGCGTGGTTGGATACTTCTTTTAGCTTTCAAATTCACAGACTCCGCCTTGAATGAGAGTCTTCAACGGCTACCCCTGATCGAGACCGATCTCGACGCTCGCTCGTGTCACACACCTTATCGCCCATATTAGAGCAAACCTTGAGACCTTACCAGTATGTGCCAACAACATACCGAGGGAGAGGTTGACGCTAGCCAGCCGCAGAACTCGGGAACCCTAGGCCATGGATCCGACGTTTCCCTAGAGCCCTTCCCCTGGGATGCTGGTGTATTTGATGCCCATTGCCATCCTACAGACACTATGGCCTCAATTGAGACTATATCTAGCATGAAAGCACGTGCCCTAACTGTTATGTCCACACGGTCCCAAGACCAAGAACTTGTCAATGATGTAGCTTCGAGACATGGCGTGCAAGATGCTCAGACATTATTCTCGCCACCAGCCACATCTACTGATCGAAGGTCCATAATACCGTCTTTCGGTTGGCACCCATGGTTTTCATATCAACTATATGACGATACCGGCCCAAAGCCGACATACGACGGGACACCAGATGGCAAAATCGCACATTATGACAAGATACTGGCGCCAGCCCCATCTAAAAAGGATGCGGCCTTCACTACGGGTTTGCCAGATCCCAAACCTCTATCTGCCTTCCTTGAAGAAACACGTGCCCGTCTAGAGAAGTACCCTTTTGCTCTTGTTGGGGAAATTGGCATCGACAAGGCCTTTCGTTTACCGATGGCCTGGACATCGACGCATGAGGCCCAACGGGATGATGGCCTTACCCCTGGGGGCCGCGAAGGACGACTCCTCAGCCCCCATCGTGTACAAACGGCACATCAAGCAGCTGTTTTGGGAGCCCAGCTTGAGTTAGCTGGACGAATGGGTCGCGCAGTCAGCGTCCATGGTGTCCAGGCACATGGCCTTGTCTATGACACAATAGCGGCAAGCTGGAAAGGACATGAGAAAGACGTGGTGTCGCGTAGACAGAAACGTCAGGTTGCTCCAGGCGCAGAGGAATTTTCGAGCGAGTCCGAATCAGGCTCTGACGATGAATGGACCAAGAACTTACCCATAAGAAAACCCTTGGCCAGCGCATCGAAACATGCCGGAACTCAAGAATTCCCACCTAGGATATGCCTGCACTCATACAGCGGATACGTTGAACAGCTGAAGATGTATCTTCATCCCAGTGTGCCCGCAAAGGTATACTTTTCATTTTCAGTTGTGATCAATTGGGCTCACGGAGGAGGTGAGAAAACTGAAGAAGCCATCCAAGCCATCCCAGATGACAGAATCCTCGTCGAAAGCGACTTGCACACAGCAGGAGAGGACATGGATCAGTATCTAGAAGATGTATGTAGAAGGATATGCCGTATCAAAGGATGGGGGCTTCGCGAGGGAGTCGAGAGATTGGGTCGGAATTGGCGACAGTTTGTATTTGGGTGACCACATGCATGCAGGTCCCATTAATAAAGTTTCATGTTACACTTTCCCGTAACTTGAAGAGTCTACCTACCTGCTCTACGCCGTGAACAGGTAGCATTGAACGATACGGCATCAACATGGGACACTACTGTAGATGTATCTACCAATATATTTCTAACCTGCATGCCATCACAACGTCAAGATTGGTGTGGACTGCTCTGTCAGTGATTGATGCGCCCCGTATATTGAAAGCGTAGTCGTGATGCCTCTCTACCGGATATGTTCTAAATTTCATAGTATCAATTTCTACCATTCCCGTCAATGCTCGCCATGTTGTGACGACAATCAAGACTGCATTGCCATCGAAAGGTGGAATGGATGCGAGATGGGAGGGCTTACGCGGCGCCACAGGCTGCAACGCCACCGACTCATCCAGACCGACCAGATCGACCTTATTCAGTTCTCAAGTGCAATTCGCCGCCAGCGAACCCCCGCTCAGCCCGCCTCATCCATCTCATCAGGATCTTCTCGCATGGTCCAGTACCTCGATTTCGTCGTCCCAATCACACTGACACATGCCGCCTTCAATGCTACATTGCGACAGGCCATTGCTCTAAGACCTGCATTCTCGCCGCCAGTACTTTTGAGGTACATCTGCGCTTAGCTTTACACTTGACCCCAATCCAAGTCGGGACAGGAGACACGCAGTACTCTCTTCGCTGGCACACAAACATCGTCACTACTTCCACATCGAGGGATCTTTGGCATGTGCCATCGTCCCACAAAGCCGTTGTTTTTTGATATCACCGGTCGTTCCTAAGTACCGTCGTTGAGGGGCGATCCTTGCGCCCGCGCACCCGCACTTGCTGCACTGCGTAACGCTGCCGGTCTCCGTCCCCGTCCGCTTACAGTAGCGGTAATCTCCTCGTGTCCTGTGGTGGCGACGGCATCCATCACAGGCTGGCCTGCCAAGTTTCAACTCCATTCACCTCTCTGCATTCCGAAACGACGCTGGTCGACCGTTGAGACCCTGGCGTGCCTGATCAAAGACGTAACTTTAAGGCGACTGGGTAGCACACCGCAAGCACAGGACTTGCCTGTTCAGTCCAACTCGGTTCACGACTCCCGTCTGTCATTGGCCCTGCGAGGAAGCCATCGTCCAGAGTCTATCTTCCTCTTCCCGGAACTGGCGCGACACCTCCGAACTGCCCGGCATTAGTCGCGCCAAACACCCCTTCACTCTCTGACTGTGCGACTCGTGCATTACTCGTGGCCGTATTACCTAATCCTCCTCCTTGAAGCAGAAGTTCGAGGTTGGATTCGAATCACTTGACTACGGCTCTCTGGCTAGAAGACGTGAAAGGCTCTCTAGCCTTTTCGAGCCTCATCTCTCGTAATTCAGCATAGATCTAACTAACATCAATCGGCTACTGTTTTTATCGAGTTTGACGGGCTGCAGCTCTGCTGAGCTGTGCGTTACGGTTTTCTCACTTCCTTCTGCTGCCGCCGTCTCGCTTGACGGTGTCTGCGAGGACCGATCTGAATCATCTGATCGCCATACCCCCTGTTCATTTGGATTACACACCCCACAACGCGCGCGACACACACCACCTGCAGAGTTTTGGTTTGGTCTTGCTTTTGCCCGGCGGACAAATCTGATGAGAATCGGCCCAAACGAGTCCCGTCCCAAACTTGCCTGACCTACCCTCACCCACGCCCACGTCGCGCCCGCGCCCACACACGCTTGCTTTGCCCAGCCCTGCCAGCTGTGTACCAGCATCCGTGACCGTTCGTCGTGAGCTATGTACGGCGGTAACTATGGTTATCCCAATAATGCTGCTGCCGGCTCACCACCGTACAATGGCGGTGCCCCACCCCCGGGTTCTCAGAACTCTGTGATGCAGCCTGGCTCGGCTCCCAACCAGATGATGTACAATCATCAGCAATATCCCATGGGGCCCCAATCTTTCCCTGGCAATCCCAATATGATGCCGGGTGGAGGTGGAGGTCCTACCGGAATGATGCAGAACGGCATGCCGCACATGGCGGCTGCCAATGGCCAAAGTAAGCTTGCTCCCCTCTACTATCTGCTCCCCTTACCGCCGCCTTCTGGCTTTGAACCCTGTCACCGTCGTCCGTGTGTAATATGGTCTGCTGCTGCCCACACGCAGAATGGCTTTTGACATCCGTAGCCCACTGTTCCAGCGGCGAGAACGAGTTGTTGATAGAGTCAATATGTCGTCGTTCTAGCGGTCTGTGTCGAAAGGATGCCACCTTCCATAAATACCAACGACATGACGTCTACATCCCACCCAAGTCCATGCCAGGCGCAGTTGTTAATGTTTGGTAAATAAATAGTGCCTAACTATCAGCCTCCGTACTCGGGTTCTCCCTACGGCGCCGGTGTCCCGAGTTCCGTGCCACCACAGATGAACATGCCTCCTAATTACGGCATGGGAGGCGGCATGCCTATGGCTGGTTATCCTATGCAGGGCATGAATCCGCAACAGCCACAGATGATGCAGCGCATGCAAGCGTCTCAGGCAAATCCGAATCCCAACATGCAACGGAACTTTCCCAATCAACCGCCCCAAGGCACGCCGACGCCGACACCAAGCAATGGGCAGGCCCCTCAGCAGCCTCAGGTCTCTGGGCCTCAGACTACACAGCCGTCACAAGCAAGCCAATTAGGCGCTAGCACGCCACAACAACAAACACCAGTCCAGGCCCCGCCGTCCTCGAACAATATACAAACACCCCAAACTCCCACATTTCCCTCGGCTACACAAGGAACGAGTACAAATGGTACCTCATCCGGGTCAACGCCGATGAGCCCTGGCGCGGACTCGAAAGAGAAAGAAAGGGTGAACGTTCTGCTGGATATCAACAACGAACTGCTATGCGAATCAATACAAATTCAAGCGACCCAGGACATTCTAAAGAAAGAGCGTGAAGCCAGTAATGGGATTGGCAGTGTGCACGACGGAGACAAGAAGTCGGCAGACGAGGAGCAACTTGCCCAGGACTACATACAGTGAGCATGCCACCACATATACTTGACTCTTTCCCAGGGCTAACAGGAGATCAAAGATGCATGCGGAGATTGCAGACCAACCTAACGTACCTAGCCGCGCTTGTAGACAAGAAGCCACAGGCACAGGTGCCGCCGTGTCCTGCTTATCTCAAGGCACCACCGTTGAGTACTCACATCAAGATGAGGCAAGCTCCGACAGCGGATGGGGTGGAACACAAAATGGAGCCCACAGACCGCGAAGAGACTGTGAGATACTTGGAGGGGCTGTATACACAGCTGCAGGGCCTGTACCCAGGGATCGACCCGAATAAGGAGCCGGCATTCCGAATGACAGGCGGCCCCGGGCGGGCAGGGGCTCAGGGCGGGACAAACTCCACGCCGGGCACGCAGACTCCCGGGCATACCAGTCCGACGCCGGGACAGCAGCCAACACCAACTATGGCCAACTCAGCTCCGCCTACTTCCGGGGCACCCAGCATGATGCCTGTTTAGGATGTCTGGTCCATCATCGAGCCTACAAATTTCGACTATAGCGCCGCTCCATGGAATTGGTGACGGGCTGATCATGCTTGTATATAACGGCCGCAAAAACTCAATCGGAGGTTTGGAATGCGAGTACCTTTCTGTTTGCAGCGGCACTCCGGCGTTTGTCGGAGTTGTTATAGGGTCTGGCGGGTTACAGTTGTTTTTCTTCGGGCATGTTTGCGGCAGTGATAGCTAGTATATATCGTGTTTGACTATTGTATAGCTCCGGTAATACCCAAAAATTTTATATACAATGCACAGAGATACACTGAACTGATAAAGTTCTATGATGAGATTTAAACCTACGTTAGGTTGCTGATACCAACGGCAAGTGATGTTCGGTCGTTCCCGTGGCCGTAGTACAGAAACCGATAAATGCAGACGCTTTGATTAATATCTTCTAGTGTCTCCATTTCAGGGCGTATCAATGGCTAGTGTGAAGATGGCTTAGATGAGAGATCGACGGTGGGCTTCTAAAGTCGTTCTAGAAATTCACCTTCATTTCTTACTCCCATAAATCTGTACTTTAGACGCATAGAATAGTAATTTGACATAAATTACGATCATGATGTTTCCAATGATACAGATGCAGCTTCTAAGGCACATTGATAAGGATCAGAATTACAAGCTTAAGCAAATGAATAGGATTACGGATGACGGTGTGCATGAATGTTTTCTGAGTTAGGAGTCGCGCCGTGCCGTTGGATAAAGGGCGTCACGCGCGAGGCTCTTTAATTGATTAGCAGGGTGACCAACCAGGGAAGGTGGTCTAGGCTAGTATGCATGATCGGCTGGATCTGGAAATGGGGATTGGCAGGGGTTGGTGGGATGGCTTCTTTTTTCGGGATGTCGGAAGGTTGGTAGGTATTGTATCAGCTCGTCAGTTTGAAGAAGTTGTTGGTGATAACTGAGGCCAGATATCATAGAACGCGATGCAGTCGCTGCAAAAGGTGCTTCTGCAGCTTCGAGTACGTGGACTGAATGACTGCGTGGAAGGATGACGTGTGACGGCGACGTTGTCGATGCTGCCGTGGAGGGTTGAGTTTGATTAGAATCTGCAGGTTACTCGCATGTGCACTGGTGGAAGCTCTCACGACTGGTTTGGTGCATATCTGTGGAGGAGAAGGCTGCAGATTCGCGTCGCATCCCTGTCGCGGTCCCCGCCCTGCATCACCAGTGGGAGCTAGGCCCAGGAGAACATCCAGAAACCGAACTAACCACCTCCTCGCCGACCTTAAGTGACCACTCGACAGGAGCTCTCGAGGTTACGTCCATTCATTCTCGTCAATTCTCTCCATCTCTCTCGATACTACGACACTCGTTACGAAACAGTCTTGTCTGTCTTTATCGCATCTACCAACGGCTACATCTCTTTGGTCTGGCGATTTGCCACCACCCCGCCTAGTCTTTCACTCGATCCATTCATTCCCTTGAGCTTCGAGTTGATACTTGCCGGTACGCTAACGGCTTGGCCCCCTGAACCCCTTCCTCGTCTTGTCTTTTTTCCCCTACGACCGACGACCACGGTCCATACTGCGTACCGCCTGCCACTTCATTCTTGAACCAAACTCACTTTCTTCCTTCGTTTGAAGCTTCGCTCGTTTGTGCCTTCTTCCTGTTGGCGAGAAATCGAGGGGAAAGCCGTCCGACCCACTCGTCTATTGTGTTGGTCGTTTCACTGGGAATTGTCGACTGATATTCGAAACAAAGAGAATAATACCATCGCCCGTCTCTTGTCCTCTGTTCCCGCCCTGGTTGTACCAATACACTGTACATACTACCTCAATACTGCACTCGTGATGACCCTCGAACCCTGAACCCCTGGATTGAACCCACCGCTCCCTCGTCCCCTGCCTCCCTGCAACACTTCCTCGCCCACGCACCTCGTACGTAGTTGAACCCTCACATACCACGCTCGAGCACGACTGGTCAGCTCCGATCGACAATCTTGAACAGCCTCCCCAGGAGTCGTTGTCGTCAGATCTTGCTCCGTCTGCCAATGCTATAATCTTGTCTCGGAACGCCACCGGTTGGAGGAAAAGCTGTTTGCGATCAAGCGGCCAAGAGGAGGCTTGCCCGCTGGAATTCTTCAATCCTGTAGGGTAACATTCCAGGAGTCTCCCGACCACCTACACATATACCCGCCACATAGATCGTCGGCCGTCCTTCGAGATGGATTCGACGACCGAGGACCATCAGAAAAATGAGTCCACCCCGACCAGCCCAGCGTCCCCAGCGGAGCGATCGAGCTCAGTGACATCTCCTGTCAACATGGACGACCCCAGATTCCCAAATCACGACTCGATGGTTACCGTTCGCCTGTCAGAGCCTCCGTCACTGTCCGTGAACACGGACTTGCCAGTATCGGTTCTACCTTCTAGAAAAAGTATCTTTGGGCCCGAATGCACACCAACTAGCGCAACGGTAGCTTCAGTAAAGGAAGAGGACGAAAGTAGACGTGACAGCAGACAGGAAGCATTGGTCGAAGAATCATCTGCCGAAGATGAGCAACAAGATTCCCACAGCTCGACCAGCTTGGATAGAAAACGAGACAGCGATGCTACCTTAGAAGATTCGGACGCCGAAGAGGTTGATTGGGATCAATTGCAGAAAACGGAGGACGAGCAAGTCAAATCGGACGATAACGTATGAACTTTGCTCATGTGTAAAACGCCATGCATTGGCTTTTCCCAAAGTTAAGCTAACAACGGCGTCCGTGTTTTTAGTCTACCGCCATGCTACTAGCACGACTGGAACAGGAAAATAATTTATTGGCTACGAACCCCAAAAGCGTCAAGGTGAAAGTCGTCGAACAGCCCTCGATCCGCCGACCTCGACCGCCCTCAATGGCTCAGCTACGGGAGATGGTTAATGGCCCTACGCCCACAGCTCTGCGATATTCGGTCGTCCCCCCGCCGCCGATGACAGACCTCGAATTCTACATGGCGCTGGTTAAGGACTACCAACAGACAGCTGCCAGGCTTCCTACATTGCTATCTAATAAGATCCGGAAGGGCATTCCACCCCCACTACGAGGTGTGGTTTGGCAGAGCATGGCCGGTGCTCGGGACAGTCTTCTCTTGGAGCAGTTCGACAGATTGTGCAGCGAATCGAGTCCTTATGAAGGCATCATTAGCAAAGATCTACCTCGGAGCTTTCCCGGAGTCGACATGTTTCGAGATCAGGGAGGAGACGGGCAGCGAATGCTCGGACGCGTGCTGAAGGCTTTCTCTCTTTACGACCACAAGATCGGATACTGCCAAGGGCTGGCTTTTCTGGTTGGTCCTCTGTTGATGCACATGCCAGACAATCAGGCTTTCTGTGTGCTCATTCGGTAAGAGTCGATTGGTTTCATGATTTTCAATGATGGCTACCAACGCAGTTACTAACAACCTTGGGTCGTAGACTGATGGAACGCTATGATCTACGATCCTGTTTCCTTCCAGATTTGTCGGGGTTGCATGTCAGGATTTATCAGTTTCGCGAATTGCTGCGACTAGAGCTGCCCGCCTTGTCAGGCCACTTGGACGATCTACAGGTGGACCCGGCCTACGTTTCACAATGGTTCCTCTCTTTCTTCGCTGTAACGTGCCCTCTACCCATGTTGTTTCGTATCTACGATGTCATTTTTGCCGAGGGTGCGTCGGAGACTATCATGCGCGTCGCCCTGTCGCTCATGCACAAGAATGAGAGCCGCATCTTGGCGTGCACCGAGCTCGAAGATGTCATGCAGCTTCTGTTGTCTCGCGGATTGTGGGACTGTTATCATTACAACGCCGACGAATTTGTCCATGATTTCGTCCGCCTTTCTGGCGTTGTGTCCAGAGAGAGACTAGCTCAGCTTGAACAGAGATACAGAGAGGAGAAGATCGCCAACGCCAATGCAGCTCGTACGGCCGATGTGACCACAGCTGCCTCCCGCTTTTTGGACCGACTTTGGCCGACTGGTGGCTCGTCGCCCAAATCTGGCACGTTATCACCCGGGTTCACCGCACCTTTGCGTCCTTTGAGTATGCTTCGTCGAAGCCCATCAAAACAGAGCTTGGCGTCGACATTGAACTCCATGGAAGCCAGCTCAGCCAGTGTCTTGAGCACTGGATCGACAGACGCGACCACGATATCGCGCGATTCTTCGACCGCAGACGATGCCTCCATTCGCGAATCCACCCCTGTCGCGCCAAAGTCAAATACGTATCATCATGCCGGCGACAAGAACCTTCACTCCCAAATCGAGGACCTGCTCACTGCACTCAGTGAATTGCAGAGAAATCATTCGCTTCTTGCCACACAATTGCAAAAAGAAAGAGAGGAGCGCGACGAGGATAGAAGAACAGTCAATTCTTTGCTGGAGAAGCTGCAAAGCACAACTAAGCACCCAAGTACGGATGAAGAGCAAGCCGAAAAAGTAGAGGAGAAGGAGAGTAAAACTCGGGACAGCGCAGCGTCTTCTGACGGTCGTCTATCACAGCTTGTCAGCAGTGTTCAAGAACGTTTCGGCGACAAAGCCAACAAACGCACTTCGACCTCGTTGCAGACCAAAGCACAACTGCGTGACGAGTTAGCTAGGACGAAAGAGCATCTCGCCATTGAAACATCCAAAACGCACGAGTACAACCGCAAGGTTGAAGAGCTAGCCCAGGAAGCTAATAGCGTGCGGGAACAGCTTCGGGAGAGTCACACTCATGTCCGGAGTCTTCACCAGGACAAGCAGCGGCTCGAAAAACAGATTCACGCTCTCCGCGTCAGAGCATCGGCCGAAACGCCAGGCACGACTGCAGAGTCAGGCAATTGGTTCGGTAGCACAAATCTCTCGACAAGCAACGCAGGCACTGCTGGCAATAATGGTGGGCTGCGGGAGTTGAAGTTAGGACGTAGCAAGTCTACGCCCAATACCCAGCTAGCCTACGGCCAGCGTTCGTCATCGATTATACGGACCCAAGCCGAGCCTGTCCCGTCTAATGACCAAGATGCGCTCGTGGCTGAGTTGGTGCAGGCCAAGACTGCAGAGGCCATTGCTCGACAAGAGGCAGACGAGTATAAACAGAAGTTAGAGACGCTTCGCAAGGCTTGCGGGCTGGCACCGGGTGAAACACCAGGGGCCGTCAATGGATCGGGGGTAATGGGACTCTTCTCGTTGACTAGGACGGAGACCAGCTCGAGTGCCAAGAGCGCGCCGACTAGTGTAACGCCGGCGACAACCCCGTCTGCGAATAATTCTGGAGGATTTTGGGGATGGCGGAGATGAGTGTCTCGCGTCCTTGCTTGTACGGAGGAAGTAAGGATGCACGGTTGTCATATTTAACTTACAGCATATTAGCGTGGCGCGAGCTACTGTTGAGAATCACGTGGTGGTCCACATTACTACTACATTGCAGTGCATGGCTGTGGTCGGGATCATAAAGACAAGGGGCGATTCACTAGATGGATGTCTAATGAGATTATTAGTATAGCATACACCCCACTGGGGCGTGTTGAGATGAACATATCACAGGTAAAGAGAAGGAGAATGAAATTACGACTTTGGAAAGTAACTTTTCATTGCTGCTATGTTCCGTGACGACTACTACTTACCTGTCTACGCCTCATATGAATATTGTAGGAGAAATAACTTGCCGTGTATATTACGCTACAACCATATCAACCCAATGGTTCATTCATATCATTACCACCGATACAACGGCAGTGGAACTCGAGAGGCCCAGGCGAGTCCTTGTGGAGGGCTACGCACCACATGCAGTCCAGCTCGTCGAAGGTGAAGTCGGGGAACTGGTCGAGATACGCGGAGAGATCTAGGGGTGTGAACTGGGGGATCCGGATACTCGCGTGGAGGAGCGCGTTTTGTAGTTCGTCCTGGAACTCAGGGGGGCCGAAGGCGGAGATCGTGCCGTTGTGGACGCTTACTGTGTCTGTGTTTGCGGCTAGGGCACGGAAGTCTGCGCCTGTGGTCGCGAGAGAGGTGCATATCTCGAGGTATATTCTTCGGGCCCAGATCTCGTTCCATTGCGGCAGGAAACGTAAGGTTTCGGCGCGGAAGGCGGTGGCGGAGGGGAGCGCGCGTGCGTGGTGGGTGAAGAGGATTGATGCTGGGTCGCGGGAGCCCGTGGCTTGGATGCTGGCTAGCAGGAGGATCATGTCGGCTATCCGGTCGCTGCGGTCGACGCTCCCGCGGTGGCAGTTGCCGTCTGTCCAGCGGACGTTTACGGTTGATGTGCCCCCGCCTGGCACGCGGATTTGCGTGCCGAGGCCCGCGATGCCTGTGTCGATGCAGTTTATGCGTTTCCCCTGGGGTGTTTGGAGGAAGCGGCCTTTGGAGTAGGATGGGGCGCCTGGGGCGACTTCGAGGATCTTGGGGGAGAGGGAGGTGAGGACTGCGTCGGCGCGGGGGGAGAAGAGGGGAGCGGAGAAGAGGGCGCTGAAGGTGTCGGTGCCGATTCCGGTTTGGTTGTTGGCGCCGCCGTTTATGTTGGAGCGCGGCTCGATCGAGGGGATGGCGCCGTGGACGTGGCGTGCTACGCCGTGGTGGAAGAGGGATGATACCATGCCGAATACGCCCAGGGGCGAGGCGGCGACGGTCGGCTGCAGGAGGCCGTTCCAGATGTTGGTGAAGGATGAGTTTGGGGACTTGGAGGCGGCGGCGAGGGTCGTTGGTTGCACGCATGCCGCGCGGACCATCATGTAGAAGAAGCTGCCTCGGCCTTTCCATGCTAAGGGCGCGAGTATCGACATGACCTTGTCGGCGTTGTCCAAGCTGGGCTCGAGACCGAAGCTACCGCCTAGCGCTGCGTAGGCTGACCGGAGGAGGCCGATCTCTTGGTTCGGGTTGCTTTCGAGATTCTGGATCTGGGTGATGTAGTCTTCCATTTTCTCCGCCACGGGTTTGTCGACTTCGACTTCGCTGGGGTGAACGCCGAGCTCGTAGGCTACGTTCGCGATGAGTATCGGGTGGATGAAGGAGATCCAGTCGAAGTCTGGCTGAAGGCGGAGGGCGTGGATGTGCGTGGTGTCGTAGAAGCGCTTTTCTCCTGCCCAGACACCCGTGTGCGTGATACGTGGTGGCGCCACGCGGTTTGAGCGGCTGATGAATGTGAAGAGGTCTTTGTATTTCTCCACGTTTTCCTCGTTGAGGGCGTATCCGTCGTCGGTAGGGGAGAAGAGATCGGTGAAGCGGGTTAGGATGGTCATGTAGTCGAACGCTGCTAGACCCATCCCAGTGATGCCGATTTTCGAGCCGGGTTTGATCATGCCGTCGTGATCTAGGACGTCTTGTTGCTTTAGATAAACACGCATGTCATCCGTGTTGGGAGTAGAAGAGAAAGCAAAGGGCTTTACTTCTTCCGAGAGCAGATTCTCTGAAGAGAGGCCGTTGGATAGGACGACGAAGTCGAATGGGAAATACTCGGCGTTCTTCGCTCCGTTTTTGCGGACGCAGAGAATGGGGCGTAATCTGTTGGAAAAATCAGTATCTTCGACGGTGGTATTGGGCTTGATGTCAATCTTGATACCAGGAACGTGCTCTTTGACGAAATCTACGAGCGAGAAGAAACTTTCATGGTGCAATCTGCCCAATGTTCCGCGATCCATACAAGCCTGTGTCATGTCGAATTCTGGTGTCTTTGACGCGAGGTTGAATAAAGCGCGAGCTGCTAGATTCTTCTTCTCCATAACATCTCCATGGTCTGGGTGCTCCTTGACGAATTTCTGGACGGCTGAGCGGAAGTCGAGCACTGCTGACAGTGCCTCGCGGTGTTCAGCAGGAATACCCTCGGGGTTTTGAATGCGGTGGGCACCCCAGACAGGCGTGTTGAGACACGCGTTGTCTGTCACAGGGATTGAGTTCCCTGTGGCAAAGAATCGACGGGATTTCTGCTCAAAAATCGTTAATTCTATGGGAATGTTGGGTGTTCCGGATACCTTTGTCATGTTCTCTTGATTCGTGATATAGTTTAGGACGAGCGAAATGACTATGTGAATCGTGGTAGGACCGCCCCCTGAAATACCGATTTGGTATGGCAAAACCTTATTGCCGGATTTTTTAGCAGCCATGTCCTTGAGGACCTGTGAGCGGAGAGACATTGTGTTGGTAGGACTGATGTTATGATGGGAATGGTCGAAGAGCGAAACTCTGCTTTGTATTTTGAGTAGTGTTGACTTGAACTTAGACAGGGCTATAAGTATCCGCGGGCTGTTGTCGTCATATAATGGTGTTGAAGCTCTCGTCAAATATGGTGTTCGAGAAACAAGTGAATTGTTCTGTGGAAGGAATTGTTGGACAAAGGTTCTGTTTCCTTGACAATGAATGAGTTGTTCTAATAGTACATTGTAAGCCACCGGCTTTCTCTATGCATACCTATATACAACTAGTGGGTAATGGCACAAAGGATACATTCTGAAGTGCGTAAATTCTATTGCGGCTGTGGATCATGCGTATCATGGCTGGTGCGTAAAGCATTATACGCCGTATCTGTCTCTAAAAACATGAGAGAGTGTCTTTCAAATTGTAGATCATTTGTTTGTGACACCCAAGATTTAGTTATGAAGCAAGCGGAGGTTGGTAATTAAAATATCGTAATGCAATTCACAGAGTAAGCTCAAGTCTAGGTTACAGATAGGGTTTTATAGTCGTGCATGAGGGTCGAATAATCGAGAGAGGGGAATTTAAATCTAGAAACTGCACGCCACTTGTCGCCGACTTTCGACGCTGAGGTCCAGTCCGAGTCTTGGGAAGGACAAACCGCCAAGCCAACATTGAAGTCCCGGAAGACAATAAGCCTAAGTCAATACTCAAGTCCGCCCCGGATGCAGTGGACTTCTCGCGGAGCTCAATGCCTCTCTATGATGGGAAGCCGGAGGAGCTCATACTAGAGCTTCCATAAAGGTTACTGTGTTGAAAGTTACATACTGCTGCTTCGGATCACTGATTTCAAGCTTAGAAATCTAGAGATTCGACGAGCTGCAGCGGTAGAGACTAACTTATCAAGTCTTGGATATGGCTTTCAGTGAGAAATGGCTGAGGCCTTTCGGCTGCTCAGGAGCTGACCTACTGCTCCGGAGTAGGGCTGTGACGGTCAGTGAAGCGGTGTGGGGAGTATCTGGATGGTATAGTTTGAACAGCAGCATAAGTAAAAATACAAATATTAGGACCTTTGTTTTTTTCCCATTTCCGGTGCTTATGCCTGTTAAGCCGTGAGGACGCACCGGCTGGGGGAATCCATAATCTATCTGTCTTGCCGATCTTCGTGTAGCGAAGACAAAATCGGGGACTGAACCAATGCTGAGAAAACTTTTATCAGTCAATAGTCTGATCTTGGTGCGCTTTTCAACTTCGAAGGTGGCTCAGAGCGAGTAGAAAACGTCGAGGTCCCCTCTCGTCTTGCATCTTTCCCGATCGACACAGTTTCACATCTTCGAGCGCTCCACAATCACATGTTAGCCTTCAACCTCAAATGCCAAACGACCAGCGTCATGCGTTTTGGCAGTGACTGTATTTCATACATTGAGTACAAGTGCGTGCTACTGGACTGAGCTGACTGCCACCATGCGACCACTAGGTACACCGCAACTACGATATTTTCGTTCGGCGTTGCTTAAAGCTTGATACCTACCGTCATCTGGGTGAAAAATGATCCGCAATACTGTCGAAAGATGCATCTCATTTAGTCCCATGTAGATGTGTACCTAGGTAAGGTACCTATGTACTGTATTCCTGTTCTCTGTGGGTTGTGAGCGTGCTGGTATGTAAGATCCCACGATCTTGCGCTGACAAAGCGTCCCACATAAAAGTACGTGCAGACCGCACTTTAGTCAGCTCGTCAGCTCAGCCTGTCTTTGGTGCTACCGCCTTCCCGTACAAATCCCGGGATGGGAAACGAATTGATAGAGAGATGATAGGTCGAGACGCTTTATACAAGAGACTGAAGACCGATGGGTACATTTCATCGCGCTTGGGGCTATAAATCGGTTGTCTTGGCAGACCGAAAAGTGCCTGTTCTTGTTGTTTGCTTGGTTCCGTACTCCTGCTCGTGTAATTCCAGCACTCCCTCATTCGTCTGTGGCACGTGCACTAGGATGTGAAAGCAATACTTATGAGCTCAGAATCGAGATGGCAAACTTTGAATTCGTCAACGTCGACCATCCGAACGCATTGAAGAAACACTCAACTACAATCCGACAACATGTGATGAAAGATATCGGCAAGTCTCGGCGACGACCGAAGAAACAAAGGTCAACAACCATCGCTGAACTTGTGCCAACCGAGTCTGGGTTTAGCTCTACGAACGCTGGAAATTCGTATGATTTGGCGATGGTGGCCGATCCGCTGGCTGACAACAGGCTACACGATCTGATATTCCCTATTGCCATGGACGAGGAACGGAGAAGCCTTGCACGGTTCTGTATGTCTCCTCTTTTTGCCCACTGCTTTAATCTCCAAGTCTAATAGCTATCAAGTGCTCTCAGAAGCGCAAGCGACCTATCGTCCATTCCGGATCCCATGGTTGACAATGGGCATGTCGGATTCGGCAGCTTTCTGTATCACCCTGGCAAACGCAGAATTGTTGAAAGACACAAAACCAGGAGAGATAAGGCCAGATTACCCGACTAATGAGAAAGCAATGAAATGGTATACAAAGTCACTTGGAATGGTGTCTCAAAGAGTGCTTGATCCAAAGAAACATGACGAGGGTCTTCTCGTTGCCATTGCTGGACATGTCTGCCACGACTCAGCTATAGGCGATTTTGAACGCCAAAATGTCCATCTACAGGGTCTTAAGCGATTGATTGATAGGAGGGGCGGTATTCAGACGATAACGTATCCATTGCTTCGTCTCATGATCTCATGGTACGCAGATTCTCCTACACGGCAAATGAAGTGCGATCGCCCACTCACAACTACGTAGGCATGATTTGATGGGCGCCTCTTATCGCAACACGATCCCATATTTCGATGTGCCAAAAGATGCTATAACGGACATCGATACAGGGAATGTTACTGTATATTTGCAAAGGCTGCTTGATAACTGGAACATAAACTGCCCGTATCTTGGAGACCTTTTAAGTGCGCTTAAAGCCACTGCAGCTGTCGCAAGTTATATCAACCGCCGACGCCATGAGGTGAATTTCTGGCAGAGCGATGTCCTGGCGGCCCGAATCTTAGGTCCGGCCCTTCACGAGCTCCTGAGTTTAGAAGGTCGAGCTCTACCAAATGACCCTTGCGACCCTCACTTTTCCGGCATCGCGGCGCGGGAAGCTTTCAGAAGGAGTGCTCTCATCTTCCTGGCATCCATCAAGGCAAAGTTCGGCGCTGTGCCATGGGATCTGGAAAGACATATCGAAGATTTCCGACAGATTTCGGAAATCCCACGTGTGGAGTGGCCCGTGATACCAGAGCTCAATCTCTGGGCTCATACAATCGTGGCACTGCAAGATAGCAATAGCGAGAGGAGGAGTCAACATGTTGCTGTTATCGTCAGTATCATCGAGGCTCTGGGTTTCACGTCTGCGCATCAAGCCTTGGAGGTTGTGAGAGGGATCATTTGGGTCGAGGACGTTTTCGCAGATCGGGTCCAATCTCTGCATGATGATATTGACAAATGTTTAGCGACTTCTGTTTCTGAAAAACTGTCTGCTTCATCTTATTCTTTTGAATTCGTTGACACGCTTGACAATGACTACGACGTTTTCTGAGGACTTTGTCCATCTAAATAGAGATCCTGATAGGTTGCAGAAACAATGCAACAAGTGCGACCTGTGGGAAGGAACCTGAGGCAAGTACGTCAATGGGAGCTACCTTGCCGCATTTGATGTGCGGGCGAATAGTCTAGCCCTTTGTCTCACAAGACTGAGAGGATATGGAATAACGAAAGGTGTGCTTGCCCTTAGTAACTTAGCGTTGGCATAACGTGTCAGATTTAGTCTTGATGGCTGAGAGCATCTGGGGATCCTGCGCACTTTCTGCTCGTCCACGTCAGTTCAACCCCCATTATTCAACTGATAGAGCTCGAGCGGAATCTTGAGACTGCGCCGATGTTCACTGCTAGGTTGTGTTACTTCCTTGGCGGCTTTATGCACCTTGGGTATGGTACGCACAACCAAAAGTTGGCCTGCATGATCTATACAAGATGTCCTCACTTGTACCTGAACAAGCCGCACATGGCTTTGAGTGAAGTTTCCATTGTCCAATACCGCATCTTGGGGATGAAGCTCTTTTAGGCACTTACACACCGCTTGATGTTGCAATGTATATGTCATAGAGCACTCGTTAATAAAAAATCAAATACCTAGCATGGTCTAACATCAAACGACTTAGATAATTGCCAAATTTTACAAATAATCACAAAACAAGACACTGCCATTCGTTCCTTCTTCCCATTGCCAGCTGCACCTTGAGACTTGAGCAGAGCTTGAGTTAGTGCCCAATATCTAAGGTACGGCCTTTTCTTTGCCTACAACCACCTATGACGTAGTTTGAGAAAAGCACCACAAAGCTTGACCAAAAGCTACAGTACCAGCCTGTGATTACTCAGACTTGCCGTTGTATTTGCATTCCCTGTCCAATGGCGCTACCTGGGAACTCATAAATGCCCCTCCATCGCACGTACCCATGTTGCTTACGGGCCGCGACGATCCTCAACACAAGGAATGCTGGGTGACTTCCTGTTCACGCCGAATCTTACCTTTTCAATCTTCCGACTGGTAGTCGCTCCCTTGCGATGAAGCTGTACGCCATCGGAGACTTACATCTCGGATACGAATTCAACAAGACCGCACTCAACGACCTCGAGCCACACCTCGAAGATGGTCTGATACTGGCCGGAGATGTGGGCGAGAAGCCCGAGCACCTGGAACATGTGTTTGCGATATGCAAAAACCAGTTCAAGGAAGTGTTCTGGGTTCCCGGCAATCATGAACTCTACACCATGCCGCCGGCCAAACAACCGCGTGGTGTAGCAAAGTACGGACAGTGTGTTGAAATAGCGCGCAAGTACGGCATCCACACCCCCGAGGACGACTTCTTCCGGTGGGAAGGCGAGGGCGGACCAGTCATCATTGCGCCCATATTCACCCTCTACGATTACACCTTCCGACCAGCAGACATCACACACGAGCGAGCCGTCAAATGGGCCGAAGAGGCCGACACGGTCGCGACTGACGAATTCATCTTACACACGGACCCTTACATCTCAAAAGACGACTGGTGCAAGGTGTTGGTCGACAAGTTTGAGACGAAGCTCCGGGAAACCGTGTCGCAGAACCCAGGCACCCCACTCATCATCATCAATCACTGGCCACTGCGCGAAGACCTCGTCTTCATCCCGCGGGTACCGCGCTTCAGTCTCTGGTGTGGCACGAAGGCTACTGAGGACTGGCACACAAGATTCAACGCCAAAGTGGTGGTCTCAGGCCATCTGCATGTGCGACGGACGGATTGGAAGGATCATGTGCGATTTGAGGAATGCAGTCTCGGATACCCTAAGCAGTGGGAGGATGCACGGGAAAAGGGTCGCAATATCAACGACATGCTGCGAGAGATCCTACCTGGACCCGAACCACCCGAGTCCGGGGTTGCGGAGACGAAATGGCGTCGTTTCGGATGATGGACCAATAGACGTTCAACACCTCTTTTCTGCTGCGTGGTATTTCTGAGATTCCTTTGTCATGGCCAGGACGGGAGCACGCGTACATATGGGATACATGAGATAGACAAAGACGCAGCACACTCAGACATGGAAGCACATGAACGGGTATGGGTGATGAGTTAGACGATGCGTCTCTTCACCCCGCGACGAATAATAAACAGTTTCCAACCGTTATTGAGATCATTTCTCTGTTCGCTACTGACCATTGAATCGAGACCGCTCAGGTGACATCTCAACTTACAAGCGACACATGCATTACTGGTGGTTCACAGACTAGTTCGCTTGCTTGAATACAGGACTTGATTTTCTTACCAAGACTTGACCTATACACTCTTAAATAATGCTGAAGGAATCCTCGAGTGATTCCATTTGGCATTGCTCTCTTTAGAGGGCCACAACTCGCTTTATTGTGCATGTGTGTAGGTACCTTGCACTTGACTTCAATTTCATGAGCGCCAGTGTCGCTGATACGACCCGTAAATTCAAGCAACTCAAACAAGGTATCCTTGATTCCCATCTTTGTTATTAGTGTATCCCAATCTCCTACAAATACGAATAGGCTGCTTCTAAGTCGAGTATTCAAACTACTTGATGTAAACACTGATACTGTAGCACTACGAAATATTCTGTACTACAATCTCAGGCATATTGACCCCACTGTGCCATGTTGGGGATGTTTGTCAGCCACGGGATGGAGGGGTAGTGGCTCATGCACACATTATCGGGGCTGAGATTGACCACCCCGTCCGCAAAAAAGTTACTGCCCCCCTAAGGTACTACCGACAAAAGCTGGAGCTAGCTGGCGGGCTTCGAATCAACAAACCGGACCTCAGTCGCAGCTGCCTGATCACCCTCATATTCAGATCCTCGACCTTGCATAGACCTTTCTGTCTCTTCCCACACGGTCACACGACAAGAGATTGCTGTGGACGACTAGCGATATGGGTTCCATGTTCGAGCAGTCCAGCAACGGGCTCTTGTTCCTGGGCGGCCAGAAGATCTCTGGCGCCGACATCAGAGACCAAAATGGTGAGCTTCTCGCACCATACACGGCAACAAAACTTATACGAGGCTTACCATTTCGATAGTCCTTGCTACCCAGGCTATTGCAAATGTCGTCAAGAGCTCCTTTGGCCCGAGTGGCCTTGACAAGATGATGGTCGACGATATTGGTGTATGCTACGCCGGGTTTCACCTTCGTCCCTACCTTCTGACCTGTTATTGTAGGATGTCACAGTTACAAATGACGGAGCGACGATTCTCAGCTTATTAGATGTCGAACACCCCGCCGGTAAAATCCTGGTCGACCTGGCACAGCAGCAAGATAAGGAGGTTGGCGACGGAACAACATCCGTCGTGCTGATTGCCGCCGAGCTTCTACGACGCGCCAACGAGTTGATGAGAAACAAGATACACCCCACCACCATTATTACCGGCTACCGCCTGGCCTTGAGGGAAGCTGTGAAATACATGAACGAGAACGTGAGCACCAAGGTCGAGAACCTCGGCCGCGAATCTCTCATCAACATCGCCAAAACCTCCATGTCCAGCAAGATCATCGGTGCCGACTCCGACTTCTTCGCCAACATGGTCGTCGATGCCATGCAGGCTGTCAAGTCCACCAACAACCGCAGCGAGGTCAAGTACCCAGTCAAGGCTGTCAACATTCTCAAGGCACACGGAAAGGGCGTTTTGGAGTCGGTTCTGGTCAAGGGGTACGCGCTGAACTGCACCGTCGCATCACAGGCCATGGTCACAAGGATACAAGACGCCAAGATTGCCGTCTTCGACATGAACTTCCAGAAAGAGCGCATGAAGCTGGGCGTACAGATTACTGTCGACGACCCGAAACAGCTGGAGCAGATCCGAGCTAGGGAATCTGGCATGGTTATCGAGCGCATCGAGATGATCCTCAAAGCGGGTGCCAATGTAGTTCTCACCACCAAGGGAATTGATGACATGTGCATGAAGTTCTTCATTGAGCGCGGTGCCATGGCCGTCCGACGATGCAAGAAGGAAGACCTACGACGAATCGCCAAGGCGACTGGCGCGACTCTTCTCAGCACGTTGTCTGACTTGAACGGCGACGAGAAATTTGAGTCCTCGTACCTGGGCTATGCGGAGGAAGTTGCCCAGGAACGTATCTCAGACGACGAATGTATCTTGGTCAAGGGTACCAAGACCCACTCTTCGGCTTCTATCCTGCTGCGCGGACCCAACGACTTCACCTTGGACGAGATGGAGCGTTCCGTCCACGACTCGCTCTGTGCCGTCAAGCGAACATTGGAGAGCGGAAGCATCGTCCCCGGTGGGGGTGCTGTGGAAACGGCTCTACACATCTACCTCGAGGAATTTGCGGGCACCGTCGGGTCAAGAGAACAGCTTGCGATTGGTGAATTCGCACAGTCACTCCTCGTGATTCCCAAAACCCTTGCGGTGAATGCCGCTAAGGATGCAAGCGAACTGGTAGCACAGCTCCGATCAAGGCATGCCTTATCGCAGCGCACGCAGGACGGCGATGGCAATGAGGATGAGAAGACATTGGCACGGAAGAAGGGCTACAAGAACTACGGTCTGGATCTCATGAAGGGCAAGGTGGTAGATGAGGTCAAAGCAGGTGTACTCGAACCCAGTGTTAGCAAGGTACGACAGCTGAAGAGTGCCGTCGAGGCGTGTATCAGCATCATGCGTATCGACACTCTGATCAAATTAGATCCGGAAGAGAGAGGAGAGCCGGATGACGGTCACGGTCACTGAGGATAGAACAAAAAAGATAACCGGCTTGCTTGGCGTGCGGCGTTTCCAGATTGGAAGGTCATACCTTAGATGTCTGTAATGATAGTGGACGACACAGGCCTGGATGAAGGAATATGACTTGGACGAGCATGGCACAAGAAAGTCGCGGCTACCTCTGAAGCTGTGAGCCCTGGGGCCGTTCTCGGTGGCTGCATAAGGTCTTCAAGGATTCGTGACTATCTGCCCATCTCACCGTAGCTCTTCCTTCCTTGCTGGCATGTCCGTGATCCACGCCCGCCTGCAGGAGGATTAGTCCCCGAGAGGTGATCGGCTTGCATCGGCAATTGATAGGTAGTGGCCGCCCTGAATAGCAGGACTGGCGAATCAAACGCTGATCAAGCAATCAAGCTGAAGTGGTTCAACTCACGATCAACCTCTATACCTCAATGCTGTAAAGTCAGCAAGACAGTCTGTTTCCTCGTGATTTAACATGTTTTAAAGCAAAATGACTCGTGCGTTTAAGGGCAGGTTGGGTGGGCAAAATACATCGATTGAATCTACCTGTCTCCCCGGATCTTCCATCCGCATACAGATCCTGGCACTCAAATTCAAAGTGGAAGGCTTCCGAAGTTCCACTAGCAACCTTGACACGACACTCAGCAGGCAGGTATTTGTGCGATAAGGAAAGCCATCTATTGTCAGCCTGCATTATGGGCGGATTCCCTCGGTGTCGCTCTTTTATCTTACGTATTAGGTTCCTGCACTTATGCAACCGAATCTACTCGTAAGCCTCAGGTAGTAGGTCTGGGGTTTTGATCTCCACGATCTACGTCACCTTAGCCCAGAGATCATCAACGTCCGGGGTAGGATTTTAAGGGACCAAAAAACACGTTGAAACTTTACAATTATAGCTTCACTCGAATTCCCAAAGTGAACATACCTAGTTATATCTTGAAATCTATGCCAAGGCCCCTGCATTGTCTTCCCTTCTTCTTATTCTCCGCCTTTGTCTAAGTGCTGTCTTACCGTCGACTCAGATTGCCCAGGTCGACTAGTTACCTTGGATTCCAAGGCCTTCCCTTTGTTGCGAATTGACAAGCGGGCAGCGGATAATGGTGTGGGCGCTATCGAATTGAACTGAAGAGCAATTATTAGCCAGAGCTACTTGATGAGCTCTTTTGCTGCTGCCTAACTTTTGGCCGTTGAGCCGAGTTAAAACTTAGTACGGAGAAAGGTTTCGCTCAGATCACTTATCAACTCGTCCACCCTCTTGTGAGATCTGAACTTCCACAACCCGCAATTTCAAACAAAAACGCACCAAAGCGACCAGGACTTCAATCATCTCACGTCACACGAGATACTTCGCCAAGATGGGCTCACTGCCGAATAACAAAGTCCTCCCGGACTTCGCAGACAAATCTCTCATTCTGACACATCCGACTGAGGCCGAAATGCAACAGACATGGCGTCTGAACCATGGCGAATGGGGCGGACCGCTCAATCTCGAAGCATACATGCAGCGCGAGCCTTTCCTTGCGTCGACAGCTCTCACATCGGACGGCGGAATAACACACTGGATTTTGACGGAACCAATATCTCACAATGAGCCGCGCAAGATACTAGCATCCTGCGAGACGATACGAAAGCGCGTCTTGTACGTCCATGCGCCAAAGAAGGGGACAGAGCCACAGGTCAAAGAGGGCATTAGCTACGGCATCGGAAGCGTGTACACGTATCCCGAGTTCCGTGGGAAGAAGTACGCTGCTAGGATGTTGAAAGACCTAAGCGAGACTCTCAAGACATGGCCGGAACAGCAGTATCTTCAGAACAAGCAATCGCTCATCAACGGAGTCAGATTATCAAACGGCGACACCATACTGGAGAATGGTGCCCCGGTAGTCCAACAAACGAACGGCCATACCAAAAAAGAAGTAATCTGCACAGCGCTGTGGTCAGACATCGGCAAGAAATTCTATGCATCCAAAGGCTGGCCCGTATACGAGAGCTCGCACGTCGAGTTCCCCACCTCATTCCCCTTCGCACCGGGCATAACCTCGATCTTCGACCACGCCGCCAAGACCCCGGACACGTCACTGACTCTCACCCCGGTC
Source organism: Xylariaceae sp. FL1272 (assembly GCA_022432385.1). Taxonomy (NCBI): domain Eukaryota; kingdom Fungi; phylum Ascomycota; class Sordariomycetes; order Xylariales; family Xylariaceae; species Xylariaceae sp. FL1272. Next base: position 205,447 of record JAJJXC010000035.1, read on the forward strand.
ACGAACGCAAACCTCGCCTCGCTCTGCGCCGGGGACGAGACGCAGCTGAGAGCGCAGATGAAGAAGAACTCGGAGGCCACGGGCCGCGCCTCGTTCGCTTTCCTGCCCGATGCGGATGTGTTCCGCTGGCACTGGGCGCGTGAGGATTTCGTAACGCCTCATGTGTTCCCCGGCTGCACGCCGAGTGAGGTGCGCGGTATGATCGCGACTGTGACGTCTACTTCGTCTTCTCTCACCACGAACGGCGCCGGCCTCGCAAACGAGACACGAATGTGGGCGATCTGGGCCCGAAACTACGGCTCCGACGCCGCGACAAAGCCAGGGAATAACACGCTCTACATTCTGCGTTTCGTTATTGACCGCACGCATGGCTCGGAAGAGCCGGACAAAAAAGCGTTACAGCTTGCTTTCAACGCCATACTGCACAGCGCGCTCGACACGGCGCGGACGTGGCATTGCGGAAAAGTTAACCTGTGGAATCCGTCAGAGGAAGTTAGGGGCCTTGCCGCGGGGTCGGGGGTTAAGCATCATTTTGTGGATCGTGAGGTCGAGAGCATTTCAAGTATGATGTGGTATGGACCTGAGAGGGAGAGCGATGTGGATTGGTGCGCTAATGAGAAGTTTTGTTGGTGTTGAGTGTGTTGGGCATGGCTGGGAGAGAAGATGAGGGGGCATGTTGGGAATGAATGCAAGAGGTGATTGAGTAAGATGGGGCGTTGTGAGGTATGATTATATACTGCATGGCCGGGTTTCTGATATAGGGAATCCGGGAATTGTTTTGGTGTCACTAAGACAGAGGGGCAGCATATTCTTTGCGGATTGCAGAGAAAGCGAATACTGCATTACTGTTGACGAATGACTGCAGATGTAGATAGCTAGATTGGATAATGCGGTTCTGGTTGAGGACTATGACCATCGATATGGCGTGCTATAAGTTTCTCCTGATGCGCTTTGAGCTAGCCAGAGATATGACCTATTTCCTTGCCTAGGTACTTGAGCATGGACAGTCAGCAGGCGTGAGGCCAAGACGTTAATGTTGGAGAGGTGAAGTCGATAGTTTAGTTGTTGCTGCTGAGGTAAAGGTGTTCTTTCCAATTGCCCCTTTTGAGTCTCGCATATGCAAGAGCGGTCGAGGAGTGGCATTCTGGGTTAAGATTGGCTATCCCTATAATTTTGGCAAAGGATTTAGTAGCAGTGTCTATTATCTCGAGTGGCGAGGTTCGGTGAAGCGATATTCTCGAATCGTAGGAGGGTATTGTGTAAATGATAAAGCCTGGTGTCGTGTATTCTTTGTTTCAACGCAAGGAAGCGCGAAAGAGAACTTGGAGATTCAAGCGTGGATCAATGCCTGCGTGGTGATTATTGTACCTAAATCGGCAATGCTCAGAATCGGCGAAAGCAGGTGTAAAAAACGTAACCATCGAACACATGAAAGTCGTCGCGACCGTTCTTCATCAACTCTACGCCAGACCGCCGTTGACTTATATATGTAGGTATGCAGTTTGCTGCGCGCAAAGACTGAATATCCTTCAATAGGTAGCCCTGACCTAGCGTATTGAACGAACAAATACACCACCGTGATATTCGGCTAAACAACGCCATGGTAGGAGGAGTGTATTTCAGCGAGAGCGAAAGCGAATATACCATAGGTTTTGCCGACTACCCACAAAGAGTTCACTGTCTCGTCCAAACGTGAGGCTAGAGCAACCGCCTGAAGGGAACGAGTAAGTAAGAAGAGTCATTCTGGGTAGCGATTATTTCGCAAAGGACAAACCTGGTATCCGTATCCTCCCGAACGGTACGCCATCTGCCATCCAGCTTTCTACACCATCAGGACATGCAGCATATACAAAGCCACCGGGGTCGCATCTGATAGCAGCCGGCGCGCCGGAGGCGGGAAAAGCAAAGACACGCTTATTCGTCAAGAAAGGCGACTGATTGCGCGTCGAGGAATGATCTGGTCTGACGACATCGAATGCATAGATGGTTGCTGAGTCGGTCTCGTCGTCCGTTTTGGCTGCTTGCGTATCGGCTACGTATAGAACACGTCCATTGGGACTCATTGTTATCCCAGTCGGTCTTTGAAATCCATCGGCAACGACGCGCAAACTCATGGGATCTGTGTCTGTGCCTGGCTGGAAACAGTACACGTGGTTCGGTAATCGAGGTTTCGGGCGAATATCGTGTTCGTAGCCTATAGCCGAATCGACAAACCATAGAGCTCCATCTCCGTCTGCAACCACGCTTTGGATGGAATTGAACGGTCGCCCATAGAAGTTCGTGACGATTGGGACCGGCCGTTTCCCGATTGGCATGTAATAGAGTCCTCCAGTATCCGGCTCTAAAGTACCTTGTGAGCAGTAAAGTATGCCCTGCTTGTATGAAATTGCGCCTGCGGGCATTGGCATATTCGGTGGGGGGCGGAGTTTCATCCACTCTAAACTAGTGATATCTGTTGGGACATCACCGAAATCTGTCTCCATCTCGCGGCTGAAGGAGATTCGCGATATTAAGATGACCGGCAGCATGGAGCTGCTGCTCGACTGTAAAAGGTCCGACGTCATATAAAGTTGGTCTTGGTGGTGGAGATACACAAATCCATTGTGGAATAATGGGTTCTGCGATGAGTCTGCCGATGAGAGAAGCAATGCATATACAGGCACCTCTGATTCAGTCATCAAGTCATGGAACGCAGGATGATATGACCTGCCAATTACCGTATCTGCTTTAGGGGCAGGAAGAGGACTACAGGCAGTATAGTATTAGTGACCAAGGGCATGTCATCGGTTGATGCTCATTGCTGGCAAAACAAACCTTCCGTACCCTTCAAGCTCCTCCTTCACAGAATAATCCTGAAGCACAGTTCAATATCGGTATTATATACCTGAACTCGTTCTTACCTCGACTTCCAGTTCGTGAGTGATGATGGTTTCTTTCGTCACAGAAGCCATCGTGAAATCGTGTGGGGGCCAGGTATAGGTCGTATCAAACCGAACGGGGTGACGAGTTGAGAGATCGTAGCAAGCCACCAGTCATTACTGCCTGCCTTTGTATGAGAGCCGATGGTATAAAATACGCCGCGAGTCTAAGTCGGGGCGTGTGAATGAATATGTCATCTAGAATTGTTTTGGCGTACATGATTTGTCAAGTTGTTGATCGGCTCAGGCTCTCAGCCCTGTACAGTCGACGGGAGGCAGAAGACAGTATGCGACACAGTGTAATAGACATACAGCACTGTATGTATCCTAACCTCGCCTGTCAACATTGACTGTATCTACCGTAGGTATCTAATATGCTTAGCAGTGTTTAATCGCTGCGAGGTGATTCAGCCGAGAAGTTTTCAGACTATATCTTTACATCCAGCCAAGAAAATGGACTATGACACGAGCTCCGAACAGGCCATAATAGTAGCATTGAATGCTGGGCTTTCAGGCAACTCATCTCTCTGGTCATTCATTTCGCAAATTGTGCTAAGGAACGGAGAGGCAATATGAGCCTTTCAGGCAACTCATCTCTCTGGTCATTCATTTCGCAAATTGTGCTAAGGAACGGAGAGGCAATATGAGCCGAGAGTATAGATGTAAATTTGTATCATCAGAGTTATCAGTAACGTTGATCAACACCCACCTAGCGATACCTCACAGAGGTAAGCTTTATGTCATCACATGGAATCAGATGAAAGACCTCAGGACATGTTTAGAAACAAGCCGCGAGTCTCACAAACTTGTAAATATGCACACAAAGAGTCGTAGCGTGACGAGCACTTGCTGTCTTTCTAGAAATGAAACAAGCGCGAATACCATCATCCTAGTAAGAGGCTGCGGCCGTGGCATCGGTCTCGCTACAGTCGAGACTTTGGACTCTCGAACAGTACATGTCACAATTATGCTTTACTGCAACCGATAACTACAAGCAGATGAATCAATTCGAGATCTTGAGGAGCAAGGAGTCTAGCGAAGCTCGACGCACTCGCACATACTTTAACTGGCGATAGTAGCATTCGTGCTGCTGTTGAGAAAATTGAGTGCCATATCAGAATGTCAGAACTTTGCAGACCATGAACAACGACAGTGCTTGATAACAATGCCAGCGCTGTGTCATTCCCAAAGTCTGACACTTTGGCTGAGTTTAGAGAGAACGGTTTACGATCTCGACAGCATCTTGATATCTCAAATCCTGTGACGAAATCTTTCTTACCATTGCTTAGAAAGTCGCGATGCGGCCGTGCGGTCATGAGCTCGAGCGCCCACGGTAGTTTGACAAAGAACGGTCCATTGGAGATGTGCCTGTCATGATGTCTAACCCACATTCTATGCTCATCATATACAGCTTTCGCCACCGCAGCACTCGCTATATGGTTGCTTCAGGGCAATTCTCAATCTTGTCACAATCGAGTTTCGGAACTATAAGTGAGGCAAGTTGCAAATGAACCGCATCGTCCTACATTCTGGACCATTGGCCGTGGACACTGCAAGACGGGTTCAAATAACTTTTCGAGGGGTCAAAGACCAGTTTGCCAGGGTTGAAGTCACAGCCAGGTTAATCGAGCTGCAGCGAGGAAATATCCCTTCAGGCACATTCTGGGAGTTTTAAACAAGGATATTTTCAGCAGGTGGCTTGGTAACACGTCGTCGAAATGCCGATGTTTTGGATTGTAACGTCTAAATGTACAATTGACCTGTATTCCGATCAAAAACTAGCGCCCGCCTCGTGATATTACACCTAGTGCTTCTTCTTCTCGTCGGCGTCGGCCTGCTTCAGGAAGTTCCTTTATTCATGATTAGCTGTCGATCGGTTGAGAGCGTAATTTGTCACCGGCTCGCGTACTGGATGAAATCGGCCTCGTCGGGGCTGGAGGCGTTGATCGGGGGAGTCTGGGTAGCAGTCTTCTTGCTTCCACCGCTGAGGGCCAAGTAGCTACCGCCGAACAGGGCACCAAGGACACCCATTGCGAGCTGTCAGAGCAATTCAAGTCAGCTTCATTTTGATCCGTTGTGGGTGGATGGATGCTGGATTCGCGGGAGGGGACGGACGTAGTGGGAGCCGACTTGGCGGCCGAGAACATTGTACATAGCAGCGCCGGCCATTTTGACGGGATTGGTGTGTCGAAGGAGAAGGATTTGGCGGCGAGAGTGAGGTGCGATGGGGTGAATGAGCGTCGTGGATGTTGAAAGGGCGGCGGAATAGCGCTCAAAAGCTCAATTGAAATCCCGATGGTCTTTCTCTAGCTTAAAGAGATAATCCCTGATTGCTGCATACACTGCGATAAGTTGAAACTAGCTGCAAAGGGCATATGCAACTGTCCTAGACGATTTATTGGTATATAAAGCTATGCATCTGGTGGACTCTACATGCACAAAGTGACACAATCGCAATAATTTCTTTACAATGAAGATAATTCATACAATCAGATTAGTTCATACCTGAGTGGCGCTCAAGCCGGACATACATGCTTATTTACTCCATTAGAAAAAGGCAAACTCCCGTCCTGCCTTAACACAGCGAAGATGCAGATACGAGAGGGGCCGCGCGGGCTTCAATTGCAACCCGCCGGGAGTCATGAGTGCCGCTGCACCTGCCAAGCAAACCTAGAACAACGTGGGTCGGTTTCAACTTTCCACGCGGGTTTCGACGGGGCGACGTCACCGCAATAACTCATAACTCCCGCTTTCTTCGCGCCCGCGGTTATAGCTACCATCTACTTCTTCGTCCTTCTCTAACCACCGAGTACAATCACACAATCACCACACGACACGCCGAAGCTGTAGCAATAACACCTCCGGAAGGACGGGGAGGGCATTGCACATCTTGAAATTCCATCTCTTCAACAACCAACCATCATAGATCAAGATGGTTTGGGGCCGAGGATCAGACAAAAAGCCCGAAGACAAAGCTCCGGAAGTCGCCCAAGCTTCCGGAGCCAGCGTCGACCCGCGGAAAGATGCCACGCAATTCGATCCCGACAGGTTGCCAGAGCACCGGAAGCTGCCCAAGAAACTGCAAAAGATTGTCGACAAATCCGACAAGGACGAGAATTTCTTTGACGAGTTAGTGGATGGATAGTGCGTCAATCCCAAGTCACGATGCTACACTCAGCAACGAGACGACTAACACCTCCCCTTCAGTGCTCCCGATTCCACCGAGTCCAACGTGCGATATGCCGCTTACGCGAATCGATTGCGCACCATCATGCTCTCCGCCCATCGCTATGTCGCCTACACTTCCGATATAGGCGAATCCTTCCGTCCCATTGCGCACCCGTGGCTGGTTCGCGGTGCTTACGGTATCTCGTGGAGTTACATCCTTGGCGATGTCTCGTATGAGGGCTACAAGGCTTATTGGCAGAACAAGCGAACTCAGAACCCCCAGCTTGAGCTCTCCGAGAGGGCGCAGAAGGCTACCGGATTGTCGGACCCAGCTCCCGCCCATGTCCAGGCCGGGGCAGTGCCGCCGCTCGAGGACTACAGAACCGTCATGGTACAGCGCGCTATCTTCCAGAGCGTCGCCTCCATGGGCTTGCCGGCGTTCACCATCCACAGCGTCGTCCGGTATTCCGGCCGTGCCCTGAAAGATGCCAAGAACAAGACAGTCCGAGTTTGGGGCCCCATTGGTCTTGGTCTCGCCGTTGTGCCATTCCTGCCCACGCTATTCGACAAGCCCGTCGAGAATGCTGTCGAGTGGATGTTCCACAAAGGATTTGCGCTGTACGGCGGCCGGGCTTATGTCGGTAACACTCCATCTACGGGACGCGAAGCAGCTCTGCGACAGAGACCTACGAAAGACCCCAAGGATAAGGAATTGTGAAATGCGGCAACATAAACCAATGGAGTTCCGGAGCGGTACGGTGTTGTAGGAGTCAACTCTGCTCATTTGGTTTCCTTTGTAACACCCACAACTCATTGTACATATATCACAGCGCCGCCTGAGTCACCGAGTGCATTATAATCAGGGAACTACAAAGAATGGCGTCACTGTGTCGGCCGTGGATAGAGGAATTGATACACCCGCGCTTGCGTATAAAACTTATGTCGTACAACGTCATGTCTCTCTAAATGTAGAATATATATTTAGATTATACCATGTGTGTTCTATGTGTAATTCGAGCGCCTACTTGGGCTATGATCAAGATTCACACTGTGATAATCCGTGATGTATGCATTGTGACATGGAAGTAGTGTCTCTAATTGTGTCTCGCCCGACTATGGTCCTCTCTACCAGGTGCATAAGCCATATTTCAGACTGAATGAAGAATTTATGGCAACAAAACGCTAGGTAAATGCACGCTATCCGCGACCAACGCCCCGTAAATGCATCGACATAAATCTCATGGCTCGCGATGTTTTCCGGCCATTTATAACTCAATCAGATCCGGCGGCGGACCAATACCTCGCAATAAAACAATCGTATTCCCACTGACGAGCGCAGACCCAACCTTCTCGTTGAACTCGAGCACTCTCCCACCCTCGACGTGAAACACCCTGAGTTTGTCTCTCTCCTGCGATGACTGATTGTTCACGTTCTCGACCTGGAGGCTCTTGGCCGCGGCGTCCAACACCCTGCCTACGACCCAGTCCTTGGAGTAGAAGAACTCGCCCTTGTAGTTCTTGGCTTTGGTCGTCTCGGCCTCGGCTTCGACGTAGAGATAGACGCGCTTCTCTGGCCCGAGCTTGGTGTCGCCTTTGGCTATTTTCTTTAGGTTGTTGACGGCGACTAGTCGCTGGGCGGTGGATGAGGGTTTTGGTTTTGGGAGAGAGCGGCTTGCCTGTTCTTTTTTGGCCGTGCCCCAGGCGCGGAGTTTGGCGAAGGCGGACTTTGTCTGCTCTGCGACGTCGGTCCGTGGCCGTGCGCCTATGGGGATCAGGTTCTTGCAGTCGTGTTCCTCGTTCAGGCGGTGCTTGAGGCAATAGTCGCGGTTGCACGTGGAACAGTGGACTCCGGGGACTAGTGGTGTGCCTATGGTTGTCTTGCAGTCTTTGGCTGCGCAGGGCTTCTCGTGCACGTAGTCGCGCATGCGCTTGCCTTCACCGGCGGAGGGGCGGGCGAGTTGCGCCTGGCGCCGGCGCTCGGCCCACGCGCCCTTGTTGTCGCATTTGTGCGCATCTTCGGTGCGGTGGTCGAGGCAGAAGGTCTTTTTGCAGGATTGGCAGAAGAAGGGCAGGAAATCTAGCTGGTTGCAGTATTCGAGCTGGCAGTGTCTGCCGATGAGTGTGGCGTCTGACTCTTTGTCCATCTTGACGTAGCTTGTGTCTGGAGCTTCGGCGGCGGATGAGGAAGCCATCTTAGCTAGTTGTGCGCCGGCGCGGAGGCTTATGTAGCGACGGAATGGCGAAGTAAAGAGCACAACGGAACAAATGGCGCGAGATAGGCAGTTAACGACTCGTAAGCCTGGCTTGTGATCGCGGATGGCGAGGCGGCGAACGCAGGCGCCTCAACTCCAGATGATTAAGAGGAGGGAAGGGTCTGGAAGCAGCTGGGCACCCGCCAATGAACGCTTTGGAACCCTCTCAGCCTCTGTTCAGCTTGGCGACCTGACGCGCCCGAGTCAGCAACGATGGATATTTCCAGGGACAAACTCGGTACCTAAGTACATTCCTACAGGCGAGCCGGATATGATACTAGTATTGTGGAAATAATTGGGGGGGATCACCAGTACCGCCAGGGCATATTTCAGTGTAATAAAGGCCCTGAATGACCTTGCGATTTAGTGCCCGCGGTGGCAAATTCGAATTCGACTGATCGACTTCGACGTTAACAGTCCAATTGCTTCGATAAAACTGCTATATTAGACTTCCGCCGTACCGATCGCCTGTACATCTCCACCCAGTCCACAAAACTAGTATCATATCCTGCCAGCCTGTAGCGCTTTCAGCCGCCGCCTGGAGCCACTACGCCCCCTTTGGACCCCTCTAAGGCAAGGTCCCCCGGAACTCTCACGCCCTAATTAGTCACGCTTCCCGCGTTCTGGTGACGCATTTGACTTCGCCTAAGCGCAACTCATCGGCCGCTTGAAAGAAGTCTGAGAGGCAAGAACAGTCTATCACCAATGTGAACCGCCTTTTACATACTCTCATTGCTTCGGCCCGGCCGTCGTCAGGAGAATGCCGCCTCTTGTACCGCGAAAGCGGCTTATGCGCACTCCTTCACCAGACACCCACGGCCGTGTTGCCAAGCACTCCGGCAGCGGAAAGTCGAAAGCAAACACTGCTGTCAAAGTGCCACCACGGAAAACAACTCTTTTTGATGATTTAGACTCGGCATCTAAGAAGGGTTCGGCAGAGAAAACCAGAGCTGCTATTCAGCAAATGCAAGATGACGATGATAGCAGCTCGCTTAGCTCCTTGTCCGATGCCGAGTTTGAGGATGTGCCGGCTGCGAAACGTGTGAAAAGGGTTCATGACTCTGAAGACTCTAGTGATGACGAGGATGTGGAGTTTGAAGATGTTCCTTCTCATGATCAGCCGCAGGAACAGCCCGAGCCGGAGTTGGGTGACTTGGAACTGACTTTGTATCAAGATAATCGACCCATTCCCTTACCCAGCGAGCTTGGCAAAAAGGGCCCTTCGAAGAGGGAAAAGGCCATTCGTCTTTCTACGCACTGCATACATGTCCAATTCTTGATGTGGCATAATGCTATACGAAACTCATGGTTATGCGATGATGAGGTACAGGCAATCATGATATCGCATCTGCCGCCAAGACTATGGGAGGAATTCGATCGATGGAAGCGGAGTAGTGGGTTGAATGTGTCTGAGGAATCTCCGAAGAAAGAAGTGAAAGAGAAGAAGCCTGCGAAAGGAAAGGGCAAACGGGCATCTGCACGACCTACGAAGGACTGGAGCGACGCAGCTGAACGTCTTGAGAAAGGTGTGCCGGATCTCAGTCACGGTGATCCGCTCTTTCGTCTTATGAAGGCTCTGGTGTCATGGTGGAAGCAAAGGTTCCGAGTTACTGCACCCGGTTTACGGAAATGGGGCTACATGAACGCCAGGCGGCTCGGGAAACTGAGAGCTGCATTCGAGGAGGAGGAACACGATCAGAACCGCTTTGGGGAACGAATCGAGAATATTGAGGATTTTCGCCGAATAGCCCAGAATTGTAGCGGCAGCAGAGATGTAGGAGCGCAACTTTTCACGGCACTTCTACGCGGGTTAGGGTTAGAGGCGCGGATGGTGGCCAATGTCCAGTCTCTTGGTTTCGGTTGGAGCAAAGCGGAAGAAGCAGAAGACGAGAAACCTCTCACCAATGGAAAGAAAGCCGACGAACCGAGTCCAAAGAAAGGGGCCGCAGCCAAGAAAAAGGCAGCGCCACTCAAGCCAACACGCCGAAAGGCAAGGAAGAGCGATAAAGATGCATTAACTATGGACCTTGACGATTCTGATGAGTACGCGGACCCACTCGAAGATGAAAGTGAGGACGATCTTGCTGTAGTGGATGTCAGCGGGGATGTTCGCACGAGAATGCCAGTATCGACAGCATCTTACGACAAAGAGCTGGAGTTCCCCATCTATTGGACAGAGATCTTGTCGCCAGTGACCAGCAAGTATTTGTCTGTCGACCCCATCGTGAAGTCGGTAGTGGGAACGAATCGAGAATCAGTAGAGTCACTAGAGCCTCGAGGTGGCAAGGCGGATAAGGCAAAACAGATTATGGCTTATACGGTCGGGTTCTCACAGGACGGTACGGCGAAAGATGTGACAGTTCGCTACTTGAGGAAACAGATCTTCCCCGGCAAGACAAAGGGAATGCGAATGCCGGAGGAGAAAGTTCCAATCTACAACAAGCATGGAAAAGTCAAGAGATACGATCAATTCGACTGGTTCAAGTCCGTCATGCGAGGCTATGGCAGGGGTAGCAGAAAACATCCTATCGTCGAGGCGGATGAAATAGAGGAGTCGACAGATCTCAAGCCGGCTCAACCCGAGAAAAAGGAAGTCAAAGAGGGCGACGAAACGCTGCAATATTACAAGTCTTCGAAGGAATTTGTACTGCAGCGTCATTTAAAACGCGAAGAGGCATTACTCCCCGATGCTGTACCTGTCAAGATATTCCGTAATAAAGTCAAAGGGGGCAAAATAGAGGAAGAAGATGTCTATCTGCGGAAAGATGTAGTCGCCGTGAAGAGCGCAGAAACCTGGCATAAGCAAGGTCGAGCTCCTCTTCAGGATGCTGAACCTCGCAAACACGCCCCTTACAGAGCCGCGACAACGAACAGGCGCCGCGAAATTGCTGAGGCGGAGGCCGCAACTGGCAAAAAGGTGTTACAGCCCCTTTACAGCGAAGATCAGACGGATTGGATTATTCCGGATCCAATCAAAGACGGTGTCATCCCGAAAAACGAGTATGGGTATGTTGAACAGATTTACACACTATGATGGAGCTTTGCTAACATTTCTCAGCAACATCGATATGTTTGCCGAACATATGTGTCCAGAGGGTTCGTTTCTCCCTTTGGTCTTTCCCTCGCTATTTTCTAACGAACATAGGTGCCATTCATGTTCCATTCCGATACGCCGTTCGTGTCTGCAAACGTCTTCAAATCGACTACGCTGAAGCCGTTGTTGGGTTCGAGTTCGGCCATCGTATGGCTGTGCCGGTGATCCAAGGTGTTGTTATTGCGCAAGAGCACTACGATAATGTGATTGTAGAGCTAGAGAAAGATGAGGCAGAAAGAGCAAGAAAAGAAGACGAGAAACGCCGAAAGGCATCGTTAGGCAGTTGGAGGAAGTTTCTAATGGGTCTACGAATCGCTGAACGTTTGCGGGACCATGCCCACCTTGACGAGTCTGTCGAGGAAACATACGGCCATGAAGGTCAAGGCGCTCCCGATGGTGCAGCCTTTGCGCATGACGATGGAGACATGGCGGGCGGGTTCCTGCCCGAAGGCTACGAGGGCGAGGAACCAACAGAGACGAAGGCGAATCCAACACAAACATCAGCATACTTCTCTGCGCCAGACCCCTATGATGAAAAGGACGAGGGCGATGATCCATTCACAGTCGAATATTCTGGTCATCCAACCATGCAGGAATCCGAACAATCTGAGCTCACCTCGGTTTCTGACCTCGAGGGGGAGCCAGGTTTAGAGCCTGAACCGAAAGAGGTGCTGAAAAAAGCTCCAAAGAAGGCCGCTCCGAAACCTAGACAATCAACACGTCGTCGGACAAGGAAGACGCTGGTTGAGTCCTCGGAAGAGGAGGATAATGAGGATGAAGACTTTATGCTGTCTGATAGTGACGATTAGTGTAAGAATAGACTAGGATCACTACATGGCTCGTACGTCAAATTTGAATATGGAAGGGTTTGATACCGTGCTGCTGGACATAAACTTGTTTGTCTTCTCTGGTCAGCGTAGTGCCTGCAAAGGATTGACTTACACACAATACTCCTATGACAGACTCGATATCATGAATGTGTGACAGACATATATCTAGTTTGTAGCAGGTAAAGTTGCAGTGTTCTGGTAACATGAGGGTATCCTCACTCAGGGATAAATCCACCACATACATCATTTGTAGTCTAAACCCTTTTTGGCGGAGCTTCTCCTGATTTTCGAATAAACCCAGACATCACCAACCTCGCCGTCGATGGCTCGAATCGCACCAATGCTCACACGATGTCACTGGCCCCTTGTCTCCGTTATTACGGGCCTCTTCCTCGAACAAAGACCCTTTTGCCCACAAACATTGTGTGAGAAAACTCTTCCATGCGAAAACCAAAACACCCAGTGAAATCTGAGTCTGCTAGACCAAACTCACGATCCTCAGCTCTGGTGTTTCGATCCCAAGTGTCCTGCTCTCCCTATTGCATACTATTTGCTACTCTCTAAGTAGCCTTCGCGTCTGGGATCCCCGAAATCTCTTCTCGCTCGACATTCTCACATCGTAGCTTGCTTCTCGCTGATCCCGCCACCATGGATCTAGACCCGGATCGCGCAAGGCTTGTGAGAATGTCCAAGTTCGTATCCAAAGATGGCTCAACCCGACTGTACGTATGCATCCAAGTTCCTGATCGTATCAGCATAAGGTCTGATCCTTTTCTCCATTCCAGACCTGGCGACCTGGTCGTCATCTACACACCCAACAGCAGCGACGGGCACTTCATGCATGCCAACCTTCTAGTAAAGTACTCGAAGCGATTCGCCATGACCCTTGCCAGAGTTCCGGCTATTCGCACCTATCGCCTCGTCAAGCACGCCTCAGATGCCACTGTACGCATCTTCAAAGACGTAAGTACTTTCCAGAATTATTCTCTATCTATCCACAAAGTTATCCGGATCGCGTTTCTCCAGAGAAAGCGTTCTAGGAATGTGTTTCAGGACTCCCGACATCTTATAAAGCTTGCCGAAAGCTAAGTCGTCATGGAGTACTAGGTATTGACGTGCTTTATCGCAGTGGCTATACGCTCAAGTGTCACTTGACATACCTCCTCTATCCGGTTGTACACCCACCTCTCGTTTGCTTGAGTGTTGGCTGTTCGGTACTCGAATCCGTTGCGAGGGCTTCTCTCAGTTCATCGAGATCCACCTCAACAGAAACTGGTCCCAATTCGACCTCGACGCAGTCACGGCTTTCTGGGACCATGGCACTTTCGAGCCCGAGTTTCATGACCTCCTCGTCGACCTCTACACTCGTAGACTCGCGATCGAGAATGAGGAGGAGAGAGCCTGGCGCATCGAGTCTATCCCGCGCTCGGCTCTTATGAGTGTTACGGCCCGCCTGTACACTGTTCTTGAGGAATTGACCGATGTTGCCGACAAGGGACTGAAGGAGGTTGCCGAGACTACCACAAAGCCGCGCCGACGTGAGAAGCAGAAGGAGCACAGCCGCAACTTGACGGGTTGGCTCACAGAGGGAACCACACACTTTGATGTGTGAGTGCGGTTGGGGATCGCTGGTGAAAGTAGGTGGAGCCGCGGCGTTTGGAGCGATGGGACGGTTGCGTTTTCAGCTATCTTCGACGTTGGGCGCGGCGCTTGGCTTGGGTGTAGGCTTCTCTAGGTTTGCCCGCCTATAGATAGGTACCTAGTAAATTCAAGAAGTAATGAATGCGAGGGAAAGAATTTACGGGATTTATATGCGTTGATTGGCACAAGGATGCCTCTTTCGGTGCCCAGGAGTAGTGAATGCTAGTCAAGAGGCACAGTATCTTTGCGTGAACCGAATAACATTCGCATCGCTGACGTGCAAGCGCGACGCTTAGACGGCTAACTTGGGTAGCGATTGAAGCGTGCACGTGAATTGCGATTAGATAACAATGGCGAACAGCTCTTTGCCATTCTTCTGAGCGATCGGTTGTTGACCTACTGCTATGCCGCCTTACATTGCTATCTTTACCCAGGTATCTAGGTTAGGTACAGGGACTTCGTTTTCGTTTATTGCACAGGTCGCAGCAAATCCAGCACTTAGGTACCAAAGATCTTTATGTGTAGACCTAAGAGCAAACAATTTTGACTTCTAGGAGTTTGGATGACAGCATAGAATGATGAAAGAAGAAATATAATATGTAGCGCGTCACCTGAATATCAAAAGGTCCATTGCCGGGTTGGCAAACTTCAATTTGGGAACAGTATGCCTAATTATTACCACGCGCACTCAGCTTTTTTTGTAGTTTACCCCTTTCCTAAATCAACAACAACCTTTTCAGTCGCTGTCATACTCTTATAGAACATTACTAAAAGAATACATGCTGACGATGGAGCTACGCAGTGATGTTAGTTGAAGACATTTGGGAGCTTATAGGGTTGTAAAACTACGACCGGTATTGTTCTATATCATTACAGGTAGTCAGCATTCACGTCAATAACATATCAGTCGTGATTATTGATAGTCTTAGGTCACTATCAGGTCTGTTTTAGGATGTAAATCACATCTTATATTCAACGCATCTTCAGTACCCATGACTCCACTACCTGGCTGAAAGTCACTAGGAGCCATACACGAATCAAGTCTCTATTGATATTATTTGAAGCAGCAGGCGCACCGTATGCTCTGACTGACTGTACCAATGACTTGTTTCATCATCAATCGTCCGAATTCACCAACTGCAACAACGATCACATAACCATGCTAGCTAAAAAGATGTTCAGCATTACTGTATACTGCATTGTGTTCCTTGACTACACACGCACTTAAGCAAACATGAAAAAGGCGAACTCACTAGTTACAGCATTGATAGTTTGAATTACCGGGACAGTAGCCTTTTCAAAAAATAAGACGTGAGCTATGCTTGTAGTTACAAGAATAGAGCTTTACGATCATACCTGACACGAATGGTCCACTGCAACCGTCAGCAGTAAACCTGCATGACGAGGTGGAGTCGTAGCACCCGAGGATATAACAACACTTAATGTTGCTGGCATCACCAGGGCAACCACCAGTGATAGTCGAGCCACCGTAAGAAGCACATTTGCCAGTATCGATACAGATACCGTTCGACTTATAGGCACCAGTGGCGGTGCCACTGCAGCGGCCATTTTCGGTAGCCGTTGCTGCAAACGGCAGAACAGTGCCCAGAAGGATGTTGAAGACTTGCATGTTGGCAATTGAGAATTTATTATAAGGAGTCTTAGCTCGAGGAAGCGATAAAGGTTTTACAATGAAGGGAGAGATTTCTTCCGGCATTCGACCAAACTAACAATACGGATTACTCTCAATTTGTACTTTGAGTAGAGGCCCTAGGGCCTAGTTCCAAGTAATGCCTCGTATTATCGTATAAGCATGGCCTCGAGAAGTGGGCGTCCTTAATGAGTCCATCGAGAGTCTCACCAACACGCCCATTGAGTCCTACTCACTGCACTTGAAGACCCGGTTCTTGGCGCATTTGTGACTTTGTCCTCATTGGCAACTTCGTTAATACTGCGGACTTGGCAACCTAGAACTGACTTAGCGGGTGATCAATTGACAACATCACCGTCGGAATGACAACAGCGGCCGTTAGACTTATGGCGTAAGCCTCGCGCAGGACTCAGCATAAGAGTGATAGTTGTAGCAAGGCACATTTGATCCAGGTCAGACGGACAAATATTTTAGCCGTGAGGCGTTACGAACTGAGGGGTTTGTGTGAGGCCAGAGGATATAAGTACGTAAGAGCATAAGTAACAAGTACCTAGAAGAGATAAATGCACAGAGTAACGGTTGGGGAAGAGAGTATCCTTAAAGCAATTTGAGTTTGGCAACAGGATTGACAACTTCATTGAGTGTTCGACTACTCAAGACGATCGACACCACACCACAGTATAAAGCGTGATCAACGTGGTGAGTTTGTGCGTTGTATCATCGAGCAACCTATTGAGGTGCAAAGGAACCGAATTCAGGGAACTTCAAGGGAAAGACACATCGACATTTAGTATGGCATCTCGCTACCTCACACGCCCCCCATACTCTGACCAGGGAGTTCCGAAATCCATTCGTCAATGCCTACATTCTCCGTCACCGTATTCTGAACGGCACATTTGTTCATCTCAGAAACGGGTTGCGTCTTGAGAATTCCGTCATGCCCCGGAGATCCACAAGCGTGGAACATACACGAGTCGTTCATGGCGCGTTGCAATGAATCACCCTTCCAGCCAAACATGTAATCAGCATGGGTTCCATAACCACTACCATTCCCATTTGCGAACGACCAGACAAACGGCTGCGAGCCGTCCGCGGGCCACATGTCTGCGAATGCCGTCGTGTTCCACATCGTCTCATATGCAAGCTGTGGCATCCTAACAGGATGCGACGCAGGACAAGGCCCGGCCTCGAGGAATAGATCCTTCGTTGTACTATACATGTGCGATTGATGATCCGGGCTATCGAGATTTTTGCCATCCCAGCACGCCGGGAAATGGTGTATTGCCATAATTCCAGCTGGGCACTTCTGTTTTGGAAAGTCTGGTGTCTCGCTACCCCGAGTAAGAATTGTTTCGAGGCAAGTGTATCGAAGGCCTGTATGGGTTTCGTTCAGAGTATCAATTGTAGGAGATCCAACAGTCATGCGGAAGC
This sequence comes from Xylariaceae sp. FL1272, assembly GCA_022432385.1. Lineage (NCBI taxonomy): Eukaryota > Fungi > Ascomycota > Sordariomycetes > Xylariales > Xylariaceae > Xylariaceae sp. FL1272. The sequence continues at coordinate 222,432 of JAJJXC010000035.1, forward strand.
CCTATTCTAGATTAGTTGTTTGATCCAGCGACCATGTACGGTGACTACTCACAGGCTGGAAGGCAGTGATGAATTGATTGCCGTTCGAAGTAAGGTCTTTCTGCGAATAATAGATTGTCATCCCCCCATTAATGTCGGGCGCGTCCTGACCTTCAGTGCCCAGTTGCGCATTTGGATATTGAGGGACTCGCTTATAGGAACCATTCTCGTGTTTGAAATACCTGTTGGCGTCAGCACAAACGGTTATGACCTTCAGGCTTGTGCACTGTGCTGAGAGTAGTGTAATGTAGAGAGTACTGAAACACCCTTCTTGCTTGTTCGCGGCTATTTTTCTCTGTGGTAAAAGGAAGAGTTCGAAATTGACTCTAATAGCCACTTACATGACCGCCGTCCAGTAGTTCGAGAAGTCTTCCGTGAATGCGCATGTTGTACAGCTGCCTTTTTCTCCTATATCACCTTCCATAGTTGCGTTGAAGGCATTGCCGCCAACGATCTGATGGACATGGGCAGAGGGTATTTCGCCTGGCTGGACGACCGGGTCTAATCTCTGAACAGAAACGGTTGAACATCCGAATCGAAGAGCGGCTTCGCTCAGACCAGCCTGTAAGGCCAAAAATCTGAGGAACTTCATGTTCAAGTTGAGAAGAATAAATGTTACTTTGCAATCGCTGAGCCTGCGATCATGAAGGTGTGATACGATTCTTCCGAGATCAAATATTGACCACCTCGAATTTTGAACACGTTTAGGTTCTCCTTAAGTGATAGGAGAAGACTCGTGATTATCACACTCCCAATACTTGCCGTTGTTAACGGCCAAGCATGCACCAAGTAACTTCAGCAAGGTGGAATATCTAATTCCCGTGCGATTGGCTCTTGACAGGCAAGCATATTGAGCCAGTTTGGTCTAACCAATCGTTTCCCGATAATAGCAGATGCCAACATGTTATTAACCATGCAAATCGAACTGCCGGGAAAGCATTGCCCAATGGTAGGTGTCGATGCCTATTTATCCAGCTGATTGGGTTGGAGGAGCGCAGTTGTAGCAAAGAAATGTCGGCGCTCATTTTTTGCACATGCGACTACTTCAATGACTCCGAGTATACAATGAAAACGTTTAGCTGTATCTTGAAATTGTATTGTCAGACCGTTTCCAGTTGATAACTATGCATGTGTATTGGAGTCAACCTAGATAAGTACTTTTACATGCTAATTCGGAGCTCGGTGTTTTTCGTTCACAACTTTGCTATTGATAAACTTATCTATCAATTTTCTGGCATGTAAACGGAATTGACTCCATTGTTCGTGATGAATACCGGGAAATCTTTGCATTCCGGCTTCTTAAACTCGCATTATTCGACTTGCGATAATGGCCAACATCCGGCCATTACTATCCGAGTCAATGACTACACTCGTCGTTGCTACATTCTAGGCTTCAGCACGGTTAGCTAGCACCAGATCTGCCGAATGTTGGCTCGGTGAACAACGGGTGCTAAGAGGAAGGGTTTTAAGCTACAGTTTAGCTACAATCACTTCAGCAAGCGTACGAGAAACCTCACGTAACCAGTAGATGCGTATTAGGCCATGACATGGCTACATTTTTGTCCGGGGCTCGTCGTCGTTGGCACCGAAGGCGTATTACTGCAGACATGGCGATTTTCCTCTTCTTTTTTTTCTTTTTCTTCTTTTACCAAAATACTTAGTAGTTTCACTGGCATGGACATCAGTGAGAGCGACACAGCCTACTTATTGATTTGTCTGCATCATCAGCTCTTGTTGATGGAATGCGCTCGTTGTTGAAAACGATTATAAGCATGAGTTCTGCGCAGTATAGTGTTACTCGTGTATTAAGTGATATGGGGACAGGCTATTTATATATCGAAGAGCGCTCAAGGTCCCAAATAGCTGTAACACTGTCTCTAGCCTGTTTTGTCCGCTCTGAAATCTGTGACAGGCTTATGTGACACCAAGGATGCCAAACATGTTAATTTGCGTTTTCTTATCCTGTATAGTATACGTACTGAACCTCGTTCGTGGGACTATCGTATAAGTGTTCGGGAAATGGTACCTTATATGTGCCTTCGTCGAGTCCTGCGGTGTTTCTGGATGGCACTATGGTATTGTTGGAGCCTGCAGGTACTAGATATTAGTCAAAATGTCAAGCTTGACAGTTTTTAAGTAAGGCCCAAACATACAAATCGAGAACCTCTTCCTTGAATATAACAACGTGTTCAGGATGAAACGTAAAGTCCGGGGTAGTGGATCTCTTATCGTAGTAGAGACAGTACCTAACAGGAGCTTGAAAGCCATATCAGCTCTCCCTGACTTTATCTAGGAGCTGGCTCTCTGATAGCGACTGTTCACCTATCGAAAATATCGGTAGACCGCGATCATCCAACGCCAACTTAACCATTCTTTTGATCGCCAGTTGTGCGAGAGAGGACCCCAATAGGAGGGCCTTGCGCCCCTCCAATCGGCAATTGTCACATCTCAGTTTTGGATCGATAGAGAAGGGTGCTGGAGTAAACGTGGCTGCCTCTCTTGTCCCTTCCATTTCAATCTGGATCAACTGGATTCCGCAAGTACAGATGCCATCTGTCCATCGAGTATGCCAAAGCAAGACAGTCCAATTGACAAGTCCCAAAGCCGTACGTATAAGCATGATCTCTGCATCGTAGGAGCCAAGGCTGGATCGCATATATCTCCAAAGACCGGACCGCCGAGTTGGAACGATGTGGCAACCCTCATGGTAGATTAGATTCATATAATCAACGACCTGCATATTCCCGACTTTTGACAACCGAAAGGGGACTATTCCGAGGTCTCTGGAAGACTGAGAGCTTTGTCTGACATCGAACTCAAGAAGGATGTCCCTACTACAGTCGTACTCGATGGAGGACGGTCCTCCTTCTTCATCGGGAGGACTCAGTACCAGTGACCAAAGACCCCAACCAGCGCACTCTTTGTAGAGATTGTCCAATGTCTTTGTCAAGTTGTCAATTCTCTGCTTTCGATGAAGGAACCGGATAAGCTCGACATCGGTGATATCGCGGTTGACTTGCGGTCGGAATTGAGCAGCCCAGAAGGCTAATTTCGAAAAGACTTTCAGGTCGTCACTATTTTCCCGCAGTCTCTTCGTTCGTTCTTCGAGATTGGCGCCGCGGAATGAGGCGAAGCAAATGCGCTTCAGCCAGTCTCGGTTGGGACGAAACTGAAGCTGCGCGCTCTCTAAATTAGCCAGCTGCCTTTCCCACTTGTCCCAACGTGGTGGCTCAGAGGAGTCATCCAGGCTTCTGGCATATAGAATGAGACCGATGTCGTTTATTTCCTCATGTATTAATGCGAATTTGGTTTTCTGGGCATCGAGGTTCCGTCTGCCCCAGAAATATTCGTAGTCTTCGTCAGAATATATATCGCCTGGGCGGCACCAAACAGCCTTCCAAGCTGCTAGATGTAGACGACAAGTTTCAAGTTGGGTATGGTACCACAGGAGCTTCTTCGTATAATCGGCATAATCCCGTCCAAATTGCTCTAGACGGGAAACGGTCGACACTAGGAAACCAAGCAGACCGGCAGTTGTTCCCACGTAGGAGATGATGGATAGCGGGTCAAATGGCATAGCCAAGTATTGGCTCTCGCAATCACTTCGAAAGGGAGTTTTGTTGGGAGTTAAGGACAGAAATTGGCATCACGCCGATTTTGTCCATAAAACGGCGCTTCAGCCGTACAGACACCTACGTAGAGATACATTGTGCGGGGTTGGTTGCATTATTCAACCCCCAGGCAACGTGGCGCTCCTCGATTCCATAGCCTTATCGTTGTCAGCTCAAAAACACATGTATAATGGCTAGGAATTCTGGATAAGGCTTGCAACTTGAACTGAAAGGACATGGTCTTTTTATGATGTCTTTGGCGGATGAGTACCCATTTGCTCTCGAGGTAGACGAAGCAGCTTACGTACCTGATCAGGGACTGGAGAACAATCGCGAAGGACTATCGACCCTGTATTCGACAATTGTCTCGAGACTTCAGGACCTGGTCGAGACAACTAGCCAGGGGCCGCAGCGAGATCGGTTGCTTGACGATCCGCCTCTCGATATACGACTTTGGGGAGAAAGGATAGATGTAAGCACAGGAGCCCTCAGCATACTCGAGGAATGTTACGGGAAAGAGGCTTCTGTTGTGCAAACGAACATGAAAGTTGTGCAAGTAGAACTGGACAACCTCAGCCAGCGATCAACAGTGGTATCAATAAGGAGGTAGACCAGCAAATGAGAGAAATATGTTCGATATATTATTGAAATTGGCAAGCAAAGGTTTACTTGTACTAGGACTAGAATTGCAGCCTTGCAGTCAGCCGTCCACGAGCTTCTAGATCTAGGTGAATCCGTCCAGACGCTAGTCAGGGTCTATAAGAGACAAGGATCGTCGTATCGGATTCAACGAGCTCTAGCAGATGGAGGAATTGTGGAAGCGCTCACGAACACGACGATATCAGAAAGAGCGGCAGTTATACCGCCTGACGAAGGTGTTAGAGAATCTACGAGACTGGCTACGATACTGGAAGTCCCTGAGGAGGTAGACCATTCGTCGATTGCTGAGCGCGTCCTTGAAGTTGCCAGCACTTACCTGCGGGACGGGCGAACCACGCGTGCGATCGCAATACTAGAAGGGTTAGATGCGACTCATCGTACTACTCCGGAGCGTAGTCAGTCTCGGCTGATGATTCAAGAGATGCTCGCTACTGCATACCTAAAAGGTAGACAAATGAAAAAAGCTATGGAAATACTGCAGCACATAGTTGCGGACCAGGAAACTATTCCAGAAGATGACCTTTCTCGCTCAATATCAAGACGAGTGCTCGCTACGGCTCCCCTTGACAATGATTGTACAGCGGAAGCCATTCATCTCCTTCGGCAAGTAGTGCAGACCCAGAGGAAGGTTCTCCAAGAGAACGATCCCATCCGCCTTATATCGAAACACGAGCTGGGGAGAGCGCACTTCAAAGCGGGGGAAATCAAGGAGGCAATCGAGATATTAGAGCATGTTGATATGATACAACGGAAGATACTTGCTACAGGGGACCATTCGCGTTTAGCATCAGAGCAGCTGCTTGCCGCTGCGCACCTGGAGAATAGACAGGTGAAAGAGGCGGAAGAGAGGCTGAAGCGTACCGGCTCCTCCTCTTCATCTTCGAAATACTATTCCTCTCAGAGCAAGGACAGACTCTTGGATTATGTCAGCCGGCCCGATTCGCGAGAAAAATTCTCCGTCACCGGCAAATCAGAAAGCCACTCTAGTTCATCAACAGCTCGATTTATAAACGATTTCGACAAATACTACAGTTCTCGGAAAAAATAACCCGGTCTATAGAAAATACGATACTTTTTTATATAACTTATTAGAAGCGAGTTTACTGTGTGTTTTTCCTTCTTTTATATAAGACCCTTGCTATAAGCATGTATAATACCTTTGGAGTTCTGGCGTTCTAAAAACCTGGCGCAAAGTCCTCCCAGAAACTCACCACTCTCGACTCACGTCAGAACACGAATTGGCTAGGTATGCCTCGTCAGTGGAGACACTTTCACCGAGATTGCGCTATTGCAACACGTAATTGAGGTCCAGAAGCACACCCTTCAACCAGATGAGCCTTCTCGCTTGGCACCAGAGAATGAACTGGCCCGAGCGGAACGGATGGGACTAACGGACTCGGTCTTGTGGGATTAGAATACCAGCGTTCAGAGTCTTCTTCCCAAGCCCCAAGAACAGGACGTCATTCGAAAAGATGACGGGCCTGTAGGAACCCCAAGACTACATATCCATATGATTCTGCCCCGTCTTAGGGCTTGATCCCAGATCATTATGACCAAGTAGACCCAACGGCATAATACATTGTTCCTCTTACTATACTGGAAATACAACAGACCTTGAATAGAGAAGTACTGTATCCTAAATAGGATTAGTGGCAGGACCGAGCTTGGAACTGGATCTATTGCCTCGTCGGGCTTACCTATGAAGGCCATGGTATTTTGCTAGCCTTGAATCCTTTACTCTGACAGTCCTACGGCTTCGAGAGAAACGAGTGTCTCGTCTGTCCATCGTAATCGCTATTTAGGATCGGTACCTAGGTGAAAGACTCATCTACGTTATAGACTCAGGCAGAAGGATCCTGGAAAACAAAGGATTCAGAGATTCATCACAAATTCGATAGTGCGAGCAGTACATTGCGATCATTGCAAGTACCAACGAGCGTGGATTGAGGACAACCGAAGTTTAATTGATCGTCGTTATCTCAAGTAGGGCTATGGGTCGTCGCAGCTCCTTACGCACACCTGTCAGCGGTTGAGAGAATCAAGTTCCCAACGAAAGGTAACGATCCAGATTAGCAAACCGAATACTATTGCGAACAAGGTCGACTCGACAGCTTTTCGTACTAGCTCCACGACGTCCAGATGCGGTGGTCGTCACGAGTCATCAGTGCTGGAAGCTGAAATTGTGCGTACGGACGAGTAACAACAGGAATGCCTCAAACTGGGGACATATTCTATAGGCACATCCAACACCACATATACATTGCGGTCTAATCTAGAGGTTCTTACTATGCGGCAATAGGTAACTTATCAGTTATCATAAACACTGTAGTGGTGTTCCCTTCGTCCCTACTTCTATCGTTACAACGTACAATGATTTCTGAAACAGCCACTGCTCATTACTTTATCATACACAAATAATCTCAATAAGCCGGTACGGTTTCATTACCCTCCATTTTGACCTCTTCATCCTCAACACGTCGATTACCCCTGACAGGCACAGGCTTCGCCAACACAACAGTCTCAATACCAGCAGGGCTCAGTTCCTCAGGGCCCATGGGAAGCGCATCAACCTCGACTTCCATGTCCAAGAGCGTTTTCAGAATTACAGAACTCCCTGCCTTGCTCATTACCTCATTCGCTTCTTTGCAGAGCTCCGAGCAGACACATTCAGGACATCCAGATTCGCAATGACAATGCTGTACGCGCTCGAGAGCCTGCACGAGCAGTACGTCGATGAATTCGAACGCCTTAGTACTGATGCCGGACCCGTTAGCACCCCCTTTCGCGTCGTAAAATGTCAGCCTCGCCGGGCGTTTCCTCGATGTTTCTCTTTGAGCGAACTCTTTCAACGCATTCTTGCATTCGGTTCGTACATCGCCTGGCATGCTTATGACGAAATTGGGCATCAGGCTCATAATCGCGTGTTCAGCGGCATGTATTGCTCCACCTACATGGAGACGCCTGTCTACAAGGATCTCAAGTGCCTTCTTAGGAACGTCAAGCCACATGCCTTTGCTATGTCGGATGATCGGCGGGTTATCGACTTGAACGGCGTCAAGGATTCGGCGTCTTTTGTCGACCTTGAAGTAGCCGTAGACATTCTGAGTGATGCGGATAGCCCCATGAAAGGCTCTCGATAAGGAGCCTGGAATTTTACGGATGACCTCACATTCGATCGGATCAACATCAGTGAAGTCTCTCTGTTGCGTAGTCCACTCCACTTTCACCTTTTCGACTTTTGCTATCTTCCGATCGGGCTGAAAGTCACGAACAAGATAGGAATTGCCCTGATGCAAGAAGATCGCACCGTCGTACAAGGTGAAGAAAGCTCTGGATGCTTCTAACTCCTCAAGGACAACATTCCTACCGTGGGAGATATCGACAATGGCAAAGTGGTCATCCTCTGTATCTCGTATAGCAACGAATTTTGCTGGTGTTGGTCTGAATCTGTCGTGGCAATGATAGTATCCAAGCTCGTCTTTGATCAAGCGCTCATCGGCAATGGTGGCCAGGTCGGGCGTGAAATATTTTTTATCCTCGGCGGGTCGAATCGGCATCTCGTAGGCTGCACATTGTATGTGGCCTTCAAGAACAAGCATGTTATTGAGATCAACTTGGAGCTCGCAGTTTGGTTTCGTGAAGAGTTCATCCGGATTTTGCATATAATGCTGATCAGAGGGGAAGCAGTCTCCTACAAGAATGGAGAGCGAGTCTTTGTTCCTTCTGCCGGCTCTTCCACTTTGTTGCCTCAGATTTGCAATAGTGTACGGGAATCCAAGAGTGATGACACAATCAAGCGTACCGATGTCGACACCTAATTCCAGCGCAGTGGTCGCGATGATTCCCATCAGCTTCCCCTCAAACATTTGGCTTTCAATGTTTCGGCGATCCTGAGGGGTATAGCCTCCTCGATATCCCATGACGCGCGCTACGCACTCCGGCCGTCCTAGCGACTCTAATTCGTATCTCGCAGCAGTCACCAATTCCTCGCACTGCTTTCGAACTCGGCAGAAGGCTATTACACGGACTCCTCGCAAGATCAGTTGGCAGAAAAGACGTGCGCATTCTGAAAGAGCACTGCCACGACCACTTGAAGGGTCTCCAGGGTCCTTATAAGGCGTGTTCCAGCATAGGAACTCTTTGCGGCCGGACGGCGATCCGTCGAAATCAATCAAGTGCACATCGTCGATCCCGAATATCGTCTTGAAGTGCTCTTGTGGATTCGCTACAGTGGCGGAGCAAGATACAAATTTGACCTTTCGGTTGCCGACTGCTGCACAGATCCGTCGTAGTCTTCTCATGATGAAAGCCACGTGCGATCCCATCAGACCATTGTAGTAGTGTAGCTCGTCAACTTGGCAACGATTAGGTGGGTCCAACATAAGGCAGAGACGGTGACTTACCAACGACAAAACGTAGATTCCTGAGGAACGCTCGCCACCGATCCTCTTGGGGTAGAATAGTAATATGCAACATGTCCGGATTCGTGAATATTATGCGGGCTTCATCACGAATCTGGTTCCTGTCTTGCATAGGCGTGTCGCCATCAAACGTTTCGACAAGCACATTTTCTAAGCCGGGTAGATATGCAAGCATGTCTTTCAAGCTCCTCTTTTGATCCTGGGCCAGGGCCTTGGTCGGGAAAATGTACATAGCTCGAGTATCAGGGTCGTTCTCCAACCCATGCAGCACGGGTAACTGGTAAATCAGTGATTTGCCAGAGCTCGTTGAAGTTGAGACGACGACATGACGACCAGCATGAAGGCTGTTGATGGCTTCAGCTTGGTGCGCGTAGAAGTGAAGAATGTTCTTCGCGTTATACAGAGCATTGACCATGTCTTGACTTAATATGAAATTCAATTCGCCAAGAACGGCTTCTTGTGCTTCAAAGACACGATGTCCGTCCGGCACGATCTGATTAGTGTACCATGAGCTATCTTTGAGCTCCTGTATTATCTCAGGTATACTTTTCCTCTCCTTAGGTATGGACTTGGGTATTGTGCTTGGCTCAGGTTTTGGTGTAGACGAATCTGAATGCGAACGAACCGGTACATATGCTTCAGTTTCTTGGGCAAGGGCAAGTTCTGGGTCAAGCTTGCCCTCAACGCATCGATTAATGAATGCGCTTACAGCATTGGAGAACTTTTGGTTACGCTTCTCTATCAAGGTAGTCATTTGCTTTTGGCTGTACACCGGTACTTTCAAGTCTTCATTTCTAAGCCCTCTGGTAGGGTTGACGGGCTCCCCGGATTTTCGGCTTTGGACTTGGCGCTTGAGATCACCATCGATGAATTCAAAGAATAACACCTCCTGGCCGCTCGGGGGTATTTCGTCGGGATGCCGACTACTAAGATCGACCATGCCCGTAAAGCCGCCCACTGACGCATCAGGAGCAGGGCCCTGAACAGTTATATGCTTTGAGCGGCCAGTTTTGAAAGTCATGTCTCGTTCAGCACCCTTGATATCAGTTTGCAGCATCACCTCGTCCACGTAGCCAAAGAAAATGCCCTCGGGCCGAATTGCTGCAATTGCCGCCACATCCTCAATTCGTAACTCCCGCTTGATGTGAGTCTCCACAGCGGAACGAATGGTATCGAATGTGGTGGCCAAGTGCTTTCTCGTGGAACAAAAAGTAAAGACAAGGTTTAACGCGCGATGAGTCTTGTCCAACTGGGCGAAGCGCGATGGCCACTCGATAAGACACTCAACAGTCTGCGGCGGTGTCCGTGTTTTCTTTGTTTGTCGCGCCTTTTTGGGCTTCTCTGATACAGTAGGATCTTCATTGATGCTGTCTGCCTCAGTGGCGGGGTTGCTGGGGGAGGAATCTCGAGAAGCCTGAGATTGCCCGTCTCCCTCGTTGCTGACCCGGGGTCTCTTCCTCTTGACCAGTCTGTTGGAGACTGTGGCAGCCTTGAGAGACGACATTTCAGCTACAGTCGAGATCCATCGCAATGGATAGCGATAGCATACGAAAACGAGTTCGAGCAGTGTCTGCGCAAAAAAGAAATATGATGACGTCTCGCTCCTTATTCAAGCCACCAGGCGCGTCATGGTCTAGCGTGGCGCGAGAGCACGTGACATGCCTCACTCTGTCCAACATCACCTCAGTGACAGTCTTTTGCCCCTCAATGGCCAAGTTCGGTCTAATAATATATCATTATTTGTTCATCTCTTGATTTTGGCAGCGAGATTCGTTGTCAGTGCTTCAGTGTCCGTTTCCAACGGACTTCATCTCACCGTTACGGCGAGAGGAGAGTAAATCTTCATGATACAAGTGTTACATGATACAGATCTCTTTCGCGATACGATATCAAAATTCTGGTCTCCCATTTAGCTGTGTGGTACTTGGGTGTCGGGCTCTGTTGTAAGACGTGCGATTGCTACTGCTCTCCAGTGTTGGGCACTTCCAACGCTCCACTATCTCCAAGTCGTCAAGTCAAACTGCCAGGGGGCACAGCACTCCTCACATGCCCTGTACGTAACATGCAGTGTGTAAGTACGGGTGTAAATCCCCGTACTATGCCGCTCTTCCACCCAAACAACTACTCTCCTTCCGATATGTCTCTGTAGAACACGAAATAGAATTGCTTCTCATAAACATCCATTTGCCCATCATGATACTTAACGTGCCTCTCCCCATTGAGATCTTGATCTTAATCAGTAGTTGCTACCTCACCTATCTAGCCCTCTCCCGCTGCTTTCTCAGTCCTCTAGCAAAAGTCCCTGGACCATTGCTAGCAGCCCTCACATACTGGTTCGAATGCTACTACGGTACGATTCCCTGCCAAGTTCCCAAGCAACCACATTAACGTAGCCAGATGTCTTCAAGCCAGCCCAATACGTATTCAAAATCAAAGCACTTCACGAAATATACGGTACTCAAAGCCCCAGTCCCTGCATTCATCATCATACTAACCACCCCAGGCCCCGTCATCCGCATCGGCCCCAACGATATCTCAATATCCGATCCAGACTTCATAGACACCATCTATGCTCCAGGGCCCGGACACAAGCGCGATAAAGACATCAAGAAGAACCAAGCTCTTGCCGTTGATTCGTCAGTCGGCGGCTCTATCTCCCATGATTTACACCTCAAGCGTCGTGAAGCTTTGAACCCGTTTTTCTCGCCACAGCGTATCAAGAGACTTGACGATGTCCTCGCTACCGAAGCCGCGCAGCTTGATAGGCGCTTCGCCGAAGCAGCCTCGAGAGGGGGCGTGGTGAACTTGTCGGATGTTTATTTCGCGTTTTGTAATGAGTAGGTATAACCTCCCCATTTTCGCCGCAGTGGTCTCGGCGATTCTGACTACGAGGTTACAGTATCGTGCGCCAGTATTGTTTCGGGAATAGTCCAGATCTCCTCACCCACATGAGTCTTGCTCGTACTCGGCGCACAAACGTCGCGGCGGTGCTTAGGAACGTAAAGATCATGCTTCACTTCGGATGGCTCCGTTCCATAATGCGTTTGCTACCCGCCAGCATAAGCGCCTCGACGATGCCCCCAGGAGTGCGAGACATGCTAGCTTTCCGCAGAAATATCCGCCTCGAAATCGACCATATAATGTCTCACAACCCATCGCCCAATGAATCCCCATCAATATTCCGCCACTTACTATGCAGTCCAGATCTCCCAGACTCCGAAAAGTCACCCCAACGACTAGAGGACGAGGCAACACTCCTAACAATGGCAGGCACATACTCACCCATGCTTTCCCTCGTCATCGCTCATTACCACATTCTAGCCCTACCAGCTGTCCTATCCAAGCTCCGCACCGAATTGGTAGCCCATCCACAAGCCACAACAGCAACGCAACTAGAGCACCTTCCATACCTCTCATCCATAATCCAAGAAGCGCACCGTCTAACCTTCGGCCTAACAGGCCGAAACCCACGCCTCTGCCCAGACAAAAGCATAACATACACCCACACAGACTCGACCACCAGCAACCCAATACTCTACCACTTCCCCCCAGGCACAGCACTAAGCACATCCACCCTTCTGCTCCACACAAACCAATCCATCTTCCCCGACCCCTGGACCTTCGATCCCGAGCGATGGCTAACCACAAACCAAGAAGTCCTAAACCAGCGCCGCAGATGCATGCTAAGCTTCAGCCGCGGTCCACGGTCTTGTATCGGCAGGACACCTAGCGAACGCCGAGATGGCTATCGTGCTGGCGACTGTGGCGAAGTGGGATATGACGCTATTCGAGACGACTGCTGATGATGTTGCGTTTCGGCACGATTACCATGTTATGTGTCCGATGCTGGGGTCTAAGGGTGTTAGGGTGAAGGTACGTGGTCGTCAGTAGTGTGATGTTGTTTGTTTTTAGCAGCAACTGTTCATTCCTTGAAATAAACTGGCGTTTTCGGGTGGTGATGCTGAGAGTCGTCAGATGGCGACTGGTGGGGAAGAAAACCGTTGTGTCTGTTTGCTCCTGCCCCTATTCGTAGATCGTGGGGCCTCTTCTTAGGTCACAAATAGAGTATATGATGCACCCCTGAAAACAATTCATCAGCTGCAACTACGACCAAACGTGACATGCTACGTTATTCGCTGTTTCAAGCGTGGTATTATTCGGTGCTGCCTTTCCCCCCTCCTCCCTAATTCTCACCAAGCACGGGAAGCACTTCTCTGACCGAGTTATCCCGACCAGATCTGTCATTTAATCACGATGCATAAGCGAAGAAGAACTGAAGCAAAAGAAGAAAGTCCTCGCAATGCTATTTCTATTGGGTATGGAGGTATGTAAAGCCCCAGCCGACTCCAACTCCGGGAGAATCAACCATATAAAACAACAATGGCCTTCCTCATAACCATCGTCACGTCATTTTCCATACCGATATCCATTTTTGTTTCATACACACCTTTCGTTTCACTTCCGGCTCTGGGCTTGGGGAACAATATCGCATCACCCTCGGATGCAAAGACGCAAAGCAAATCTAAAGCAACTGGGTCAGCAGTTCGTAAGCTCCGCTCCTTCCCCTGAAGATGCATCCGTCTAGGCCACCGTCCAAACTCCTTCCTCGGGGACGTCTACTACTTTGACGCCATGTCGTCAAAGCCAGAATCAGATTGTATCCACGAAAGGGCTTCTATCATCCGTGATTAGGAAGTAGGCAAGCTTCGCTTCTTGCGATGTCTCGCCATGCCCTCCTCGTACTCCTCCCCGTCGTCAACACCTCGCTTTGATGATTTCGTTGTTTGACTCGAAGACCGGGTGTGTTGGCGTGTAGGCTTAGTATGGGAATTGACTTCTTGAGAAGCACGGCGCGAGTAGGACTCTGGGCAACAAGTCCTGCGGTGAGCAGTTCCAGAAATAGAGACATCTGAACGGTATCCAGAGTCTTCCTGGAAATATGGGTCCTCATCAAATTCCTCTGGTGAAATGAGGTTAGACATGTGTGGTCTCTCGCGGTTAGTTGAGCGGGTGACAACAGCGTAATCTCTAATGGCTCCCTAGGCCATCTGAAGCTCGTGCTGAACCTTCTTAACTTCCTGGATGAATGTCTGTGCATTGGCCGAGCTCATCTTTGGAGAAGTGTTAGCGTGGAGGTGATCTCAAGAGTGAGGGAGCATATAACCTCTTACCTTTAAGTGGATGTTTATCGGACCGCCATCTTCGAGAGCTGTGAAAAGTACAAATGTAGCTTTCAGGCTTGACTTCTCTTGGAAATCCATGGCGGGGATAATGGCAGTATTCAGGAGGATCCTGTGCGTGGAGTCTTGACGCATGATCAGACGTACGACCTTGCCATCAGAGCTCTCCAGCATAGATGCATCAAAGGACCCAGGAATAGCGCCACCAGTGTCTTCGTCAATATCGACACAGGGGATGGGAACATTCAGCTTCAGATTGCCAGCCCCACGCTCTTTCCATGAGTTTGTTGCCTTGTCGAGATGGAAGATCTTGGCACGGACCTGAAGCAGAGTAGCCTCGCCAGCCTCGCCGTCGTCAACAGCCACTGCGTCGTAAGTTAGTAGGGAAACACAGAAGTTCATGATATCTGATCTTTACCTCGCTGGAGTTTGGTCTTCTTCTTGTCGTCTGTTTCACCGCCCTTCTTGGTCCCGATTTCTTCGCTCTCAGGTACATCCTTATCGTTCTCAGAGGAGTTATCGTCGTCTTCACCAGCGTCTCCATCATCTTCATCCTCGCTGGCAGGGGCACCAAAAGCCTTTGCCGGTTTCACGCTCTTAAAAGATTCTCCGGGCTGACCAAATGTCTTCAATTTAGACCCTGAGCTACTGCCAAATGTGCTATTTGAGCCAAATGTGCCAAACGGGGACGTGCCCTTTGTTACTCCAAATGGAGAAGAGGCTGCGCTGACTGAGCCGAAGCCAGAGCCGTTGGAGGTGGCATTCGTGCTGCCGAAACCCGAGGGCTGCGATGAGCCTGACAACGCCGGAGACTTCGAGGAAGACAGACTTGCGAAAGTGCCGAGGGGTTTGCTGCTGCCGGAGGTAAAGGGTGAGGTAGTAGTAGCGAAACTAGCGAAGCTTGATTTCTGGAAAGCCGAAGTGGATGTTCCGCCGTTGCTGTTGGTCACGTCTTTGGCCTCTGAAGTCTCGCCTTTCTTGGACTCGGACTCTGCACCCTTGTCTGCCATCTTTGTGGGTTTATCTGATCCAATGGCTTCCTAAGCGGCGGTCAGTCAGCATTCTACGAGGGGTAGAATATGGTGAGGAAAATTATTCGTACGGTAGCTTTGTCCGAGTCGGGCTTAGACTCACTGGAGACGTCGCGGGGCCGCTTCTTCTCGGGCTCAGAGCGATCAGCGCGGCTCAAAGAGATGCTGCCATTGGTGTCAACGGGGGAGACGTCTCTATCGGCGCTCTTGTTGGTGGCAGTGTCCTTGTTATCGTCGAAGTCATCATGCAGGCGCTTCTTCTTAGGGGACTGCATTTGCTTCTTGGTCCTGTTCCCGCCCGTATCGCGGTCGGGGGTGGTGTCTCTACTCGTGAATGTGAGGGGCGCCGCCTTGCTGGCGGATGCAGTCTCAGGCACGGCAGACAGATCAGACTTCTCGGAAATGGCAGTCTGCTTGAGCTCTTTGCGCGCGGCAGCTGTATCGGGGTCTTCGGGCGACGTCTTGTCGGCAGGCGGGCTGCGTATGGGTGAGGAGGGCATGGTGAAGACGAGGGTGCAATAATGTGGACGGTGTCGAAGTTAAGGTTTGGAGAGCGGTTTGGCGGGTAGATAAGGGCGGCGGTTGAGAGAGTTTAATCGCCGTTGGGAGAAGTGGAAGAAGAGAGGTTTGCGATGGTCTCTGCTGTCTGACCGTGAGATGGCCCAAAGGTGAGCGCTCGGTGGACTTATCTTCACAATGCGAACGCGATGAAATCAGAGGTAGGAGGGTGGCCAGCGTTGACAATGCAGTTGTTGGTACGTGGACTGTAGACTATGGATTGGAGTGGCATCAGATGCAAAGCCGTGCCGTCGATATGACTTGGATGCGGTACCTCTGCAAGCTGTCGAAGGAGGAGATGGTGGCCCAACGTGGCTACAGCAGGTACCTACCTAACGCTTCATTCACGTTCAGAGGGCCGAAAGTGCGCTGGAAGGAGCCCTGGAGGTGCCTGACCACTGACGACCAATCACGCCGTGAGGGTTACCAGGTGGGGTCGATGGGGGCCTGCCTTCAAGTTTACAGGGCTTTCACAGTTGCCTTTGACGTACCGACGGCAAGTGTTCCTCTTCAGCACAATCTAGTCGCAGACAGAATCAGGGAGAGTCTATCTGCAGGTTCTGGACACTTCAGCTTGGACGGAGAAGATGACAGACTCTGTGAGATGATCGCTCATCTCTTGGGCCGATGATCTGTGGCCAATGGAGGGGCACGCCTGCACAACATGATGATAATGGCACTGACTCGGAAAGCAGGGTGGAATTAAACGTGTATCTCCATGTCCCACGGAAATATCCCCGCGCCTTGCTCGCCAGCCCAACTCTATTCATATCCCTCGGCATGGCGAACATCTTCTTCATCGCCAATCTGATTGGATCGCAGTTCATCTCGCCTGTCGAACCCCCAACCGCCGCATCGGGACTATCAGGAGATGATCATGGGGAAGATGGGAGTGTGAGTGTATCCGGAGGACTGCAGCCAACATTTCAGCTCCTTCCTGCTCCCTGAGCCTTCCCCTATCTGTGTTGTGCATTTATTGTCCATGGACTGGTGCGAGGCAGTCTGTTCAACAATTACGGCATGGCTTTCCGAAAACCCCCTCAAGTACACAAACGAATAGCCGAACGATAGATACCCAAGTAGCCAGCCATTTGTCTATTATACGGCGCAGTGATCTATCAACTAGTTGATCAAGATCCAACATCCGACATTCCAGTAAGGCGCAATGGAAGTCGACATGCTGATGACCACCCACCAATCTCGCAAGTACATACTTCGATAGGAGCAGTAACGTGAAATGAGTGAATGATCACATCTAAGTCAGACACACCTCCGTCCATAATACAATACGCACGAGATCAACCCCAGCACAGATCAACTCAACTTCGATACCTCAGACATAAGGATCCAAGTCCTTCGCCCGACTGATATCTCTGAAACCCGGCCACCACACAGCTCAACTCGCACACAACCTCCACGACTGGCTCCGGATCGTCCACCTAGGGCATGCTTGTGCCGCCTCCCGGCCCGTAAGATCTGAGTCGCTTCCCGTACTACCAGTCTCAGGAACCTTACCTGCCTGCATGCTGTAGAACAGTTGGATATTGGGTATCGAAGATTGGTATATATATGGATTTTGCTTTGTGGACCATCTATTTGCACTACGTATGGAGTATATCAGAATGGATGCCAGCAAGAAGTATGGTGAGTATCGACACGGTGGCTTCATAATATCCTCTCGATGAATGTACTAGATGTAGGTAAGTGATGTCGAACTAACTACGAATTAATAAACGATCAATTCGGAGAACAACAGCATAACATGGGTAAGAATACAAAAACTGAGGAAAATGGTCAACAAGTTCGCTACTCGACAACATTGCTTTTATATTTAGTTCCTAAAATCATCGAATCATAACGCCGTTCTATATGCAGTGACAAACAGCAAGCATCACCGTTCAAATCCATCATGATCCTTCCCCTACCTCTTCCCCTTTTCCCAACATCCGCCCACGCACAACCAAATAGTTACTCCTTAGTACCATCCGTATCATCACGCGCCGTATCCTCATCAGCCGTCCAATCTCCCCTTCCAAGCGGACTCTTCCCCGTCCTTCGCTGACTATTCCCACCACTCTGTCTCGCCTCAACCCCCGGCGCAAACGCACCAACAAACTGCGGCGTACCTGAAGACTGCGAGCTAGTACGACTCTCATTACTCCTCGGTCTCCGTCGATCAGCTTTCTCCGCGTCATCCCATCCGCTCTGGCCGTCCACATCGCCAATCTCATACACCTGCCCAGGCGGCGGAATCGCGTACTGTTTCGAGCTCTCGACGAACTGGTTATACTGATTAGCCTGCGCCAGCTCGTATTTCTTGCGGTCCTCGTCTCCCATGATGCTCTCGACGCGGCGCGGGAAGTACACCGAGTTATTCCCTGTTGTCAGGAAGCTCTCCCACGAGTCGCGCTGATGGAGCGCGAGGCGGCTGCGCGCTCCAGATGACTCGGCTAGTGTGTTGAAGCTGTACCTCGATTCGTCCTCGTGCGCGTAGAAGCCATTGGCCTTCTTCTCCGGGGCAGCGAATTTGCCGTCGATCTTGCCCGGTGGGAGGAGCTTGCTTCTCCGCCTTGCCACGCCATCTCCCTTCTCCTTGAGACTGTTGCCTCTCTGAATCTCGGCGGCCGGTTTGAATGTCTCCGGTACGACGTTCAGATCGTCTCCCGTCTTTTCAGCTTGCTCGATCGCCTGCTGTGGCGTCGTGTTCGAGTCTGCTGTAGCGGCGTCTGCACGCGGCCCTCCCCAGGTCCTCTGGCCCGCTGTGAAGATACCGTAGACCATGTAATACCAATTGAAAAAGGGGTTCAAGATAAACATGACTGGATATAGCCAGATCTTGAATCGCTTCAGCTTCCAGCCGAAATATACCATCAGCAGCCAGTTCAATCCGAGCGAGATGGCGATGAATCCGACCGGTAGCTGGTCAACACGCATCGTTGTCGTGATGAGCGAAAGCACCAAGATGAAGAAGAGCAATGCTGTCGTTCGGATAGTATTCTGCATGAAGCGCACGATCAGGAGAATGGGGTACCGCTTCCACAGCCGCCAATCCGTCAACATGCACACCTCATTGGTGATGAACCCAAGGAACCATCTCCGACGTTGCTTGATCAGCGACTTCACAGTTTGCACAGCTTCTGTTTTACAAAATGCCGACGTACACATCTGGATCTGATATCTCTTCTTTGCGCCGATCATAAACAGATGTGTCAGCCATCTGTCCTCGCCCAAATGACTTTTGGCGAAGTCGAACAGATCTTCGCAGTCCTCGGCTTTATCTGCGAAGTAATATTTGGCCATTCTGCGAAATGCTGAAAATCGCAACATGGTAAGTGCGCCGGGCAGACAGGTGACGGCACCACACCCAGATTCAACGGTCCGCTCGAATAGTTGCCCGTGGATGTATTCCATGTCTTGCAGTAGCGTGATCACGCTGTGTTTTTTCGTTGTCGAAGTGATGACTCCCGTCATGGCCAACATGTCTCTGCTATTGCCTGGGCTAAGCTCCATGTCGTAAACAAAATTCTGCAAACACACTCTATCCAGGATGCAATCGGAATCGATGAATAAGATAAAAAGGTTGTCGTTTCGTTTCAGATATTCTTTGTACACCTTGTCGATGAGCTTGAAGGTAGATTTCTGACAGTGTCGCTTTCCGCCATGTGGAAACCGAGACACGGTGATACGAGCGGCTCTGTACGTGACATCAATGCTCTTGGGATAGGACTCAAGTGTCAGGGGTACGCCGAGATTTTCGATGGTGCTGAGGTACAGCTCGTCTTCCTGATCTCCGTCGAAAGAGAGAAATACGTGAATGCACGATGGCGGATAGTCACAATCCACAACCGAATTGATTGCGGTGATCAGAACATCCGGTTCCTCCTTGTAGCATGGCATGACAATCACGACTTTTGGTGCCGAGACCTCGTCTAGAACCTGTTTCACACGCTTTGTTCTTCCGAGCTGATTCGTGACAATCTGGTAGACGCAGAATAGCCATGGGACGGTCAAAAGTCCAGCAAAACTCCAGAATGCGAACCATTGTAGAATGTAGACCATCTCTTCTGGCCAGAGTTTCGTGATTTCGGTAGGAAGTGGTAGTGTGACAATCATGATAGGGAGAAATATAAATCTACCGGTCAATCAGCTGAGCCATCCCATCTCACAACAACTTGAAACGACTTACCGAAAGCCACAGAATAAAACTCCGACAACTATTGCGAGAACTCGGATGGTCCAGTGCTCTGCTTTGCGAAACACTTTGAATAGGCAGTACAGAAATGCAGCTATCCATAGAAACCACTCTAGTACCGCAGCCAGCATGACAATGCCGACGATGGCGGTGTACACGATCTGTGCAAGCCGTCAGCAAGACACCTCGCCAACAAACAATCGATGGGAGTAATCAAAACGCACCTCGTGAGCCGGCCACTGGGCGGCAGGATACATCTGCATCTTGACGGTTTGCTTCAAGCGAAGTCTTACAGTGCCGGGCGATGCAGTTGGGCTAGGCGATTGTCGAAGATATAGGAAGATGCCTCTGGGAATGGGTCCCACTCTCGGACCTGAATACCAACGCTTCCTATGCAGCCATCCGGGACACCAGAGACAACGGGGTTGTGGATGGTGACAATATTTTCGGAAACGCTCCTCGGCTAGCTGCAGAAGTTGAAGACGGTCGGTGGATATATTTCACCACCCCCCTGGGCGAAATTCATCCACGTTGTTCTTGTCACCTCCGAGCGTGGCGCCTTCGTGGATTCCTCACGGGGACGTTGCACCGGCTCTGAGTTTCCGTGTGGTCGGAACAAAGGGCGTGGGTTCATACGTGTCGCCAGATGCAGGGATGGACAACCCGATGAGTCGGGCCTGCGTTGCACAAGGCTCGTAATCGAAAACCCAGAGACGCAATCTGCATAAAGGTATTTCTTGGATTTCAATAAAGCAGAATGTGACGCATTACCCCCAGTCACGGAGAGTGTCAGGTAGGCAAGGGTAACCACGAGGCTGTGTCTGGTGATACCACTAGAAGGTCCCGAAGAATGATTGTAAAACCGATCAAAAATGTGACAACGCGGATTTATCGAACTCAAGACGTCCGACCGACTGATGGTGTAACAAGCAACGGTTTATGAGAAGGCGCCACGGATGAAGTGACAGAGTCGGGAAATATAAAATAAACATGAAGATGTCGAGATGGGATGAGACTGCCGAGGATAGGCTTGGGCTGAAAATGAGAATACGAAGCTCGGCTACATCCAAGATACCAGGTCCCGATGATCTGCAGTTCTATAAAATAAGAATCTAGCCGGAAGATGGTGTTTGTGTCGAAAGGCCGGCGTTCCCAGATCTAGATCTGGCGGGTGAATAGTAGGCTGGCAGTCATTAGTCACAGGTACAAGCTGCAGGCGGCAAGGATCAATGCCCACGTTCTTGGATCATAAGGCGAGAGCTGATGGTTGCGACGGAAACGCTCCGATGTATTGAATTATTTTCGGACCAAGACGCGGATGAAAGTGCAGGGCATTGCTCCCTACGAGGTGTGGAGAGCGCAGAATACGGGCAATGGCATCCATCTCACAGCCGCGCGTACCCTAGGTACAATATAGTGGTTTGCGGTCAAAGTATTGGGTCTTGGTCCTGGAATGGTACTTCCCATGATTTGAGCCGCAGACTCGAAGTGAAAGACGGTGGAGCGAGCTGGTCGCTCCGGCTCAACTGTGAAGCTCGATGCAGACCGGTACGTAACACAAGGAGGAATTCAAGATGTGGTCCGTGAGAACAGCTTAGATGCGAGCCAAAAGGGACTTAGGTAGACAAGCTACAAGTGGCCAGGATCCGATGTGCTTCTAGAATATTGCCGCTTCACTCGGTGCAAAGGACAAATCATAGTCAAGTAGCACGTCAGGTATGTAGGTACGGCCGGGAAGTCACGATGTAGGCTGGACCTCTCCGATCTAGGTAAAGTCCAGGCACGGCAAGATATAGCCTCTTGTCAACTGATACCCTTCTGGCTGTGAAATTGGCCAAATGAAGACATCAGAACCACTTGAGAATCTTTCTACCAATCCCCTTACATGAAAATCCGTTCTCTGGTAACTTATATTTTCCAGCCAGGGAGGTACGCCGCAGGGCATGAGGTGTATATTCGATAAAAACTACACAATGGTAATTCAATGTCGTCGAGCCTTGGATTGTCTATCACTTGTGTGCGCCGCCCTACTCAACATCTAGGGAGTGTTGCGGCAACAATAGCCTGGACCAATAAGAGCGATTCCTGTACCCCGGATTCTACACCCACCCAATGCAACTTCAATTATATAGTGGTTACGTAGCTCCCTATCCCGGGAGCCGACATCTTAATAATATTGCTTTGAAAATTTGAGAACTCGGAAAGACCGCCTGATCTTTGGACGGCAGATGCAACACGTTGTCTTGTTCGTCAGCAGTGGGCATGTTGAAGAGCGCCGGCGAGATCGATCTATTCGGCACTCGGAAAGAAACAATCCTCGCCGATCCATAACACACATTGGCGCATATGGATCCAGAGCGATGTAGCCTAAGGTAGTATTGCGATGGTAATCTGAACGTGTTTGCCCAATCTCCGCGTTCACTTATTGTCTGCCGCGTTACTGAAAAATCCATCGCCGTCCAGATTTCCGCTCATACCTTACTGCTGCCAAGGCCTGTTCCTGACTCCCAACATGGTGAACTATCGGTTCTCGGCAACTTTTCGCACCCAGACTACCTTGATCAAGGGTAGGCTTCTTACTTCCTGGGGTGCATTGAGGCGAAACAAACAAGCAAATCTTTTCATGAGATTCAAAGCAACTAGTAAAAAGGTACCTGGTCACTAAAACTTGTATATAACTCCCATATCTGGTTGTCAAGGCAAAAAGCAATGGTTCCATGTCAAGACTCGACGCAAATGAGTGCATAAATCGCGTAATCTAGATGTTAGTTCACATTCTCTTCTAAATGGCGCCGCATAAGCTGAAATCAATAAATGCAGAGAATAAAGCTGCCGCAGTCTAGTATGCCATGCCCACCCAAGAGCCAGATGCATCACGCAATGCCTGTCAGCAGCTCGGTGACTCTCATTTAACCGACTCGGCGGCGGATGGCGGGCGGTACGGGAGAATGGCCTGTTGAATATTTACGTAAAAAGTATCTTACTCATATCACTCTACCTTACATGTTATTACTCGCATTCTCACGTACTGAAGAGAAGGCAGTGGTAGATTACTTGACGGATTTCGGCTCGGCTATTCATTCTAAGTACGTGGCCGAAAATTCTTCAGTCACTCGCCGTCTTGCGTCACGTCACGAACGAGCTAGGTTTGCAAACGAATGGCTTCGTAGCTAAAAGCTATTGTTGGGGGCAAAAAGCAACGCTGCGTGAAATATCGCAGATCCGCTCAAAGGCGGTGTGTAAGCCATTGGCATGCAATCCATCGCAAAAGCCACAAGTTAGATAGTGCCGTGAAAGACACCTCGACGAACGATAACTGCAGTAGTCTTCAGCAGACTCAGCAATCCCCAGTCTTCTCCAGCTCTCTGCCTCACCTCCTTGCGGCAACGTCAATCTGGCCGCACAACCACCACTGGACTCCTTGAGTGCATAATTAAATCATCAACGACTTAACCTGTGCCCGTCTTAGCCTAGTTGCTGAAACAACCAAGGCTTTCATCAAGCAGACTTCCGTTGGCTTGCTATTCTGACGATGGCCGTTTGGGGGAGAACATCGCAGGGCCTCGTTTCTGACTTGCTGTTACTATCGATTCCTGTGATCTCGCGTGTAAAGTCAAGGATTCAGCCGGCTGGACAGGGATTAGTCCTGGGCATCTGGCGGCTCCATTGACCATGTATGAGATCTAGCTGCCCAACTAGGACCTATGGCCTCCACAGGTATCCATGGAATGGGTGCTGTGTTTTCCTATTCGTGATTGTAGGTCATCTCAAGTCCTAAGTCAGGGGTAAGTGATCAAACTGTCAGCTTGCTTTCCGTCACGTTTGGTGTTCATTGTCTTTTTCCGCGTGACTGATTCTGTGACCGTCGTCGTGGATCTGTATGCTGCTTGTGACGCTTGTCTTGCACATTGTTTCGTGACGGATTCATCAGGACTTGATGACCGTCACGAGTGTCGCTGTCAGATGTGCCCATTACTTCAGGGTCATTCTGTGCATTTTCCTTGTTTTCAATATTTTTGTCTTGGGTGTGTGCATACCAGTCAACATCGCTCAATTGGAGTCGGCGAACCCGCTGTCCGCCACGCTCTCTGTTGGGCTTCTCGCCGCGATTGGAGTGATAGGAAGGTTTATCGTGGCCTGAATCATTTGATCTGTGAATATTTGGGTTGGGATGGAGCAAGGTTAGGAGAGTATCACCATCTGATTCTTCATTTTCGCGAAGGTCGTAGTTCAGAACGAGGTTCTTGATACGTTGCTGCTCTTCACGCTCGGCTTGCTGTTGATTCTTCATTGCGACTGCAAAGGTAGAATCCGAGGGAAGCTCCACGTTTCGAGTCTATGACCGTTAGTTATGCCTTGTCAAATCAACGCATGAGCCATACCTGTTGTCTGTTTCCTTTCTTGGTGAGGAGAGAGAACGCCATTGTTTTCGGCGCTTCGTAGCCGGTTTGCTCCTCGGCGTCTGCAATGGCACTAGGGTCGCGTGTCTTTGTGCGAAGGGGTAGGGGCACATCAAAAAGCTGCTTCCGATCGAACTTTCGTGACTCCAAGCTCTCCGCCATCATTTTGGCAAACTCGCGCTCGAATTCCGCCTCGGCTTCAGGATCAAACTCCTCAGCCTTCTTGGTCACCACGATCGCTTCTTCCTCTGACTCGGAATCTTTATTGGATTGTGACGGGTCGTTATCATCGAAGTCCTAGAAGCATGAGTATACTGCATAATAACAGTTTAGAACAGGATCACTTACTTCGCCATCGTCTTCTAATTCCGGGTCGTTTTCATCACCAATATCAGAGTCTTTATCGCTCTCAGCATCGCCATCAGCTTCTAGTCCCTCATCGTCGGTAGATGGGCCACTAGAAACATCTTCGGCATCGGGGACTCTATCCAGCCCAGAATTCTTCTGGTCCCGGGCGATTGCAAGCTGAAGTGCTTTGGAGGCTTCTTCCAAATTGGTGGCAAGTTTCCATTGTGGTCGTGTGAGTGTGAACGTGTCTTGAACTATGAACTCAATATCCATAGGTAATGGGTTCTTGGTGTGAATGTAGTACTGAAACAATTAGATGGGGATCATCAATGGAGGTAAGGCAATTACCTGGAGGAATGACAGGAAATAGTCGAGTTTCTTGCCTGCAGCCCCTCTATCGAAGTACGAGCCGCATGTCTCGAGCATTGTAGCAATAAGGCGAATGCGGAAGAAGTCATCTGGTAGGTCAAGAGGGTTGAAACGACCAGGCACAGGTGGACCACCTTGGTTGTGTCAGTAAGCATTCCTGTGAGCTCGAAAGAATTGGACATACCATGACCAAATGTCAAGATCTTGTACATCGTCTCGAAAATTACCGGGTGCTCGAGCATTCTATAGTTGTAAAGCTCGGCCAAATACTTGACTTCGGCGATACGTCTTTGGTTGAATGTGAAATCATTCTGCTCGAGACCGAAAGTCACAGCATTCGAGACCTTGTCGATAACATTCAGAGCAAAGCTTGGATGGTACCGATAAATCGCGCCGAGAAGAATTGCCAGGATATGGATGCTGCTGTACTTAACTTTAGCAGGTCGAGAGAAAATCTTGGCGAGAATAGCAACAACCTTTGTACCTGTTAGTCTGTGTCGCTTGCTGAGTGAGGAGGTGGGATCAACGTACTTCGGGCTCTTCCCAATGGAGCCGACGAATCTGCTTAAGAATCTTGGTGTAGTTCCGCTTGGTCATATCCACGTAGATTAGCTTTCGGATGAACAATTCAGTCGGCGTTCGTTCTTTCTGCTGAATGGAAGCTCGCTCCGGAGGATCAACGTAGTAAATAGCATTCTCAATGAGCATACGCTCCGGTTGACCAATATGCTGCACTGATTTTTTACGTTGAAGCGTCTCGAGAAACGTAGCCATACGAGGCAATGTATCAGAATTACGTAAAAGATACCTTCCGCAATTTTCTAAGAGATTGCAGATGATCTCGATGTTCATCCGAGAGAAGTCATCGAGGCTGACCTTCAAGCAGTGGAAGACGACATGCTCCGGCACGATACCGAATTTTGTCAGTTCAGCAAGGTAACGTATGTTGCTCAACCGGACTTGACCTAAGAAGTCTTTTTCTTTACGCCGCTGGAGACTGCGAAACTCGGCATCAAGATATTCAACAACGCCCTTGGGAATATCTGGCATATATCTCCCTAATGTAGCCACGAGTCGTGACCAGAATGGCAAGAGATCGGTTCGTCCCTTTGGAACCTCGGTCAACGCTTTGATCAACCTGTTGCGTGACGCCTTCGAGTTGAGGAAACAGAAGTCGATCGCTGTTTGGTCTACTGCATCTTTATTCGTGATTTCTGGCAGCCGTGTCAAAAGAACGTCTACCTGAGCACCAATTGTTTTATTCGCAATCGCCGTTGACTGGTCATCAGTGGTTTCTGTCGCTTTCGCAGGTTCTGGAGTATCCGTGACGTCAACCCGCTTGCCGACAGCCTCCTCCGAATCAGTCTTCTTTTTCTTGCCATCCTCCAGAAGAATGCCCGGCACTTTGCCTTTCAGATCTACCAGATTCTCGTAGAAGCGACGCTCGTCTTCGTCCTCCCAAATGCCCGCGCCTTCACTCTGACCACGCAGGTATTCTCCAGTCTTAACCAGACCAATAGAACCATTCGTGGCCGCAAACCCGTCTGCCGCGTCTTTCAAATCGGGCATATCGGCACCAATAGCATCAGCGATGACCTGGACATTGGCAGCGAGGCGTTCTTGTGCCTTGAGCTGCTTCTCGAAGTTGGCTTGCCGATCTTCGAATACTTCACCAGACTTGACATAAGCCTCCGAATTGCGTCCTTTTTGGGCAAGGATGTGTTTCTGGTCCCGTATGAGATGGACCTTGGCGTCCTCAAAGTAGCGTTTGAGAATGTTGTTGAAGCGTTCCTGCATCTCGGGCGCTGCAAATGGAGGATCGTCATGCTCTAACTGGTCCGAACCTCCAGCCCGATCGTCGACCGGTTTTGCGACACCATCGGCCTCAATCGATTTGCGGCCCTCAGTACCAGCTGGTTTAACGCCCAGGATATCCCAGCTAAATGACTTGACAAAGATGACCAAAAGAGGTAGATTGGTGTGCTCTCTGTCATGTCCGAGTAGGTCTTTCAGAACTTCCAAAGGAAAGGGTTCTGCGCTGCCACCCTTAGCCGAAGCGGCGGCTTTGATTTTGAGCTCGGCGTTCTTCCCGTTGACGCCACGGGTCGCGTCATCAGGCTTCACATCGTCGAGGGTCCGCAAGACGCCCACAAGCCATAGTTCCGTAATTACTCGCAGGAGGGCCCGCTGTCGAACGATGCGATCCTTCTCTTCCTTCTCGCGTACTTCAGCAGATAGAGATTTCAAAAGGCTCTTGTCGGGCGTGGCCATTCCTTTGCCCAGCAGCCATCCCAGATACTCGGTGAAGTCGGCGGGGCCAAAACGCTGATGTAAAGCGCTGACGATCTCGACGGCGGCGTCGATCTCTGGGGGGGTCTTCAGCTTACACAAGCCCTCGTAGCAGGCAGAGATGATCTCGGAGAGGTATTTGGTCAAGCTCAGGGTTCGGATCTCTTGAAGGAAAGTGGTCTGGGTGGCAGAGGTAACAGCAGTACGCAGTCGCTTGATGAAGGCGGTGTTCTTCTTGAGCGAGGAGTCCAAGGCAGAGGCGACGGGGAATACATCTTGTTCTCCGTCCCAAGCGCGCTGGTTCAGAGACAGCAGCTCGCCTGCATGCGAGAGGGGAGGATGTTAGTAGAGTGGACACGGGCTGGTGGAAGGGAGGGGCGCAACTTACGTTTTCGTAAGCGGTCCATGGTGGACAGCTCCAGATAGAAATAGGATGATGTGGTCAAGTGCTACATTCGCAAGACTGTCGAGAACCACTGCTAAGGGATGAAGCGTCCCAGGTAGTGGAACTGGTATGGAGTATCGGCCTCGGTCGGCATGGGGAGTTTGCTGGACTCTGCCCTGATGCGAAGACCAAGGCAGGACGGAAGGATAGGTACAGCAACGTGTTGATATCGGTCGGTGCAGTCAGTCAGTGAGTGAACAGTGTTGAAGGTGTGTTGCCGACTATTTGTTGGTGTTGCGACAACAACTCGAAGAAGCCGTTGGAAGTGGGATGCTGCGAGGTGGCAGCAGCGAAGCGAGGAGGCTCCAAATTGTTGTAGTGATAGGCGAGGTACCTGCGCAATGGATGATGCAGATGCAACCCAGCACCCATTAACAGACTTGCCGATTAAAAGGACAGGCACAGTTGCCCAACTGGTCCTCTGCCGGGTTGCTGCGGGATAAGGCTATCGACAAGGCTAGCGTGCGAGAAAAATGCGCAGATGGGGAAACACATGTGAATGCCCATACCGCCATTGCGGGGTTGTTTTGACTGTCTCTTTAACAACCACAGCGCCGCCTCTATTATTCTCAGCCTTGCAGATTGAATGGAAGGCGTTCTCACCACACCATGGGACAGAGCGCCATTGAACCACTGAATTCTGATTTGTACTTCCGTTGTTCTTTCCATTGTTGCCGTTAGGGCCTGCTCTTGTACCCTGTACCTGCACAATGAGCCATTCAGCATTCACATTTGCTTAGATCGTCTCAACTAGCCTATTCAATGTTCCCAACGAACCCTCTGCTTACATGGACTGAACTTAAAGTGCGCAAATTGTATAAGGTATGTTTCAATATATGTTTACCTGTGTACGACAGAAACTTTAGATAAGCAAGCAGTGGAACAACCAGCACCGGGAAGTTGCGATATGCCTCACAAGCTATCGCTAAAGTTCCGTCTATTCAACTATGATATTCATTGTAAACCAACCAAATCAGGCCGTACTTCAAAACTCATTTTCAACAGGTGCTCAACAATCAGTGGCATCAGCAAAAGCTATAATCGTTTGTCCATTGCAATGATAACTTAAGCGCCAAATTGAGTTTGCAAATATTCAATTAGGAGACCAATGCATGCTATAGAACATTGTAGGACGCTTGAATTAACTAGGCGTGGTTAAATACGCCTTTGGACTCGATCGTTTTCTAGGTACATTGGTCGGAAATCCATTTCTTGCTGACTCACCTCGAATCTGTCCTCTCATTGCATTGTACGCAATATGATCACGGCTACAGCGTGTCAACTTCGAGACGCGTGCTAAACATGCCCAACCTTTGCAAAGACTCCTCTGCTGAGGTCACTAATTTCATAATGATTCGACTCGATGTTTAGCGTATCATACTTGGCTATTTGCTCCTCGCTGTCAAAATTGGTTGAGGCGACATATCGAAGATTGAACATACTTATTCGAGTTGTGGAACCCTCAAGCAAAAGACCAGACAAAGGAGATGATGACACAGACCTACCTAGGTACCAACTGGTGTAGTCCAAGCTACCAATCAACAGAGACCACTCTTTTCTACCAGAATTTAGGATAGTCGTCGGTCAAATGAAGGACAAAAACCTATTATACCCTACCCCAGAAATTAGAGCCAGAATTTGAAGACCTGCCTCGGGACCTGCTCACGCCAATACGATGTTCAAAGAAACAAAAACCAAATCGGACCAAATTGGGTCAACCCAAGGACTCGGTGTCCTCGCTGCAGAAGCGTGTTACCTAACCTTCCTTGTTAGTATCTCTGCACGGCGCACGAAGTGGCACCCCTGCCGCCTGCGCCCGTATCGAGGGAAAGGGATCGAGGGGATGATCAGAGCATGACGTCACGCCACCTCAACCACAGGCTTAATCCCACACCTAATTGCTATTACTCAACGCCAGACAAATCACAAATCACAATCCCAATTCCTTATCGCAACACTCCAACAGCTACACCAATGCTCCAAAACAATTTACTGCTAGGAGGCGTGATGACCCTAAACCATTGAAGGGGCTAGATCTCGGAACGCACTCCAAATCTCCTCTACATACCTAGATAATCGAATCGAACATCTCCGCTGGACGTATTCACTCCTGATAAGAGCAGAATCCGCGGGGATACTCCTTCACGATGCCATTGACCAACAATTGACCCGCTTGTGCCAGCGTTGACACTCAAGTCGCGGTCACAAACCTGACAATTGCGTGCGCGTAAGCTCGGTCGTTCCACGGTTAGTAACGCCTTCCCACCGCTTTCCGGCAACGCGATTCTTGGCCGGGGCTTATCGCAAGCGGATCAGACTTGGTAGGACCTCAAGACGTGAAGATGATTGCTGCATCGTCCTCCACGTTAGCAGATCATGCCAAGATGGAGTCCGGAGATGCCTGTATTTTGAGCACGCATAGTCGATGCATAGACGATCTCTGACTGCCGTTCTGTCTTCACAGAACCGTATTTTAAAAAAAATTTAATGTAATCTGTCGCTTACCCGTGTTTAACCCATCAGTCACCTACCTAGGTAGTGTTGAGTGTTCCCAAGGCTGAAGCCCGTGATCGTTACCTACGGCATCCATCTGTCGGCGATTCATGTTGTATTCTTGTACATGACCCTTATTTCTGCACAATGTCGAGCTCCGATGTCATGTATCCTGACCGCTCGAGTATACCCCAACATGATGACAGTCAGACCTTTCTTCCATCACCCCCGGACACCGATGGGGAGTCAGCAGACTCCAGCGCAGTGCCAAGTGATACAGAAACAGGAGAAACCACACCCGATGTTTCCCCGGTCCGGACGAAGCCACACTATCCTCTTCCCCCTAAACACAGGACAGACAACGTCGTCCTCGCGGAGGACCTAAAAACCCCGGATGCTCACGTTGTTCGCGACCCTCGTCTGATACGCCTGACCGGCATTCATCCTTTCAATGTCGAGGCTCCACTGAGCGATCTTTACGACGAAGGCTTCCTCACAACTAAAGATTTGCATTATGTCCGGAATCATGGAGGAGTACCGAAAGTCGATGATTCGGTTATGCTGGACTGGGAATTCACAGTCGAAGGCATGGTGGAGAACCCCATTCAAATGAAACTCGCAGACCTTTTGCTGGACTACGAACAGTATACCTACCCTGTGACGCTCGTCTGCGCCGGAAATAGGAGAAAAGAGCAAAACATTGTGCGCAAGACAAAGGGCTTCTCATGGGGAGCCGCTGGACTCTCGACGGCACTGTGGACCGGGGTCCCTATCGGCGACGTATTAAGAGCTGCAAAGCCCAAACGAGGCGCAAGATATGTATGCTTTGAAGGGGCCGATAAGCTACCAAATGGGTACTACGGGACATCTATCAAGTTGACCTGGGCCATGGATGCCGAGCGTGGTGTGATGCTTGCCCACAAGATGAACGGCGAGACACTCCCTCCTGATCACGGAAAGCCGCTTCGAGTCGTCATCCCGGGACAAATCGGAGGTCGAAGCGTCAAGTGGTTAAAGCGAATCATTATCACGCGAGAGCCAAGCGACAATTGGTATCATATATACGATAACAGGGTTCTACCAACCACGATATCCCCCGAGATGAGTGCAGATCTTCCCGAAGTCTGGAAAGATGAACGGACAGCCATCTATGATCTCAACACCAATAGCGCAACGTGCTACCCTGCTCATAACGAAGAGATATTACTGAATGGAACATCCAATGAGTACAAAGTTAGGGGCTATGCCTACGCTGGCGGTGGTAAACGAGTCACAAGAGTCGAGATTACTCTAGACAAAGGCCAGTCATGGATGCTTGCTGATGTGTCCTATCCTGAAGACGATTATCGCCTTGTGCCCGAGGGCGAAACATTATTCGGGGGAATTCTTGACATTTCATCGCGAGAAAGTTGCTTTTGTTGGTGTTTTTGGGCGTTGGACATACCCCTTTCTCAATTACAGGCCGCCGACGACATAATGGTGCGCGCGATGGACGAGTCGATGATGGTGCAGCCTCGCGACATGTATTGGAGCGTGCTAGGCATGATGAACAACCCGTGGTTCCGAGTTGTGATACATCGCGAAGGTGATAAGCTGAGATTTGAGCATCCAACTCTTCCTGCTCTGAAGCCTGGTGGTTGGATGGAGAGAGTGAAGAAAGATGGCGGAAACCTTACTAATGGTTATTGGGGAGAACAGTTGGCTAGTGACACAGGAAACGTCAAGGTGGCGGAGCCTGCCAAAGAGATATGCATGGTGAATAGCAAGGTCAACCGGATAATCACGTTGGAGGAACTCAAACTTCACGAGAGTGAGACGGAACCGTGGTTCGTGGTTAATGGTGAAGTGTATGATGGGACTGGGTATCTCGAAGGTCATCCAGGAGGACCAACATCCATCACCGGCGCCGCGGGACAGGACGCTAGTGAGGAGTTTCTCGCTATTCGTATGTCCACTCAACTCCCCAACTCACATGAATCTACCAGCTACTGACAGAATCCTCACAGACAGCGAAAACGCAAAAGCAATGCTAGTGAACTACCACATCGGCACATTATCAGCCACAGCGAAAACAGAACTCCTGAATTCCGAACCAGAGCCTCAACCAACAAGCACAAGAGAAATATTCCTCGACCACAAACTCTGGACAAAGGCCCTTCTATCCTCGAAAAAGAGCGTATCTCCAGATACGAAAATCTTCACCTTCGACCTCTCACATGCCTCACAAGCTCTCGGCTTACCAGTGGGCCAGCACGTGTTGCTCCGGCTCCGCGACCCCGTGACGAGAGAAGCGATCATCCGGGCCTACACGCCCCTCTCTACTCCCGATACACTCGGCAAGGTGGAGATACTGATCAAAATATACGGCGACACAGAAAAACAAAAAGGTGGAAAGATGACGATGGCGCTAGACTCGATCCCGCTTGGGCACTTTGTCGAGTTCAAGGGTCCAGCGGGGAAGTTCGAGTACATTTCCAACGGTCTCTGCTCAATTTCAGGGAAGAACAGAACCGTGAGGCGGTTCGTGATGATCTGCGGGGGCTCTGGCATCACGCCTATTTTTGCCGTGCTGAGAGCTGTGATGAAGGATGTTGGAGGTGTTGCGGAGTGCATTGTGCTGAACGGGAATAGAAAAGAGGAGGACATACTCTGCCAAGCCGAGTTGGAAGAGTTAGTCGTGGGGAATGGGCATAGGTTGAGGGTGATGTATACTCTGAGCCAGCCGAGCGAATCTTGGAAAGGGGGGCGAGGCCGCATAGATCGGGATATGATTGTTAGGGAGATAGGGGAAAGCCAGGAACCTGGCGCGGAGGACATGGTCCTGGTTTGTGGCCCAAAGCCACTCGAAGAGAGTGTTAGGAATATATTTACGGACTTACGGTGGAAAGAGGAGGACATGATATTCTTTTGATTCTTGTTAGTCATACATAGCACCGGCGCGTGGCGTGTACATAAGGATAAAAGTCATACAACTAAGATGGAATGTTTATATACACGTTGTATTTACTGAAGTCTCGGATGTAGTCGTTGGCTGCGATCTGCCTCCAATTTTATTTTGCTCGTGGGATTATGAATGGAGAACAGGGTGATATCTCACCATAATACCAACATTTCATGATGATCGAGCAATAAGTGATTCGGATTTTAAGCCTTCCTTTCTAACCTTATATAGTCTCTGAAATGTATCAGGATCTCATAAGATGCTGCTTATTATAGTAAAAACCAAACGACTACCTTATATGCCTTGCCAAGCGTTATACTATGGCTTCTACTGCAAAGAAGTAACACCTCGAAGTTTCCTCATCAATGTCCAGACTGTCATTGAGCGTGAGCCCTTCCCTTCGAAAAAGATCCGAACTTGTTAAGGCACGTTTGTCCGAGCAGTCACATCGCTCTTTCCCTTCAACTACCTTAGCCATACACAACCTAAGACGGAGCTATCTCCCTGCCATGCCTATAAACAGGAAATAGGCTTTCCCTTGCCAGGTTGAATGCAGCGCTCCTTCCGTTCGACCTTCTCTCGCGACCCAGCTGATATGGCATAGTCACTTCGGTGCACATTGAATGCCGTGTGCCTCTTCCACTTGATTCCCAGGGTCAATATCACCAGACTAGAGTACTTGATATCACGGTCGATATCAACAGACAAAGAGGGTTTCAGGTGCACTAATCAGCCACAACTACATTCATACCCTTACCGTTCCTACCGATAGACCCAGATTCTGGAGTTACGTATTCAATTGATAGAGCCCATCCAAAGTATGTCAGTTCTTCTGTTCGAACCTCCCATAAGCTCGTGCGGTTCGCGTCTCTAATTTCCTACTACAGAATCCGTAAGGACCATGTCTAATACGGTCATCGCTCGCCACAGAATCTCCTACGACATTAGATGGATCAGTGTCCACGGTCCAAATACCCCAGGCCTCGCGTGTTCCTGTGGACTCTACACCTACTACTTCACATGTGGGCACAGATGCAAGATTGTGCGGGTGTCCTGCCCACGTGACAGAGCGCGGCGTGGATGGTTCAGTCGAAGGTATTCAACCTGTAACCCCGACGTTCCGCTTCCCGTTTTAGACGCAGCACCGACCATACGAGGGCGCTGTCAGTGGTGCAAGCAGCGGGAACCAAATCTAGTATTCAGTGGCGTTGGTGGAGAGTTAAACAACCAAGCCAACGACAACTCGGCAGCTGCAGCCAGTACTATATCAGCAAATAGCTCCAGCTCTACCGCCGGACAAGCCAATCCACCGGCAAATAGTATCGGCACTCTCGCCCAACCGATTATTATAGATGATACTGAAGATGAGGAACTCTTGGAACAGAGCCCTAATCGTTAAGAGGAGGGCGTATATCGCCAGCCACACTTAAGACCAGTCACTAGAACGTCGCGATAATCATACACAGATACAAGCAGACACCTTACTACAAACATGGAGGAAAGCGGTCTTGAAATAGGGGGAAGCCAGGATGCACTAGCGATAGCAACAAGCGAAACCCATCGCTTGAAGTGGGATATCTAACTAAAGTTGAGCTCTAATACCAGACATTTGCAGTCCCACATCGCCGTCCAGACCGCCTCATGACTTTGATTTGAAGGCAGTTAAATCCGACCCCGTCTCGAAACGCCATATCGATCGATTTAAAAACTCATTAGATCTGCCTTGTGGTTAGTAATTTCATCAAACATATTCAGGTCGGAAGAAAACATACCTCTTCCAAACAATCCCCTCTTCAGCCAATCCATCATCATGAGGAACTTCGTCCGAATGCCTACACTTTGCGCGAAATAGGCACTCCGCCACGCATACACAGCCCATAAGCCACCGGTGAAGTTCCACTTGCCGCCAAGGTCGAAAACCGCCGAGTTGCCCACGTATGCGAGACTACCCAGATGGCGGTATTCGAACGCTTTGTAACAAGCCTCGTCCACATCACCATCTTTGATTTCATTCGCGTTTAGGCCAGGGGCGCAGTGAGCCATGTGGTTGAACTTCCTCGCGAGGTAGATACCCTGCTGGTTGGCGCGCTGCGCCGTAGCGGGGAGTGAGGTGAGTTTGCTGTCAATCTGCTTTAGGAGCTCTCTCAGCTCGCCAAAGTCGAGAGTGCCAGAGTGGTCTTTGTCGAAAGCCTCGAAAAGTCTGTCTAGACGCTTGAGATGGCCAACTGACTGTGGAAATTTTCGCTTTACATCCTGGGCGACGTTGCGCCATTCGTTGAATGTGAGCTCGAGATTCTCTGGATCTTTACCGTGCTTGAATGCGAGGCCGCGAAGGAACGTCACGACGTTATCAGCAACGTTGTTCTGCACTGTTGAGCAATCGCCGATGGCGTATACATCGCCAAGAGGCGTACCGTTTAGTCGAAGATGAGTATCGGTCTCAAGTGCATGTCGATTGTTCTGAACGGTACCTAGCTTGGCGGCTATACGTTGGCAAATAGGCGCCTGCGATACACCAGTTGACCAGAGACAGAAGCCCATGGGAAGCTCCTTAGTGACAACTTCACCGTTCTCGCCATTCTGTGTGAAAATGATTTTATCGTTCTTGACTTCTTTTACTCGGGAGTTCGTCAGCACTTCGACCTGATCGCGCGCGAATCTTTCTTCAGCATATTTCGACAAGGCTTCATCGTAGGTGTTGAGGATGTGAGATCGGCTTTGGATGATATGGACTGAAATTTCATTGCGTAGAAGTCGAGGGAATCTTCTGGTCAAGTCTTCATTCAGCAGATCGAAAAGCTCTGCAGCAAATTCTACACCGGTCGGGCCGCCACCGCTGATGACAAAAGATAGGAGTCGTTTGCGCTCGCTATCCTCAGTTGTGGGCAGGCAGGCCAGTTCTAGATTCCTCATGACCTGGTTGCGAATCATGCGAGCATCGTTGATGTCCTTCAAGAAGTAGCAGTTTTCAAGGCCCTTGACTCCGTGAGGATTGGTGACTGATCCGACTCCAATCACAAGTTTGTCATAGGGGACGTAGAACCGGACTTCCTTCCCATATGCATCAGTCTGCGAAACCTCAACCAGCTTGTGAGAGAACTCGACATCTTCAGCCGACGCGCGTAGATAATGGCCATTGACTCTAGACAAGATCCGTCTTATCGGCTCGACAAGACTGCGAAACTCTAAGGTACCGACAGTGGCAGAGGGCAGCATAGGGGTAAACAAGAAGTAATTCTTAGGACTGATCAGAGTGACGTGGTAATCATCAGGATTGAGCTGTTTCAGCAAGGCAACACTGC
The DNA here is from genome assembly GCA_022432385.1 of Xylariaceae sp. FL1272. Taxonomy (NCBI): domain Eukaryota; kingdom Fungi; phylum Ascomycota; class Sordariomycetes; order Xylariales; family Xylariaceae; species Xylariaceae sp. FL1272. The sequence goes on from JAJJXC010000035.1 coordinate 258,711, forward strand.
CCCATCCGCTGCCCAGTATCACCAGTCGTGGCTGCTCTTTCCGCGCTTTAGCCTCATCATTATCGTCGTCGTCAAGTAGAGCCTCTACGATGGGTAGATTCTTGGGGCCACCGCGCCGTGGGGCCAAGGCCATTTCCGAGACATGACAGTCGCCAAAGGTAATACCCTCTTTGTATGTAGTAGCATCGTAGAGGAAAAAGGCGGCGAAAAGGACTCCAATAAAGCCGACACCTGTGCCAAGGATTGCAGCGGTGCGGTAGCCGAAGTTGAGAATCGGGGACGGACGCTGGGGTAGGGGCTTGCCTGAGAGGCTTCGTCGGAAAGGGAGAAATGGTTGGTATGGTTTAGATACGATGGGACGCGTAGCTGCGATGGACCTGCGACAGACTGTTCCGAGTTGGCGACTCTGTGCAGCACTGGTTGGGATCACTGCCTTCAATGACAAAGAGTCACAGAGGCGGCCACATGTTGGAGAGCTGAAGCTGGCGCTTGACGGGGCCAGCCTGAATGCGCGGCCAGCGGCGGCTCCAGGCCTCATCGCCATGCTCGTCGTCGACGGTATCAATTCCAATTGACTTCCAACTGACAATCTATGGCCAAGTCGACATGGTATCACAGTCAGCCAGGAGAGAAATTTGGCGCGTTTGAGGTTGGGACCTGCGGGTTTGTTATGTTCGGTAGCTCCGTCGGTATGAGATAATAGCAGGGCCGATAGCAAGGAATCACCACTGCCTTTCGAAGTGGTCAATTGGCGTCATCCATCATCATCCGTGTGGATCATCCCTGATGAGCGATCTGGGAAGAAAGCTTGGCACCGTAGCGTGCCGCCGCGGTGGGTCTACAGCACCAGCGACCATCATCTGCATCGCTTCAAAACAGTTTCTCGCGAGTCGCGATTCACGTCGTAGAAGACACCTTGTATGGTAGTGATTGATAATGTCTGAAGAATTGCGAGTCGTGTCATCTCCGAGTCTTTCTCATGCTGCCAACGTTGACTTTCACACGGCAATCCATATTACGCCAAACACCACCTCAAGACGTTCCGCCGACTGTACTATCCGAGGTACTACATCACTCCTTGAAGCGGATAATCTATCATCGGATTACTGTCTCGAAGCCTTTATACCAACGCCCATGAAGCCAGGAGCCCTCAGTGAAGGATATTTAGTTCAATTAGCTAACCAGTCAAGATGATTACCGCCTCCGCAGGCAAAATACCAGTGGGCAACTTCGCGTTTCAGTTATCTGCAACCTGTTTATTCGATTCTCAAGCTTCAAGTTACCATCCCCTTTTCTCTTTCTATTTTATTTTCCATGTTTTGCCTATCTTCTCAAAAAACTTTTCCGGTGCGGTACACAACTACCAGTACGACGGCCTTACCGATGGAATACCGTCTCTGTGCCTTAGCACAGTATGACCTTTGTTTGATTATGTTAGGTAGTTACCAAATCTTCTATCCAATATACACTCTTATTCCTACCTAAGCCCTGCTTCAGTGTTCAGCATTCTATACCCGCCAGCAAATGTGTATACCAGTGTAGCCAAAAAGGCATACTACAAGTGCCTTGAAAGACCAAAGGCATTGTTCAGCTGCCTCTTAAATGATGTTTAGAGCGATGGTAAAGGTAATGGGACAGGGCCACGGTGGAGATAGGGCATATGTATGTCTGCTCTCAACACAAGTATGTCAATAATTGATACAGGCATGCATGCATTAGTTGTAATCACATTCCAGCCGACGACAAAATATGCCCTAAGTTGTTGCATAGCTGTACGCATCTTTGCGCGATGAGCCAGCATTAAACATCCTCCACCTCGGTCCTATTATCTTTCCTCGTATTCTATCTCCAACACAACTCGACACTTCGAAGAAGATCTCATATCCGAAGCAAAACTCAAGAAACGACAAGTGTCGAAAGACAGCATGAACTCTTCGGACGAAACCCAAAAGCAGTCAACGCCAAACCTTAAGCTCGACATTCCTGACAATATATTCCCACACTTGTAGTGGTGGTTATTGAACAATGTACATTGCATCTAATTGTACTGGGAGCATGTTGTTAGAGTAACACCTTAAAGTCAACTTTCCAGTGTAAATGTTGAGCTAGAAAGGCTTCTGAGTAAGCTTCAGCTGAGACACATGACCTCAGAGTGTCCATAGAATGGGCCACCAGATTAGATTTGACATCTGGTAGTGGATGTTCTTCATTACTCATTCTCCCACTATATACGATAGACTCGACTCTAGATATCAAAGTCCTTGTACGTCCATTTCTCAGTGATTGTCGTCCTAGCCTGCTTTCTGAACGGTCTCTTCCGTCGGGCCTCCATTCTTCCCCGGACAAGTAGACTCCGGTAGCGATCTTTCAACAAATTGCCTTCCGGCTTCAACCGCCTTAGCGAATCCTCCAACTCGTCTGGCAACACCAACTCTAGATCCTTCTCGGGCAACTTCAATTTGCCGAGTTGCTTGCGCCTTAGAGCATCATCGTTGCTCGCCATACTGCTGTCGCTCTCCTCGCCCGTTGCTAACTCGAGTTGCTGGTCGCGCTCGGCTGCTTCACGGGCAATCTGTTTGATCTGTTCCAGTTGTGCCTTGCGGATCTTTGTCTTGGCCTCGTGTTTCAAGCGTCTCTCTTCCTCTTTGCGCCTCTTGACTCTGTTGCGCTCTGCGGGTGTTTTTCGCTTGGATCTCCGGGCAGACGGCTTCAACTCTTCACCGCCGCTCTGAACTCCCTCCCATTCCGAGTCTTCGTCCCACTCGGACAGCTCAGCGCGAGCCTCGGCAGCTTCGGCTTCGGCTGCCGATCGAGCAGCCGCCTCGGCCTTTACTCTGTCGGCTTCCTCCTCGGCAAGTCGTTTCTGTTCGGCCTCGATAGCCTTGTTGGACTCTGCTGTGTACCGAGCCTCGTAGTCCTCAAATTTGGGGTTGTAGCTGTAGCCACCCGAGGGCTTACTGACGGCCGGCATGGTTTTCCCATTGGCCAAGAGCGACAAGGGCTTTTGGGCAAAAGATTTGGGAGCCTTCGCTTGTTGGTTGCGTACATCATTCTTGACGATGTCGACCTCTTCGGTAGTGGTAGGAACAGGTGCAGTTGCATCCCAAGGATCGTATGTGGCGTCTGTGACGTCCACTGTGTTGTCGTGCTGGCCGTCGGCAACTCTCTTCAGGCGGGCCAACTCCTTGACGGTAACATATTCGCGTCTCGGGCGCTTGGCGGGGATGATGCCATCTGTGGTCTTGTCGCCAGCCCTTTTTCGCTGGGAGACAGCAGGAATGTGTTGATTGCGGGCGGCAATGATCTCGTCGGCTTTCAAGGGCTTGGAGGTGTGCTTGGGGAATTTGGAGGGAATGGAGGCATCGCCCACGGTGTCGAGAATGAAAAGCTCGTCGGATGCACGCTCAGCAAGAACACCACCCTTCTCGATTTGGTCTTGCAACTCCTCGAGACCCTTAGTGACTTGGGTGACATCGACGTTTTTCCTCCATGCTTTCTTGCCCTTTCTCGAAGGTTGCTTGTAGGTAGCGGGCGCCTCGCTTGAGCCTGTTGGCGGTTTTAAAACAGGCATTGTGACTCTGGGTCTGTTTACAGCACCTCAGAACCCAAATGTCAGAAGTGAATGGCTGACCGAGTATCGTAGATGGAGGGTGTCAAGACAGGAAGCGACAGTGGAAAAGTGACTCTGGGCAATGGTAGTGCAGTGGTGGGGGTGAATGTAGCACTGGAAATTTTCGTGAAAATGCAGGTGTTTGACAGGTAAGATAAGGACGCCAAGACGCCTGGCTTCAGAGGTCATTCCTTATCGGGCGAATCTCTGCTCGTCGGCTGCCACACAGGGGTCTTTGCGGGGAACGCCAGCTCACTGCGTTCAAGCATTGAAATCGAGGCTTCAGGGGTGTACAGCACTACAACGGTCGAGCGGCATGCCGCGGCTTGCCTAACGTGCTGCTGCACGGCTCAACAGCGAATCCGAATAACGCCTGTGACCGCTGGAACCTGGTACAAGTTACCGCAAGTTACCACCACTCGGAGGCAGGCTGCATGGATCGCTGCGTTGTAAATACTTCACCTCCTTTTGAGCAACAGTAAAGGTCATTTATCATCCAGCAACGCAGCCTTTTTCTCTGACTCTGGTTCTCTTGCAAGAGCTGCGCATTTACACATTTCATCAGTCGGCCATTGTGGTATTTGCTGCATCCCACTCACACCATCCTACCCCGTCTGCACTAAAGCCTTCTTTGACCGACTTGCGACTTATCCACTACAGCCTGTCCTTAGTTGTGCCTCGACTACCTACGCATCTTGATGCCTAGCTGCTAAACCACCACACAATCCACCCGCCCGACATCATTGCAGTGTCCAAACGTACCGCTCAGCAAACCAGCCACTCTGCTTCCCAACAACACCACATATCCTCACCAAAGATGGCTCAGACAGGAGGAGCTGGCGGGTACAACAACCCCCTAAAGAAATTCAAGTAAGTTCGCCCTCAACACCACCATCCCACCGTCATGGCCTTGTACTGACGATATCGTCCCAGGCTCGTCTTTCTCGGCGAACAGAGCGGTATGCCACCCAATTCCGTAACCAAAATGCGCATGCGACGCGATCAGCGCCAGCGAATCTCGGGGTCAGGGGCTAACAAGGGGCAGTCGGCAAAACGTCACTAATAACACGCTTCATGTACGACTCCTTCGACAACATGTACCAGGCCACTATTGGTATCGACTTTCTCAGCAAGGTGAGCCCAAATCACCCGACGACGATTCCAAGTCAATGTTGGTGATTATTGACCAGTAATGATACTACAGACTATGTACCTCGAAGACCGGACGGTGCGGTTACAACTATGGGACACAGCCGGCCAGGAAAGATTCAGGAGTCTGATTCCCTCCTATATCCGAGATTCCAGCGTAGCCGTAGTCGTATACGACATATCTAGTACGAACCAACTTTCTCGGACGTTCCAACTGCCGAACATCGGCTAACATGAGACGATAGATGCCAAATCTTTCCAAAATACAAAGAAATGGATAGACGACGTGCGCGCCGAGCGCGGCAACGACGTAATCATCGTCCTCGTCGGCAACAAGACCGACTTGAACGACAAGCGCGAGGTGACGACGCAGCAGGGTGAGGAGGAGGCTAAGAAGAACAATCTGATGTTCGTCGAGACGAGTGCCAAGCTCGGCCACAACGTCAAGACGCTCTTCAGGAGGATAGCGCAGGCTCTGCCTGGTATGGAGGGGACGGACGCTGCTGCCCACGCCTCTTCACAGAGTACGTACTCCTATGGGACTCAAGTGGCGTGCGCGCTTTGCTAACGAGTTTGTAGTGATCGATGTCAAGACCAATACCCAGACACCCGCACAGGACGGTTGCTCTTGCTAAAAACGATCGTAAACGCGCTACGTAATCGCACCACCGTCAATGCAGAGCGGAGGAATGAAATGAATGAAGAGTCGTGGCATTCGGGGGGCTTATCGCGGTATAGCGAATTTCCACGACCGAAGCGAGAAGCAAAGTTGTATTATACGAAGATGCACGACATACGCAGACAGAAGAAAGAAGTTACGACCACCAGAGACAGAGACAGCATTTACAAGATTACGAATATTTAGTACATGTAATACCTTTTTCTTTCTGGTTTTCTTTCGGGGAGGTAGCCGCAGCGTCTCATGGTGAAATGTAACGATTTCGTGCCGAACGTCAAAATAGTCATGTCATAAGACTTGGATAATCAAAGTGTTCTTGATCATCAATTACCCTCGATACTCATACTACACCCACCTAACGCCAGATTGCCGATCATATGTCCAATATGATCCTCATCATTCATACATCCGCCTCTAATGCAATGACGCCAGAACAAGTCCCCCCTATTCCAGCGTCTCAACACCGCCGTCGGCAGCACCGAAATAAACCTTAACTGGCTTGACCCCCTCAACATACGCACCAGCAATTTCCGCCTCGGGGCCCGTCAACCCAGAGAAGATGCCCACCTCGAGCACACCCAGTATCCCGCGGATCTTAGGAGTCAGCGCATCGGGCGTCCAGAGGCCCTTCTCGACATCGATCTTGTCCGCCTCGCGGTTCAGCAGCAGAGGCGGGAACGGCGCATCGATGATGTAGTTGTGGTTATCCGTGATGGCGTACGTGTACGTGGGGCCCGCGACGCGGATGACGGGGTTCTTAGCCCCGAGATCGACGAGCGTCTGGCGCACGAGCTCGGCGGCCGCGGGGGACACCTCGACGGGCACGTATCCCCAGTTGGTGAGCAGGCGGGGCGCCCTCTTGCGCGAGTCGGCCACGCAGATGAACTTCTTGGAGAGCCGGGACACGACCTTCTCTTGGAAGAGGCAGGCGCCGCCGCCCTTGATGCAGTTCAGCTCCGCGTCGACCTCGTCCGCGCCGTCGAAGTAGATGTCGATGTACTGCTTGTTCGCGCCTGGCGCCGCGGGACCGACCTCGGCGAGGAGGTCAGGGACTTGCAGGACGGTGAGCCCGGCGTCGCGGATTAGGTTTGTGGAGCCGGAGCCTGTGGGTATGAACTTGATGGAGGAGGTTACGTCGCGGCCCAGGGCGGCGATGGCTTCTACGACGTAGGCGACGGTGGAACCGGAGCCGATGCCGACGTATTTGAAGGACGGGTTGAAGTTCTCGGAGACGGCTTGCTGGCAGGCGGCGCGCTTGGCGGCTTCGACCAGGTCGGCCGGGGGTTTAGCGGAGGGTGTTGCCATTGTGCGCGCGGAGTGGTAGTGGCGGGGACGGTGAGCGATAGGTTTAGATTTAGAGATGGTGAGTTTTGTATGATAGTTCGTCTGATGCGACGTGTTTCGTTTTGATATGGGACGACAGGCGTGACTATTCGAGCGATGACGGAGTAAATCTGGAGCTTGGAAATACGGATGGAGCAGGTTATAAGCAATCGATCTGGGAATTGCGCGGTGAGTCGGGATTTGGAAAGCACAATTGGATGAAAGAAAGGACATTCTGAAGCTCGCTGCAGTTTCCGCCTGTGATAGAAGCAAACAAACACGGATTGAGTGCTTACCTGATGGCCAGTGATGTCGGGTCCTCGGATCGAAGGCGGGATACGATAAGCTGTAGTACCTGGATAGATGATGGAACGCACGGAGCAACGGGATCCGACAGACTCAATATTTTTTTCTCTCGAAACACTTAGTAAATACAATGTCTTGGACTTCTCAAGTTAGAACTAGTGGCTTTCTACGCAGCCCACGATGGTTTTCTGGTGTTTGTTAAATTCTGTCGTCGGAAAACCCCTCCGAACCCACGATTGCTTCCAATCGCCGTCCGCGGGGCAGATGTGGCGTGACGGTCTCGGCGGTCCATCCCGCGCTTGAGTCAGCATGCTGGAGATTCGACCTGTCGCACCCCACGCGAAGACATCGTTTCCAAATAAGCGAGCATCGTGAGATCTGATATGTATTGGAGGGTATCTTGCAACGGCTTGGGATGGTCTCATGCGTAAGGTTTTCAATTACTTGCCGAATCGGATCCCAATTGGCATTATACCGACGCGAATCTACTGTTACTTATTTTTTGCGTAAAAGCAACTTTAGTAAAGGTGGATGGCCGGATGCCGAGTTACGTCCGGATAACGTTATTGAAGACTCTTTCTGACCGATGATACTGTCTGAGGATTTTTAAAGCACGTACTGTGAAGAGTGGTCGGGAGGTACCTAATCCTTTAGATATTTGGTCAAGACGAGACTGAGGCATCTAAATCACACATAAGAGGCTGTGAAGGATTGGTTATGGACAACTAGGTACTCGCAGAAGTTGTGTTTGGCTGTATTATGTCAGCACTTTTGGATCAAATATTGCACTCATCCCAAGCCTGCAGTTGTCGATATTCCCGAGTCTGGTTTCCAGTAAGGAAACTTATGTGAGCTCTGCTTATTAACAGCTTTGCTTATTAACTCTTGTTGCAAGGGTGTGAATGTGACTTGGAGAGCAAAGACGACCTCGGGACTGATGAGTACCTGAGTGGCTTGCGTGACCTGGGGCATGCGGCTGTCGGGCGGCTCTTACGAATTAGACCAGAATCCCCATGTGGGAGGGAGACCAACAGCAACAAATCAAGGGTCCAATTCCTCAGCCCCTCGTCGCCCTAAAACTCATCTCTATCAGATGCTATTTGCCTTGCTCTCGATACGGCTGCCCTGCCAGGTCCGCATTGCCCCTCCATCGTCAACGTTGAACGATTGATCTGTGCGCTTGGCAGAGACGACGCCTTTCTCTCAAGTTGCTGCGCCAGATCACAGTTTATTCCATCACTTGTAAGCTCACGGCCGTCGGGTCGTGTCGAAGCTAGTGCGAGCGGCTCTGATTCAGTCCTCGCTGCAGGCCGACTGCCGGATCTAGTGTTTCTGTCCACAGCGATTCCCATAGCGATCCAGACGGTGCCAGAGTCAATTCTGACAAAAGCCGCATGGCGATTGGTGGGGAACCATCGACTGGCGATGGCGTGATCGTGGTCCAGTCTGCGAAACACACCCACTTGGAGCTAAAATTCTCTGTCTTTGGCCCTGTCGCCAGTGAGTCGAAATAGTCATTGCGGGGCATAGACACTATGTACAATGGCCTATGTCGCCATCGGCCAGCTAAATTCCCACGCAGGCGACGAAAAAAATAGTCGTGACCCCATGATCCTGGACGCAGCGGTCATCGAGCCGAGTCCTTTTTCTTAATAATAATTGCCATGTCGTAGTCGCCCGTCGTCTTTGCCATGTCGTTTCTCTTCGGTAGGGCAGATCAGTCTTCTGCCGCCTCCACAGCCATGGCGAGCAACACCATCCAGATCCGCACGCCTGAAGAGGCCGGTAAGTCGTATATCGCCGAGTTTAAACATCGTGCAAGGCCGCGGATAGCTAATTCTGCTTTGTTGTCATAGTTGCGCGCATCGCCTACCTTGCCAGTGATGTAGTCGTCTCTGTCCAGGCCTCACAAGGACAAGACTCGGCTTTCTCATCCCACCTCAAGACATATGCCACCAGGAAAGACCCAGGCCTGGTGTCCAAGGCCGAGGGCGCAATCCCAGATGTATGGCTACCTAGACATGTTATTCAAAATCAATGGGCTGATCGAATTAGATACAAACCGTCAGACACAACAACGACCCTCTCCTATCTGTTTTCGCACCTATCCGCGCCGGTCAACTCACATCTGTCACCACCGATTCTACCATCCTTCTCCCATCCATTGCTCACCTCTATAAACTCGCCCACTACCCGGTAGTACTGCATGTTGCATTACATCCCAGTCAGTTCCCAGATTATTCGGCCATCACAGCCATAAGGAATTCTGGATGGACATTCCTGCAATCCGAGTCCGTTCAGGAGGCTCAGGACATGGCCATCACTGCTCATGCGCTTGCTATTCGCTCAGGCAAGGGTGTCGTTCACTTCTTCGACTCTAGCTCTGCTTCCGAGGACAGACCGATCCAAGTCGAGGACTCAAAACTGGTTGGCCAGATCCTCAACCTCGACGATGTGCGCCGCTATCAATCTAACACCATCAATGCTTCCGGCATTTACGCCGATGATGGGCGGGTTGCTGTTGTGTCCGAGCACGCAGACGTAGCAGCTACGCCTGCTGCTGGTAACCTCACAGATTCAGCCATCTTGGGTGCCGCATCAAAGGCAACATCTTCTCAAGGATCTGAGAAATCCACTGAACCGAGTAATTCCAGCGCTTCGCCAAGTGTGTCTGAAGCAACAACAATCGAGGCTGCCGCACCATTGGTAACCTCAGAGGATATCTATACATATGTAACCTCGATATGGGCGAAGCTGAAGGACACAACCGGCCGAGAGTATAAGCCGTTTGAGTGGTCCGGACCCGCCACGGCAGAGAAAGCGATCTTCGTGTTCGGATCTGATGCAGGCTTGTTCGCAGAGGCGCTTGATAATGCTAAGCCCACTGATGTCTATGCTCAGGCTGGCATGATTACCGCTCGCCTGTACAGACCCTGGCTCGGAGCGAAGCTTCTCGAAGTTATTCCGAAGGCAGTCCAGCGTCTTGCGGTGTTAGAGCAGGTTTCGAGAAAGACGACAAAGTGGGGCCCATTGTTGATTGATGTCCTGACGTCGGTGAAAGCCAGCCCGGGTGGCGGTGTTGACACTATCGTTGGACACCAACTTGGATACATCGCCCCAGACACTATACAGCAAGCTCTCAAAGGGATTTTCCAAAATTTGAGCTCCGATAAACCACTGCAGAATCTCGAAGTTGGAAAGACGGAACGTCCTGAGGCTGTGGCCTCTGGCCTAGAGCAGCCGCAGCTGGAGACAGCTTATACCAAGATTCTGGATCAACTATTTGGGCAGAGGGTCTATATGGCCAATGCTCTTAACTCTAAGCATGCTGGTATTTCCACTGGTGTAGCAGCGAGCCCTGAATTCGGATTCGGTTCTCTACTTGCGCGTAAAGAGCGCCGCCAGAGATTTGTTAAGGAGGTCAAGCAGGCAGCGAGCTCGGGTTCATTCACAACCGAAGCTCCTGTAAACTGGCTTGCAAAGTGGGCAGCCAGCGCCGAAGACACGCAGAAGGCTGGTGAAGTCGCGGACGGCGTTATTGCTCGTCTCGAGACCGACGGTTCTTCGACTGCCCGCAGCTTGCTCTCTAACAAGGGCTTGTTCCGCAAAGAGTCCCTTTGGCTTGTTGGGTCCGATGCATGGGCTTACGATCTCGGCAACTCTGGTGTTCATCATGTGTTGGCCTCCGGCGAAAATGTCAACATGCTCATCATCGATTCGACACCATACTCAGAGCGTGCTGCAGCAGACGCCGAGCGCCGCAAGAAGGATATTGGTCTCTATGCCATGAACTTTGGCAATGCATATGTAGCATCAACGGCAGTATATGGATCATACACACAGGTTCTTCAGGCCATGCTCGAAGCAGACAAATTCAACGGTCCATCCATCGTACTTGCATACCTGCCGTATTTCGGCGAACATGACTCTCCTTTAACCGTCCTGCAGGAAACCAAGAAGGCCGTTGATCTTGGATACTGGCCCCTGTATAGGTGGAATCCGCTGAACGAGGACAATGGAGAGCCCAACTTCTCGCTGGACTCGGAGCGCATCAAGGACGAACTCAAGAAATTCTTGGCCCGTGACAACCAATTGACACAATTGATGCGACGAGAACCAAAGTTTGCCGCCAGCTTGGCTCAAGACTTCGGGACCGAAGTCCGAGCTCAACAGAAGCGGAAAGCTAAGGACGCATACAACCAGTTGCTGGAAGGTCTCTTTGGTGCCCCTCTCACTATCTTGTTCGCTTCGGATAATGGCAATGCCCAGTCATTGGCAAAGAGACTAGGCACAAGAGGCCGTGCTAGAGGGCTCAAGACAACAGTCATGGCCATGGAAGATTATCCAGTTGAAGACCTCTCCTCTGAGGAGAACATTGTTTTCATCACTTCGACCGCTGGCCAGGGTGAATTTCCCCAAAACGGTCTGCCCTTCTGGCATGCCATCAAAGACAACACCGACCTTGACCTTGCATCAGTCAACTTCTCAGTCTTTGGTCTCGGTGACAAGCACTACTGGCCGCGTAAAGAAGACCGAGTATACTACAACAAGCCGGCCAAAGATCTCGACAGACTGCTCGGAACCTTTGGTGGCAAGAGACTTTCAGAGGTCGGCCTCGGTGATGACCAGGACCCTGATGGATACCAAACCGGTTACGCTGATTGGGAACCCAAGATCTGGCAGGCCCTAGGTGTTGCCAACGTTGAGGGTCTGCCGGAAGAACCGCCACCAATTACCAACGAAGACATTAAGTTGGCTTCCAACTATCTACGTGGAACCATTGTTGAGGGCCTCAACGACCCAAGTACCGGAGCTATCTCTGCCTCAGATCAGCAGCTGACCAAATTCCACGGCACTTACATGCAAGATGATCGTGATGTCCGTGATGAGCGTAAGGCCCAGGGATTAGAACCTGCCTACTCTTTCATGATTCGGTGCAGACTGCCTGGTGGTATCTCGACTCCCCAACAGTGGATTCAAATGGACGATATCAGCAACGACCTTGGTAACGAGACTATGAAGCTGACGACAAGACAAACATTCCAATTCCACGGTGTGGTGAAAGGGAAGCTTAAGCCGGCTATGCAGGCCATCAACAAAGCTCTCATGACGACCATCGCCGCCTGTGGAGATGTCAACCGAAATGTCATGTGCAGCTCCCTGCCGACTCAATCCGAATACCACCGAGAAGTCTGGGCTTGCTCGAAGAAAATCAGCGACCACCTTCTCCCTGCTACCACTGCTTACCATGAAATCTGGCTCAAAGACGACGATGGCAAGACCCAAATCGCTGGAGATGCCGTTCAGGACTTTGAGCCCCTTTACGGCCCAACTTACCTACCCCGCAAATTTAAGATCACTATTGCCATCCCTCCTCACAATGACACCGATGTGTACGCACACGACATTGGTTTGATCGCTATTAAGGGCGATGACGGACACCTCTTGGGTTTCAACCTGCTTGCCGGTGGTGGTATGGGTGCCACGCACAACAACAAAAAGACCTACCCCCAGACTGGTCGCATGCTGGGTTTCGTCAAAGCCGATGAAATACATATTGCTTGCGAGAAGGTCATGCTTGTGCAAAGAGATCACGGTGACCGTAAGAACCGAAAGCATGCTCGTCTCAAGTACACCATCGATGATATGACCGTTGATGTGTTCCGTGGCAAGGTGGAAGCCATGTGGGGCAAGTCTTTCGAGCCAGAGAAGCCATTCCACTTCAAGAGCAACATTGACACATTCGGCTGGCTTAAGGACGAAACTGGTCTCAATCACTTCACATTCTTTATTGAGAACGGCCGTATCGAGGATACTGCTGAGTTCCAAATGAAGACTGGTCTGAGGGAGATTGCTAAAGTCCACAAGGGCGAGTTCAGGTTGACCGGAAACCAGCATCTGATTCTGAGCAATGTTTCTGATGAGGATCTGCCCCAGATGAAAGAACTACTCAAGAAATATAAGCTTGACAATGTCCAATTCTCTGGTCTCCGTCTCAGCTCTTCTGCGTGTGTGGCTTTCCCAACCTGTGGTCTGGCCATGGCTGAAAGCGAGCGCTACTTGCCTGAGCTTATCACCAAGTTAGAAGGATGCCTCGAAGAGAATGGCCTGAAGCAGGACTCCATCGTCATGCGCATGACTGGATGCCCTAATGGTTGCGCTCGTCCCTGGTTGGCTGAAGTGGCATTCGTTGGCAAGGCTTATGGTGCATACAACATGTACCTAGGTGGAGGTTACCATGGTCAGCGGCTCAACAAACTTTTCCGCTCCAGTATCAAAGAGGACGAGATCCTCGAGATCATGAAGGGGCTTTTGAAACGGTACGCATCCGAGCGTGAAGAAGGCGAGCACTTTGGCGACTTCTGTGTCCGTGCTGGCGTCATCGTTGCGACCACTGATGGACAGAACTTCCATGACAAGGTAAGCAACCCGCAAATGTTCATTAGGGGAGATCTATACTGACAAATATGAACCAGGTCGCCGAAGAAGAATCTGACGAGGAATGATGACCGGTATCTATGATATATCCCTGTAACTCAAATGGTTATCTACACTGCATCTACGGTCCCGGTGTTCTTGGCGTAGGGGGCGTCTTACCATAGTCTTACTTAGGTGCTTTATCTGGTCAATCTATCTTGAGATTTATCCTCATAACTTGTATCTCCACGTTCTCTACTACTGTCGGACGATTGTGATGCGATGCGCAATGATATGTCGAACAAGTATGTCGAAACAAAGGATAGTATGTAATTGATGGTTGATACGCTATGCTTTGTACGTACGAAGAGTTAGGTAAGGATTAAAATCATGCGCGCAAACCCATCATCAACCCGCCTTGGTATCGTTGTAGACAAATGAAACCCCAAATTATCGTTCCCTATGTTTGTCCATGAAGCAAGAATGCAATCCATTTTGTTGTTTCCCAGCCACCGTACCGCTAGGTCTCAAGTTCAAGTCCTGAGACGCCACATTTCACCTCGACGCCAGAATTTCAAGGGAGCTCAGACACGGGGTACCAAGCATGCAGCGAGCCCGGTAGTTCAGACGCACCGCCAAACCAAGGGTCCTTTGCCGAGACATCCGGAAGCTCTACCGGTGCCACCTGCTCATGGTATGCCTTATACCCAGCGTCGTACACGATGTTCTCCGTAGATTTCATATTGTGCAGCGTCTGCGGCGTAGGGGGCAGCGGCAACGGTTTTGAGAGGTCCGGCCACGGGGCTACGATAGTCGGAGTAGCCGTCGAGGGCGTGTCGTCGGTGAAGAACGTGCCGCTGTCGGTCCGGTAGTCCGTCCGCGTCGAACTGCGGCCCATCCACCGGTCCAGACCGCGCAGATCTTCCTCCCCCGCGTCGGTCTCGACTCTGTCGAAGCCCGGCGGGATGACGAACTCTTCGTCGAGCGTGAAGCGGTACTTGGTGACGATGCGCGTGAACTCGCTGCGCATCTTGACGATGCTTAGCGGCTCGTAGATCTTGGATACGGAGTGGATCGGGATGAGGCGGTCGATTTCCTGGTGTGCGAGGGTGCGGACTGATGAGGCGCCGCCTTTCTCTCCGAGGACGCCTTCGCGCTTTGCGCAGTACTGCTGCACGGATTCTTCGAAGTCTTGTTTTGTGACGAATTTGCCCTTGCGTGTGAAGGCGGCGGAGAGGACCAGGACGAGGTCGCATGTGCATTTTGCGATTAGGCGGGCGGCTGGGGGGATCGTGGCGAATGGTAGGGAGGCGAGGGCTGGGATCCCGCCTATTCCCGTGGCCATGGTGAGGCCGATGCCCAGACCGAGCATTGTGACGATTTGGCTGAAGTTCTGGGTCACGAAACTGCCCATGTTCTTCCATAGGAGGTTCTTGGCGATTTTCTCGATTTCGTTGACCTTTGCTGCGTCTGAGAGGCCGAAACACTTGATTATCCGCGCGCAGAGGAAGTGTGAGATGGTTGGGGTTGAGAATATGCTGGTGAAGAACATGGAGCCCATGATTGAGCTCCAGTTCGAGTAGTTTAGGAGCCGCAGGCTTTCTTCGATGGATGCGTTGATTTTGACGTCGATGTCTGCCGTCTGGGCGCTGACGAAGTTGTTCCGCGCTGCGTCGTCTGGCACGAGCATTATTGTGATTTTTACGAGTTCTTTGATGGACTCCGTGTCTCCTGCAGGGAAAGTTTTAGTCCTGGACCTTGTGATAGCCGGCGTAATGTTCGCATTATGGAGCAGCAAGACATAAATGTACTTACGTTTTGACGTGTAGACAAACGGAGCGAAGTCCTTTTCCAGTCCGAGTTTCTGCTCGAGTTGGTGTATGTCGTCTCCTTTGACTACGTTGAACTTCTCCTCGGCTTGGGCGCGGGCTCGCCGATCGAGCTCTTCGCCTCTGTACCCGGAATCCTCGAGTTGCTCTCGCGCCGCGCCGTAGTGCTCGTTGATGAATCGGTCTTTCATCGTTCGGACGATGACGACAGGCACAGCTCGGGCATACTGATCCAAGATTTCGAATATCTTCTTGTCTGCTTCGTGTATTACACGAGTTGACGGTACGTCGATACAGAACCTGGGCCATTCGTTAGTATTTCCCGACATTGTTTTGATCATGATCCAGTCTTACCAAATGGCATCGAGTCTATCCTCACGATGTGGTGCCGCCGCCCGTTTCTTCACGAATCTCTCTAGTAACTCGATCTCTTCGGTTGCGCCGCTCTGAAAACCTCTCGAGTCGTGCACAATCAGTCCTGGGAGGGTATCCATCTCAAAGCCTTCGTCTACGTCGTGAATTCCGTGGTCGTTGGAAGATTCTTCCGTAACAACCGAGCCAAAAACTCTGTTGATAAGAGTTGACTTTCCGACGCCAGCTCTGCCGCATACCAGAACACGGCAGTTTTTCAACTCCTCCCCGCCTAGGTCTGCAAGGCTCGCTCGCCAGGGATCCATATGGACTTTGCCGTACACTTCATGTTTCGCGAATCTCGACTGCCGGAAATTGTCTAAACCCTCTGCATAATGCATCATGTTTCCTCCGAGTCCGATACGGTCGTAAATGTCGTTTAGGAAGTATACAGATGGATGTACAATTGTGCCACCGGGTGCTGTAAATGAGAAAGCATCGTCAGTGTCAAATCAAGATTTCAAGATATGGATTACCCAAAAAGAGACCTACAGTCATTAAGGAAACCGATTAACCCTCGAGAATCAAATACTTGACGAGGACCAGAGAATATAGACAGCAATGCAGGGCCAGGATTTATCTGCACAGTATGTGGTCGAGGTCCAACCTCTACCAATTCATCTTCCAGCTGTGGTGACCAAAGCGAATCGACCTCTGCCTCTTTCTTCTGTGGGATGATACTCATAGTTACCCTACTCGCCTTCTTGGTGAGCTTGAACCGCTCTCTCCAGGACGGCTTGCGGGGCGGAATCTGCTCAGACATCGTGTGGGAAATAGCCGCGCTCCGGATTGAAGCGCCATCACTCACGTAACCCCTATCCGTATTCCTTCGCGAATACTTCTTTTGCAGTATCTTCTTCTTATCTGCCTGTAAGTTACCGTGACGATGTGAAGGTCTGAGGTCCACCATCTGGATCTGTATGCCATTCGTGTACTGAAACATCCACGGCTCGACAGGTTGAGAATTCTTCGGAGAGTCCTGATCTGCGCCGTTGGTGGGGAAGACGAGCCCGAGTGGCTCTTCCGTGAGACTCTCGCTCCTCCACGATGGTTCAAAGATTAATCCTTGGGCCTGACTCTCCATGATCATCCATTGGAGAGGATAGAGTGACAAGCCATCTTCTCTCGCGCCACCACCAATATCCGCATGAGATCCCATGAACCAAGCTTCTATCACCGAGCAATGCGATAAATCGGGTGATAATGCCGGTAGTGGCCCAAAGAGATAGGGTTGAAATGACTTTCGGGTTTCATTGAGGGCGAGGGCGTGGCGAAGGGTCTGGGTGGATCTCAATAAGGCAGGCTGCGGTCTCGTTGATTCTCGTCCGATTTTGATCGTATCTAGAAGGCCAAGGAAATGAATGACAGGTTGGTTCGCCCAGACCTTTGCGATTCTGTAACATTTGTGAGTATACTCATTCTCATGAAGACAGCTTCCCATTCGCGATAGCCTTACATATAAGGGAAAAGCTGATGAACAGTCAGTATCAAAGCCTAGTAAACGTGTCATAGTTCAGATGGGCAACATACCTTTGCAGCGCACTGGGCCCTTTGCCGGTCGCGGAAGGCGGGCAGCTCGTTGACCTTCTGTTGATATTCACGCTCATCCCACGTCCCAAGGTTACTGAGTTGGTGTAAGAGATCTGCGACGGTGCGTAGGACGTCTGCCAAAGGAGTTTTGTTAGTCGGCTGCATCACGCACACGTTGCCTTCGAGCAGACGAAGAGCTGCGTGATCACGTACAAGCACCCCGACTGAAGCCATAGAGCCATAGTTCGTCTGTGGCTTCGGTAAGTTGTTGGCTACAGAACTAGATCTTCATGTTAGTGTGTTTGATCGAGTGATTCACAGTTGGTTAGTCCCGTATTAGGAACATACAGATAATATTCTGGTAATTTGTTGGTCGCAAGCCTCGCGGCTCGTATTGATCGAATCGTTGAAACTGTCGAGGTGTTGCTTGTCGAGTCCGACACCGGTCTCGTAGTATGCGACCTGCTTTACTGCACGTTGGTCGTGGATGAATGTGCCTTGCTTTACCGATGAATGAATCCGGTAAATGTTGCTGTTGTTCCCTTCCCGCCGTGTTACAAGCCCATTCGGGTCGAACCAGGTCCCGTCAACACATGCTACAACACGTTTCACTGGGTTATAAGCCATGGTCGAGACGCGCGGTATCATGCAGTTGGTGAAAGAGAATGAATCCGTCGACGGCGACGGCCCGGCACTTGATTAAACTACTTTTACATTAGGTTGCTTTCTGCACACCGTTCGCGTGGTCCTACGGGGTCCCCATCAATCTTAAGGCTGACACTTACAGTCCTAGTAGCAGTGGGCATGGGTTTATTACGTGCAGAAGGTGAATAAGCAGGGTGATCATGTCTGAAAGCGGGTGCAGACTACTACACGAGCGCAATGCCCGCCCACCACGTCGCCTGTGATGAACCGAGATGCAGGGGCTTCCGCTACTCTATGTAAGCTCGAGTCGCTAGGTTAAATCCTTCCAGAAGAGACATTAAAGGAGGAGAAACAAGCTTAATTGCGTCACATTAAGCCACGAATAGTTCGGACTTTGGCACACAGCCCAGGTCTTTGGGCGCTGCAGTGGGCTGGCAGTGGGCAGGGGCAAAGCGGAAATTGAAGCGATGCCATAGTGAAAACTGGCGGAGTCGCTTGCTTGGTAAAAAAGATGCACGGGTAAGGCACAGCGTGGTATTGCAGCATGGCAGTACCAATAATAGACTTGAGATGATCGAAAACAGGCAAGATCTGATGCTAACCCATGGCTGGCCGTATGTGATGATTGGCCTGATCTCAGAGAGCTGAAGGGCTGCTGCAGCGTGTATTTGAGTTGCTGACACCCTGTCTCCTCACAACGCTGATCGGCTGCATACACGTATATGCCTAAACAAGGGGTTAGCGACGATGTATTCTTCTACGATATGCGCACTTCTAGCTGATGGGACGCTAGCACGTGTGGAAATATCAGATATAGCTGCTAGTGCTTCTTCTCAAGTAGCCGACGAAACCACGCAACGTTGACATGAAGATGCAAGGTATGATAATCGAATGACAGGGCCTAGATAGGACCTCGCATAAGAAACTTGTATCTGGTTTAGTTTGCTGACATACGCAGAATCGTCCCTACCGACGGTCAGGTTGCATGGATTCGACAGGTCACAACGTGCGGAGTAACCTGCGCGCTTGAACAGAATTCGTTAGATTCCTCCGGCGTCAAGTGCAGTCTGCAGATGTGCGCTACTTTTGAAGTCGTACACGCATGTGTTGAAGTACAGTATCTCTTGTGCGCCGAGGGGAGGGGAACATCTCAAGAGCTCAGGATCAGGAACAAAGTAAAAAGAGACGAGCCAGAGAGCCAACCAGAACTCAGAACTGGTTATCGTCCAAAGCGCGTAGATGCACAATGTCACACCACCACCAGGGCATGGCTACCTTCTGTATACGGCATATGGATGTCGTCACTTTCATTTCAGAAAAGACACGGTCACTATGTGGTTAACCAAACTGTTGAAGTGTTGAATGGCAGTTAGAGACAAGATGCAAAGCCGGGTGCTTGTTGTGGACTTCCGCTCGTATTCTTGCCCAATCATGTGCTACTATGTCATAAACATCATCTTCGGAATGCTGAGGGCTAGTAAAAAAGTTCGACAAAGTATCCCTTCACTGCATTGGCATATGTACATATACCGACCACACAGACATCGCTTCGGATTGAGTCGCTTACAGCGTCTTGACATGGCTTCAGAATTTAAATACATGTCGACGTTCCCTTAAGTCACAATGCGAACCTGACCTTGGAAATTGTTCGGGTTTGCATCTGGTCGGCGACAAGAAATGACACCCAGCCCGTGGGGCCAGGGGCCGTGAGAGCCAAAGAATGGCAATGAAAGTCCATTTAAAAACACCCAACCTGTCTTCTTTCTGCAGTGAGATGCGGCCAACGTATTCTAGCTGCCTCTTCTTCTCATAGAGCCTTTCGGGACCGAGTCAGTATCTACACATCTGAAAGGACAATAGTTTCGTCAAACCGATGCCAAGTGTCTTAACGCCGACAGATCCATGTTACGGCTTTACAGGCGAGACAGGGATGGCTCTCCTGTCATCATCATGTCGTTCCAGATCCTCGAAACATCAAAGATCATGGTATTGAGGCTCTCGCGATACCTCCTTGCTGGCAGTTAATGGAGGCCAGATTAGGTAACAAAGATGGCACGTCTCATCGTACGAAATGGCCATAATCATACACTGCGTTGTGTTTGAGAAGCAATGCCGCCATTTACGGCTATGAACGGCTTCAAGCTCAGATGGTAATTACTTGTCAACGGCGCCCTTGCGGTGGATGCGTTAGCCAGAACCTTAAGATCTGGCTTGACGACACCGGACAATGATTCAACGAACACAATTTCCCAAATATAGGTGTGATACTGTTTGCCCGCGAAGAGGGAAAGTAGACTCGGCAATCGCACAATGGCCACCACGACATCCACGACGACAGCCTTTGAGCTGCAAGACTCAAGGCTCACCGTTCTACAACGCGAGGCACATGAAGCCCCTGCTGAAACCACCAGCGATCCAGTGCTAGAGGCTTCGCGGCTTGCCGACTCAGATGTTCCCGACGGCGGCTATGGCGTAAGTAATTTCTTCAGTTCTTTTTAATTTATTATATAAGTTTCAGGGAGTCAATCTCTTCGTGTTCGGGAGCAAGTGCTCTAAAAAGACATGTCAAGAGTCCCGAGACATGCGCAAACGTGCTATGAAGAGCAATTACTGACTCGAAGTGCTGCAGTGGGTGGTCGTTGGATCTTGTGCGACTCTAGCATGGTGGACAATTGGGACGAGCTATAGTTGGGGAGTCATACAAAGCGCATTAGTTGAGCAAGGGTTGTCGTCCGCAGCCACGCTTTCGTTCGTCGGAGCCCTGGGGCCAACGTTGCTCGCAGCCGTTGCTACCCTTAACTCGCGGCTCATGCGTATGATCGGCGTTCGTTACACAGGAATGCTAGGTATAACTTTCATCGGCCTTGCACAGATCCTGGCTGGATTCTCTGTAAAGAGCGTTCCAGCGTTGTTCGTCACCGAAGGAGTTCTACTCGGCCTTGGCTTTGGGTAAGTCGTACAGGATGTAACATTGGCCTCGCTTGTTGCTGACAGTATGCAGTCTCACGTTCATAGTAAGTCTTCAACATGAATGTTGCAGAAAGAGGCTTGGAATTTGACGCAAACATAGGTCAGCTCAAGTACACCTGCCCAATACTTCAGCAAGAAGCGAGGCTTGGCAAACGGTGTTGTCTTCGCTGGGGGCGGCTTCGGCGGTGCTGTCTTGAGCATTGTGCTTGATCCTCTGATTAGATCTGCAGGCGTCCCGTGGGCATTTCGTACAACCGGCCTTGCTACACTTGCAACAGGACTGCCTGCAGCGTGGTTTTTGAAAGAGCGAACCACAGTTCGTCGAGGTGGCATCGTTGAGTGGTACGTATCACCTCGTAATAATAGCAATTTTCTTCTTATCCCCCTTGATTGAAAACTCACTAGGCATATAGGAACCTATTCAAAGATCCCAGTTTCGTTTTCATCTTGCTCGCGGGTGCTGTGGGAACGTTCCCTCTTCTCGTCCCCCCTTTCTTCATACCACTGTTTGCCAATGCTATCGGGCTGAGTTCTGCCACCGGCGCGGGTCTATTGGCGGGATTCAATTTTGCCTCAGCGGTAGGGAGAATTGTAAGTGGCATCTTGTGCGATAAAATCGGTGCCCTCAATGCTCTCCTTCTAGCACTGTGCCTCTGCGCGATAAGCATGCTCGCGGTCTGGCCTATCTCCACTACTCTTGCTCCTTTGGCAGTGTTTTCTGTTGTCAATGGGATGGCGAACGGTAATGCTCCCGCATATTTCCCTGTTCTTTTTTTCTTTTGCTTCGTTACTCGCAATGTATGAACAAGGACTTGATGATATACCTTAACTGTTACATTGCTGACTCATGCCGTTCAATAGGGGGCTTCTCTACGATGCCAACGGTAGTGGGCAACTGCTTCGGCTCAGCTCGTGTCACTGTCGCCATGGGTATGATTGTCACATCTTGGTCTGGTGGTTATCTACTAGTATGTATATTGCAGTAAACTCCTTGCCGGAAAGAGAAACTACTCACATTGAGCTACAGGGAGCGCCAATTGCCGGATATCTTCTGGACGCGTACGGCGGAGAGGACGCCGGATTCAAGGCATACCGGCCGGCAATGTTCTATGCAGGCTCGCTTGCGCTCGGTGCCGCTGGCTTCGTCCAGCTGGTGCGTTTCCGGTCGAATCGAAACTTCTTTGCTCGAGTCTAAAGGAATCTCTCGCCTTTCCTACAGTCAATTAATTCAGTATCTTTTGCTGACCCACGTCGGGATTTCTTATCAAACCTCATGTCAGCGAGCTATCACATGCCAAGCTGTAAGGGTACACGCGGCCAATACTCACCCTAATTAGTATGGAATGGGAGGGGCACAACGAGCACTCCTCGAACAACTTGAATCACGGTGTCATATGGCTCATGCACAA
Source organism: Xylariaceae sp. FL1272 (assembly GCA_022432385.1). NCBI lineage: Eukaryota > Fungi > Ascomycota > Sordariomycetes > Xylariales > Xylariaceae > Xylariaceae sp. FL1272. The sequence continues at coordinate 280,989 of JAJJXC010000035.1, forward strand.
TTGACTAGTCCATATGCTGTGAAAGACGGGATATTGCAGCGGGAATTGCGGTTGGATGAGAACCTCCCTACCAAACGACTTCAGATACGGTGAATGCATCTTGCAACCAGGGAGGGCCCAAGATCGTCCAGGCAGATATGTACGATAACATCGAAAGCGCACGAATATCGGAAAAATTGCCATAAGATCATCCCAGGATGGACCACGGGATAGACCAGTCTGTGTAGAGAAGCCCGCACATGGAAGCTACAATATCGTATGGAGTCAATATTACAACCTGTCCTTCTCTCTCGGTGCTCGATTTTTTGGCAGAAGTGGTATCAATGTCAGCCTCGCCCTCACATCAGCTTACATGACAATTTTGCTGGGTGGTGAGATCAGTGGTGCAGCTACCGATATTGCAATATAAATACTCGGACGTGACTCGTCGAGCTGCCTACATCTGCACCAAATTTGTTATCAGACTGCTCGAAAGCTCTCTCGCCGTCCCAATTCGATAGCCCATCCGGTAATAACCATCATCTTGTTGACCCAAACCACCGTTATACTGCGAACACGTCCCGATTGGGAAGGCAGCTTCCTACGAAGGCACCACGCGGCGATTTCGAGTGTTCTTGAATCCTGCTGCAGGTCGCCGACGAGCTGGAAATGCAGGCTATACTCGACTGCCGTCGGCAAATAGAATGAAACGCTACGATAAGCGATGGCATGCCAAGAAAAATACAAGTGTCCAGCAAATACGCCCATGCCCATGGGAACAGCCATGGCCTATGAGCTTCTTGTTTCTGCATATTGCGACACCCTTTTCCTCTTGTTGAGTGGATTTATTCAATCCTCGTACGAGCTGACAAAGGAGCCTCGACCATACTTATCAATGGTATGTCTTCAACCTTGACCGCCAGCGAGGCTTGGCGGCTTGGTCATGCAATGACCAATCCCCTGAAAACTTGTGTTGACGCACCTTAGACGATAACTGTCAAGTCCTGCGCAGAGTAGATGACATACCACTTCCGCGCGATACCAACTACCTCTACTCGCTGATGTCCGAGCCATCTCGAAAATAGCCAAGGCACAGGAAAGGAACCTTCCGGGTCGGCTTCTTACAGTCAATTCAAAAGCATAACCCTCTAAGTGCTATGTTGACTATATTTGATGGCGACTGGGCGATTCTTCGACAAGATACGACTATTTGCTTGAGTGGGAAATGATGATGGTGTGCTACTTATGCCACATATTTCGTCTATGACTGGCTGTGTAGAATTCTCACATGCTGGTCGACATCAGAAGATACCCATCAAGTTACGTACCGGGCTTGCGAAACGCAACAAGGCTCGCTTTCGCGAGTGCATGCTAGGCTCGAAGATAAGACCACTTATACGGCTGCAGGTCGTCTGTCGACTCTGATTCGACGTGGACGTCCATGACTTGAGACAACACAACCGATAAACCCAAAGCCCGTGATCCGCCCACCTACCTATGCAATGAGTGAGCCCATGATGAGTGAGATGTCGCGATGGCTATCTTGTCGGCATCTTTCCTCGTACGGAAGGTGCTGATAGATATCTATCATCACATGAACTGTCACGAGAATCCAGAACGTACCAAGGCCGTCCCGATCTGAGCGAAGACATCAAGATAAATAGCACCGCCACTCGCACTCGCTCCGTAGGTATGACTTGAAGACCATCGCCGAATCTCTACAGAGACCCATCAATACTATCTCCCGAAACGGTTCCATAGCTTACATCTGTGACTATGCGCTCCTTCACTCTGCTGAGTCTCGTGCCTCTGGCACTGGCCGCTCCATCAAAACGAGCCACGCCGGCACCGCTCCATGTGCCTCGCGACACCACATTGATCGAGGGGAAGTATATCGTGAAGATGTACGACGATGTCATTCCAACCATGTCTGCAATGTCCGCCATGGCTGCCGAGCCCGACTTTGTCTACGACACACCCGGCTTCAAAGGGTTTGCCGGCGCTTTGACAGCAGAGGAGGTCGAGGCTCTGCAAGCCCATCCAGGGGTAAGGCCTTGCCCGGGATCCGAGACTGAGTCATCGCTGACACACAGGGGTAATATGCAGGTCGAATTCGTCGAGCAGGATGCAGTGATGAGCATCAACACGTATGTCACACAGTCTAGCACTCCCTGGGGTCTGTCCCGCATTTCGCATCGCAGCGGCACGACCGATTACGTGTACGATGATAGTGCCGGCGCCGGCGTGTGTGCATATATCATCGATACCGGTATCTACACCGCGCATTCGGTAAGGAAGTCAGCTTGGAGTCGAGATTTATAACCAAGCTAACATTATCCTGAAGGAGTTTGAGGGCCGCGCTACCTGGCTAGCCAACTATGCCGACTCCTCCGACTCGGACGGCAACGGACACGGGACACACGTAGCGGGGACTGTAGGCTCTACAACGTACGGCGTAGCGAAGAAGGTATCCCTGTTCGCCGTCAAGGTCCTCGATTCCTCGGGCTCGGGAACAACCTCGGGCGTCGTCGCTGGCATGAACTACGTCACCTCGGACTCCCAGACGCGGAGCTGTCCGAACGGCACGGTGGCCAACATGTCCTTAGGCGGCGGCAGTTCAACGGCCATCAACACCGCCGCACGCAACATGATTGGCGCGGGTGTTTTCCTCGCTGTTGCGGCGGGTAACAGCAACACGGACGCCGCCAGCACATCGCCTGCCGGCGAGAGCACCGTTTGCACTGTCGGCGCCACCACGTCGGCCGATGCGCGGGCTTCGTTCTCGAATCATGGCGCTGTTGTCGATATTTTTGCGCCGGGTCAGGATGTCCTGTCGACTTGGAACAACGGTGGTACTGTACGTGGCATAGCCCCTATTTTTGCTCGTGCCGCTAGTCAGCGCGCTCGCAGGACTGACATGAAAGTATAGAATACCATTTCTGGCACCTCGATGGCTTCACCGCACGTCGCGGGTCTCGGAGCTTATCTGCTCGCTCTTGAGGGACTGAAGGCTCCCCAGATGCTGTGTAGTTATATTGCTTCGATTGCCACTTCTGGCGTGATCTCCGGTGTCCCCAGTAGTACTGTCAATTTGCTTGCTTTTAACGACAACCCTACTGATTGAAGTAAATCGTTAGGTCATGAGAAATTTCGGTAGTATATGGGCAGGTGTGTTACTGTGTACTTGGAATGTCGGGATGTCGTGAGGGTGTTCGATCCCATTTAGTATGATGCGCCACATAGAGTGAAGACGCAGCTGTTGGTAGTAGGGTCTAGAATCTGGAAATCTTGTTTTAATAATTCTTATGATAAAGCACATAGTGAAAGGTCTGTGATAACATCGAACGAATCACTGCCAACCGGTCACTCCAAAACGAAACAGGTGCGCGAAAGACTAGGGAATCATGCTATCATTATTCTATTTGTAGGAGTAACTGGCGAATCTAGCAATTCAGCCTAAATCATCGAGGCCCACCAACAGTAACAGTGAATAGCGTTGGATCACCCGCGTTAACCTTGCCGGACTGATCATCACCACTATCAGGCTGCACATCATCGTAGGCGAATGCATATCCCTTGCCATCCAGGTTACACTCATGAACCAATCTTGCGTAATGATTCGTCGGATCTCTTAGGTAGAAGGTCTCAGGGCTGGACGGGTGCTCAGGGGCCTCCAGTAGCGCAGATCGCACGAACGCTGCCGCTAGCCGTGGGATAATGGCATTTCGGGTGGGAGACGGTCCAGTCGTGAATGGGCCACTGTTGCAACCAAGGATATCGGCCGTTGAGGGCTTATCGAACGCCTCTTCGCCAATTACTAGCTGTCCGTTCTGTCTTACCATGCCATTAAGCCAGCCCGGACCGGCTTGGGTGTTGATCCTGAGACCAGAACTATGGAAATACTTCTCCCAGACCTGTTCTACGTACGGCTCGAAGTACCCAGCAAAACTGGCCCCTACGGCGTCGCCGTGCGTGCAGTTGAGAATCCGAATCGCATGCCCATCGCGCATAACGACAAGCTTGTCCCATGGCATACCATCCTTCTGCGCCTGTTTGCGTAAACCATCGGCAAGGTGATCCAGCCCGTTCGCTGCCATTCCAGCGACGTTTTGTACTTGCCCGCTAGCGGTGTCGAGGCGGATAGCAATTGGTAAGCGCGGCACGAAGTCGACGTAGCTGATATTGGCATAGAGCTGGGCGTCGTTGAGAGTAAACTCGCAGAACCCAAAGTCAACGCCGACGTTTGGATCGCTCGGGTTGAGCACACTAGGCTCGACAAGCGCTGGGCCCGGGTTCAGGAGAAATGTGAGCTTGGAGTTTCGCGATATCCAGATACGTCCACCTGCCATCTGCGGAATCTCCACGTTGATGGTCGTCCCCGGCGGACCGAGCTTGATGGCGCAATCCTCGGCAAGCGGGCGGAGTATTTCTGGCGGGTTCTGGGGAAAGTAGAGATCTTTCCCATTAGCCTTGAGTATGCATCTTTGGCCGTTGTGTTGAAGAGCGATGCCTGTGATGTAGGCGAAGACTTGATCTGTATCGGTATGGTTGTTTAGGGCAATCTGTAGGGAGTCTGGCATAGTTGCGTTGTATTATGTGATACTTTAAAACTAGGTAGGTAATACTTGGTAAACTCTGAAGCAAGATCTGAGAGCAGAGCAAGATGCATAGGCTTGAGGATATAGGATTAGCGATCTGTGTGAGAATGCCACCGGTTATGGTTTCGACATTCCAAGTTTGTTAAACAGTCCAAGTCCGCCCAATGACGTAGCTTTCAACAGTGCCGTACTCCCGTGAAGCTGGTTGAACTGAAGGCGGCACTGGAGTTCATTCCCATTTCAATCCATATCGTATACGAAAAACACATTTAAGTGCATGTGGTCGTCCCTGGCTCGCCTGGATCACTTAATCTTTAAGGTATACATTGATCTTGTCAGATCGATCGTCGTTTAAGATCTGCGTTATGCAGTGCGAGAAGCCATGATGGTGAGCGCGTTCGAAGACTTGGCATTGGCCCCATCTTCATCAATCAATCAACATGGAAATGTCTAATGCACCGTCGCAGACATCGGATGAAGACTGATGTGCGCATCATTACGAATGGCGATCATGTTCATCCGATGTTGTCGAACGCCATGCATCATCCCAATAACGGCCGAGGGGCTACCAGGTACTGAATGCTAGCGACTCGGCGGGCAGAGGCGGGGTCGGAACGGCGAGAACGGTTCTACTCTCGATTGAAAACGGGAACGGGTCTAGCCTCAGAGAGATCCTTAAGGCGCCACCAACTTACCTAAACCGGATTAGCCCAGGGGATCGATCTGACACTCTGCCCGTCTGGCTCGGGGCGTATCGAACGTGCGTCGAACCATTTGTTGGACCCTTGCTCGATGGTTTCCAACCCCCGAACGTTTCCAGTCGCCACGTTTGTCTCAAGAGTGTTCCGTATCCATCTCTACCACCAAGTCCATCCCCCCCGGCGGTCAATCATGCCTACTTCACGATAGTTCTGCCATACTTGAGTAACGTGGAATTACTTTGTCGCATATCCAATCCGAAGGAACGACGTCGGCGCAACAGAGCAACGCAGCACACCACGACGACATTCCAGCTCCAACAATGCCGCGACATCTATCCATCCTCATCACTATCGTGGTGGCCGGCTTCTTAATCCTCTCTCTGACATCTTCCTCGTTCAGCGGAGGTCTGAGCCGTGTCTCGCACAATGTCGCCTCGTCAGTCGACACCAAAGACCCCAGTCTCGACTTCGGCGTTATCCCAAGTAGTATACTCACGGGTGGCTCGATTGCGCCGAAGCTCGAGAATGCGACAGCAAAGTACGTCCGCCAGTTCTTTTATCTGTGATACGGAACCATCACAGCTATCGTCTAGTAAGAGCACAGGCTAACGATTGGTGTTGAGCAGGGCGGAACTTGGGCGCGCGGCCTGGCGGGTGATTCATACAACGATGGCGCGGTTCCCTGAGAAGCCAACCGAGGAAGAATCAGCGACACTGAAGATCTACATCCAGGCTTTCGCCCGACTTTACCCCTGCGGCGACTGCGCGAGCCACTTCCAGGGACTTCTCAAGAAGTTCCCACCTCAGGTTGGCTCGAGGAACGCCGCCGCGGCTTGGGCTTGCCACGTGCACAACCAGGTCAACAAGAGACTGAAGAAGGAAGAATTCAATTGCAACAATATTGGCGATTTTTACGACTGCGGCTGCGGCGACAAAGACGAGAAGGCGCCGCCGATGCCGAGCTGAAGCTAGAATAAGCTTGCGAGGCACCTCGACTTCTTAGGATTACGCCCGTTGGCTTGTCACATTATCAAACCACTACATGATACCTCAGTGCATTAGACTCGGAGTTACGGCGTGCTCGTTGGGGTGTTTATATTTTGTTTACGATCTTTGCCCCTCCTGATTGGCGAGAATTTCACTCATGGTCTACCTTTGTATATTCTGAGATCAGAGTATGTAGCTGATGTTATATTTTGAGATATCACCAATGACGGAAACTGTATTATTAAAAATTACATGTTTATGGCTATGGGTTTGAAAGTTTTGCTAGACCTCTTGCAATTCTCTAAATGTTCTGGCTATTCACTCGATTCTTGAACAAGACTCGCCGATGCTCTGCTGGTAAGCAAAGAATGTTCCACGCGGCATGCCGCGTAGAAAAAGAACAGAGAGGACGCTGTAACCATGTATTCTATATCCTGTCATAGCACTTTAATTGTTTGAATGTCAATAATCGGTTTACCTGCTTGAGAAGAACAAATGTACATATTCACGTGATTACCCCGGTGATGTGGAGCTACCCGGGAAGGCGGCAAGGCGTGTGTGTGCCCCGGTGGCTGCGGGCTGCTTCCCCTGGTGCAGATGGTGAGGCTGCGCGTCGGAGCTGCCTGAGCTTTAGCTGGTCCTGATGCAATCATCCCTCCACCCAGAATCGACGTCGGCCTGGAGCTCCCAAACAGAGCTTCCGATCCCTCGCCCACCACAACAACCACCCCTCCACCAAGATCATTGACCCGACGACACTTCGATATCCCTTTCGTGAATTATCCGCTTCCTCTGCAACCCAATCCTGACCACCACCCCGCCCCCACACCGTCATCGACATGGAGTTCACCAACAGAGGTGTCTTGAACGAAGGTACTCTCGCTGCGAAGCTCAGATGCTCTATTGCGCGGCCCCGACGCTGATTACTTTGGACCAGATGGCATCCATGTTGATATGGATAGACTGAAGAAGGGAGAGGTCAAGTGAGTAGTCCATCCTCACATGAATCACCAATGAAAACTAATATCGACACAGCTTAGGTACCTCCATGTACGCCCGACGAATACCTTTCCCGTTCTTCGATCCGCCTACTAACTATATCGCAGCATGGCCGTAACATTCAAAGATGGTGTCATTCTGGGTACGTCGCAGCGCATCTCGGCTGTTGGTGACTTTGTAGCATACGATGCTTACCCTTCAACCTACAGGTGCCGATTCCAGAACTACCACCGGAGCCTACATCGCAAACCGAGTCACTGATAAACTCACCCGAGTCGCCGACACCATCTGGTGCTGTCGTTCCGGCTCAGCAGCCGACACACAAGCCGTAGCAGACATCGTACAGTACCAGCTGAACCTGTTTGCCATGCGCAACGGCAAGCCCCCAACGACGCAGACCGCCGCAGCCATCTTCCAGGAGATCTGCTACTCCAACAAGGACCAGCTGAGGTAAGCACAGATCTGGGCCTCGAAGCTACGCTACCAACTGAAGAGGCATCGTATCCAATACTGACATGAGTATCTTTGAAGCGCGGGTCTCATCATTGCCGGCTGGGACGAGCGACACGGAGGACAGGTCTACGCCATCCCGCTCGGAGGCTCTTTACATAAGCAAGCCTATTCTATCGGCGGTTCCGGCTCGACGTACATCTACGGCTACTGTGATGCGAACTGGAAAGAGGGTATGAACGAGGAGGAGGCTGTGAACTTTGTCAAGGGCGCCCTGCGTGAGGCCATCAAGTGGGATGGCAGCTCTGGTGGTGTCATCCGTATGGTCGTGCTTACCAAGAAGGGAGCCGACCGTCATCTCTACCTGCCCGACGAGGATTACAAGGTGCGGCATTAGATGAGAGGGGAGAGCTGGCAGAGAGAGGATAGACGGTTCGACAAAGAGCATTTTGAGATGGGAAAGGCACATGAGCACTTAGACGTGTGTCTGGGCCATCTGTGTATTTCTACCAAACCAAGATTTGGCGTACAGCTCAATAACGACTTGCATCCTTACCAAATCGCTCCATATGTGTGAATTCCGATCGTAGCAAAACGAAAGCATGGCGATATACTGACGTGGTTCCAACAAAAGGCTTTAAGACACACAAGTTCGAAAGCAATAATTACATGGCTCACTCATCACAGAGCCATCATATCATTGCTCTGACGTTTTGGCCCCAAATGCACGCCAATAGGCGGTGAACGACGTGACGACCCTGCACGTTCGCTTATCGACCGAGCAGACGAATGGCGAGCCGCGATGCCACCACGCGCAATTAGCATCTGCATGGATTGTTGTGTCCTTGTTCAGCTACATCTACCTGAGAAGAAACATTTGCAATGCCCTCGCGTGGCGTAGAGCGCCTAGCTGGGTTTAAGGAAGAAGCAGAAGGAGAATGATGATCAGGGAGGGGGCTGTATTGCGGTGCGCCTTGTGGTTTGGGGCGTCTGGGCTATCCAGTATGATCGATCGTACTAGTATAGCTTTCGTCGACTTAAGGCAAGTCATGCGGTGCCAGATCCTCGGGTGTGTTGATGTGGAAGTGTACTAATTACCTGGAGGTTGAGGTGGAAAGGGGCGTTGCGAAACGCCGCGTTAGACGCAGCAACATGATACTCGGTCTATTACCCCATGCACACCGCTACCGTGTCGTCGGTCCAAGATTGTTTTCGTGGGATTGTGGGATCGTGCATATTTCCTACAACCCATATGGATCCTGCTGGTAATTTGAGGTGCTACTGGTTCCAGGTTATCACCGATGCTCGTCCTGCTTCTAGAAGAATTCTTGAGGAGCATCGCCGATATATCTCTGGCGGAGAGTTCCGGCAAGTTGGTTTATTGGCTAACAGGACCCTGAGTCGCGATTGTGGATACGTCCACTTCAAGACGAGCCTACCGGATGGGAAGACTGAACGGTAGACTCAACGGTCTTTGAACGGTCGACGGTATTGCTGTTAGATTTAACGATATATATGCTAAACATAGTTTGCCCGAAATTTTGAGGGTTCTTGTTCCTGACGGGTGCGAGGCGATGCTGCAAAATCAAAAAATCAGGGTGGCCAGATTGATCACCTCAGTCAAGACAAAGAACCCTCAAAATTTCGGGCACTGCTTTACCGTTTTATTTCATCACTAGGCGTAAAAACATGGCGTCGCGGCTAGTAAAACAAGCCTTGCGTAATCTTGCATAATCTTGCGTTACTCCATCGGGTTTTAAGTCGATAATGGTAGTGACGAGCAGTAGTGCCCTGCGGTCTGCTTGGTACGTTTTAGGCACCGACATTCTTCTCGCCGGTTGTGTTTCATTAACGATTAACTACTGACCCGAAAGGTGTAGCTTTGTAGTGTATTGCCCGTTGACCACTCGACCGGTTCCTCATCTCTCGCGTGTTGCGGTTATTATTTTTTCTTCTTTCTTATAAATGGAGAACCAAAGCGGCGGCCCGATATCTTGACTATATATATCTTCCTTCGATCGTTCATCGCTTTATTGTCTTTCATTTTCAATCTCTCCGTTTATAGCATACCGCCCATTTGAAGGACACATTCTAGCCATGGACAACGATTCTGGTCCGTTTGGTCCCGTGGTTAACGGGACCATGGTCGTCGTTTTCTATCAATACCGTCCCAACGAATCAGCAGCATACGCATTCTTGTCTTTGTTCGCCATCGCCACGCTCGCTCATATCGTCTACTTCTTCAGCCTCCGCGCATGGTGGTTTTTGCCCTTTATTCTCGGTGGAATCGGTATGGACACTCTCTTCGAAACTGGTAGTACGTCATGATCAACTAATTGCAATGAGATCCAATCAGCTGAGGTTTTCGGTTACTACGGACGCGCCTGGTCTCATTCCTCGCCTGACACAGTCGGCCCCTGGATCTTGCAGAACCTACTGCTTCTCACCGCACCCCCTTTAATGTCGGCCACCATTTACATGACACTACCACGGCTGACCGCCGCAGTTGATATCCGTCGCAAATCACTGTGGATGAGCCGTCTTCTGACCCCCCTGTACGTTGTCATCGACCTCGGGACTGTTGGTACCCAACTCGCTGGTTCTGTCTTACCTGCCTCCGGCGAGCCCTCTGCGATCGAGTTGAGCAAGAAACTCGTTTTAGGCGGTCTTCTGGCTCAGGTTGTGGCCCTCACAATTTTTATCATTGTCGCCTGGTTCACGCAGAGACGGATCGCGAAAGATCCGCCTCAACCTATTACTGTCACAAATGGCTCGACAGTGAACTGGAAAAATCATTTCCGCGCTATTCAACTCGTAACCCTGCTCGTCATAGTGCGCAGCATTGTTCGAACCATCGAGTATCTTCAAGGTCAGGACGGGTTTGTCATCTCACATGAGGTTTTCATATACCTTTTCGATGCCGTGCCCATGTTTTTGATCATGACTGTCTACTTGGGGCTTCATCCCGGGAGGTTGGTGAAAGATGTGCGATCAATGGGCAAAGGCGTGAGGGTTGGAGATGATATCCCGATGACATGAGCTTTTCGAAGCTCAAATTACCAGAGTATCTGCATGACGGACTCAGTGTATACCGTACTAAGACTCTATCACGGTGGGGAATGGTATTTAAGGGTGGGAAACCAATGTCTATTATAATAATCAATCAATTTAGCTATCCCGTTACATATAATAAGCCTGCTATCCATTATCTAGTGGGATAGACAGTCAAGTCTAGGGGTCTTAATTTGCAGGTAATAATAGAGATAATCACAGTTGCTTATTAGGGAGACCTCAGGTGCTCTCCATTTAATAAAAGGTATATTGAGGTAAACTTCAAGAGACTAATAGCTGGAGAGCAAACTTAAAGAGTGTATAGATATAGGAACAATGTAGAGTTGATATGTGTTATTACCTTCCTTGTCTATGGTGTTGGATCGATAGACTCGCTGTCGAGTTCGTTGAGCCGAACTCGAAAGTCTCGACGTCGACCTCGTCAAGTTGTTTCCTATTGGCCGCGCTCCGTACCCACACTGATGCATGATAAGCTAGAACGGTCGGAACAATGGGCTATATTCCTTGCCGGTTTTTTAACATTAAGTCTAGGGTTGTGATTTTAATGACTAATTAATAATGAAAGACTAATTAATCGATTACTTTATTTATTTAAAACTAATGTCAATTTAATTAATAAGTTTTATTTATTAATCCATTATTGAAATTAAATAATAAAACAATGAATTAAAAATAAAAATATTATTATTTATAAATTATTAAGTATATTATAAGTTAATAAAAATAAAAACATAAAAAGCCGGTTATTTAAAAACAAAAAATAAGTTATAAAATTAAATTAATTAAATTATTATTTATTATAACTTATTTTAAACAAATCTTTATTTAATTTTAATAAATAATTAACTTAAAAATTAAGTAAAAAAATGATTATTGATGCGTGACCACTAGGGTCACCATCATTAGGTAGATACCATGACTAGGTATATAGCGAGTGACGCCAACTGACAGCAGTTGGCAGGGTGACGCCGACTGGCATAAAGCCAGTCATCCCACACTAGGTGGGAAGGTCTCCCTCCATCACTCAATCATCACCAATATACGATTTCACTTCTTCACCCTTATTATTTCCATCAATTATATATAAAAAACTCCATTTATTTTATTATTTTTAATTTTATAATTGAAAATAAATTTCTTTATTATTTTAATAATTTAATTAGTTACTTTATAATTTAACGTAATAGCAATAATTATTTTATTGTTTATAATAATAAAAATATTTGTTTAATTTCATAGTTTTTATACGTTTTTTATTTATATATTTATTACTTTATTCTATGTAACTAAAGTAATAAATTGTTTAAAATATTACTTTATAAGATTATTACTATTATATGGTTAAAAAACTAATAAAAATATAATAAATTAATAATATTTGTTTAAAAAAATTTAAAAATAGTTTAAATAAAGAATTAAAAACTTTATTTTAATAAAAACTTATGGTTTACGGTTTTACGCCGGAAATAAAATTTAAATAACGTTTAATGTTAAATAAAAAATATATTTAAACTTAAACGTTTTTTAAATTATAATTAATTATTATATTATAAATTATAAGTTTTAATTAAAACGGAAAGAAAATATTTATATGCTTAATAACCGATTTTTATATATTGTTTATAAATAATGCGTAACCATAAAGGTCATTATTTATATAGCTATAGTAGCCAGCTGCCTAATAGCTAGCAAGGTGACTAAGTTGGTATAGCATATAGCTAGCACTTTATATTTTAAGTATAAAATAGTTATTTATTTAAAAATTATATATATTTTATATTTATATTTTTGGTTTTTTTATTATATAGTGCCTTTACTGGTTTGTATTGTTTAAACGAGCTATTAAACTATATTAAACTATATTAATTTATTAAATAAGTGTTTTTTCCGATTTTCGGTTTAAGATATTTTTATACTATTTTTATTTACGTATGCTTAATAGTAGGTTTTTTTAATAGCCGACGTTTTAATACGCTGTTTATAAAACTGAATTTTTAATGCCTATTGACTTTTTTATATCTCGACGTAGTAACTAGCCGACGTTTTAATACGTTGTTTACGGCGAAAAACGTTGTAAATAACCCGTTTAATCCGACGTTTTAGTATAATTAGTTTAAACATTTTATATATTCCCGCTTTTTTACTATTTTGTATTTATTCGTTATATTTTTTTTTAAACCGACGCTTTTAAACAAGTTTACTGCTTAAAGTTTAAAAAAGGTATCAATTAGCGTTAATAATAAAATCTTTTTTACTTTAAAAGCTATTATTATGTTTTAAGCGTTTTTTAATCGATTTTAGTTTAAAGCTTTAATACCGAGTAAATAACAAAAAAACAAAAATAACAGCGATAATAATAACGCGTTAATATTTGCTTAAAAACAAATTAACTTTTAATTTATAAACAATAAATCCGTTTATAATAATTAGTTAGTTTTTTTATTTGTTTTTTTATTTTTAGTACTAATTAATTACCCGGATTTTACGTTTATATTAATTATTAAAAAGCTTAAAAAGAACAATAAGCTTTTTACCGAGTTTAAGGCGTAGAATGTTGACTTTAATAAAGAGTTAATAATTTTAAAACGCAACGCAGATATTTATATAAAGTTTGGAAAACTTTAAGCTTATTAATAACTAATAAAATTAGGTTTTAATAAAAAAATATTATATTTTTCTAACGCGCGTTTTAAAATAAACTAAATTATAGTTTAATAAAAAGCTAAATAAATAATAAACTAATTTTATTAAATTAATATAAAATTATATAGCCTTAAAACTTATATAATAATTTAAACGTAGCTTAAAAATATAATAAAACGTATAAAAATCGGTTTTAATTTAACAATAAAACTTAATAATAAAATCGAATAAATATAAACAGATTTACAATTTAAAATAAATAATATTATTTAAAAAATTAACGCAAATATTTAACGATTAAACAATACGTTTAGCTTATAATTAAAATAAGCGGCAGTTAAAATGTTTTAAAACCGAAAGTTTCGTATTTTTTTTTATTTTCTTTATTTTTTAATACAAGCTTATAGCATTTTTATAGCTTTAATAACTTTTTTCTTTTCGCTTTTTTATATATAATTTAAAAAACATTTAACGTAAAAACTATAACAAAACTAATTAACGGACTATATTTATTTAAAACGTTAATAAACGATATTAAAATTTGGGTTAACTATTTAGTTCTATAAATAAAAATAAGCAACAAACAGTATTGCTTACCGTATAAAAAGATTTTAACGAATTTTCTTCGATTAAGTTAAATATAAACGCTTTAATAACTAGTTTCGGTTATTTTGCTATTAAAAAAACTTTAAACTTTGCTTTAAGTCTTTTAAGCATTTAAGTATTTATATTTTAAACCGCGTAAAACTTTATTTAATTTACGTTTTTTTTTAAACTTTTTTTTAATAAACTAAACTTTTTATTTGTTTTTATTATAATATTTTATTTTATTTTATTACGCGTTGTAATTTTTTTTAATAACGTTACGGAAAGTTTATTATTTTGTTTTATTTTAAGTTATTAAGACTTTAGTACTATTATTTTTTTATATAAAATCTTTTTCTTTTTTTCGGCTAAGATATCGCGCGTTTTTATATACCGTAACGCCGAGGGTATATAGAACAGCGAGCGTTTTTTTATATTTAGTTTTTTTTTTAAGCGCTAAAATTTTTAATACCTTTATTTTTAAAATTAAGGTAAACGCATATATATATTTTTTAATATAATTTAGCAATTGCGTTAAAATTAAACTAACGAATATAGCGGTATTTGGTGCTAAGTCTTTTTTATTTTTTAAAACCTTATATTTATTAATATTAACGGCTTTTTTCTTTTAGCTATAAAGTTTAAATCTTGTTTAAAAAGTAGCGTTAAGTTTAAGGCTATAAATATCGGCTAGTTTAGCTTTATTGCTATTAATATTAATAGTTATAACTACGCGTAAAAAAGCTTCGTTATTGTTTATTTTAATATATATTTATTTAAACGTTATATTTTAACTATATTTAAAAACGTTTTTATATAAAGTAATTATTTTAAATAAATTATTAATATATAAAATTAATTATTTATTAATAACGTTTTAAATTAGTAAAACGATTATATTATAATTAAATAACGTATTAATTAACGCGTTTTCGAAATGTTGCATATATTTTAAATATTAGTTAAACGTTTTTATATTCGAGTTAACGTAATAATTAAACAGTTTTTTTACGGTTTAAATAATTTTAATAATATTATAACTAATAAACAAGCGCTATCGATTTATATTAATATTAATTTTTAACTGACGAAATATATAAATTATTTTAACGAGTTTAACGTAAAATAGTTTTTAGTAATAACCGAGATTTAAAATTAATAAAATTTGGAAATCCGGCGCGTAATTTACGCGTTTAAAAAAAAAGACTTTTTTTTTAACTATATAAAACGTATTAATAATATACGGAAAAAGTTCAAACAGTTTATTAACAAACAGTAAACGCGGTTTTGCCGTTTAATTAATTACGGCATTCAATAAAATAAAAACTTATAATTTTAAAACAATTTTTCTAGTCACGCTAAAATAAAGCGTTTTTAAATTTATAACAAAAAACGCTTCCGATAAAAAAGCAAAAGCCGTTAATAATATTACAATTAACGCGTTAATAAATATAACGTTTAAAACTTTTAAATTAAGAATAATTAATATTATAATTAATAACGAATTAATAATAGCTTTTAACGTAATAATAAATAGTTTAATTAACGATAAAGTTTTTAACGAGCTTAAAATAAGCTAAATTTAAAAAGAAAAAAATAAATAGTTAGATATTATAGCAATAATAATCGAAAAGGCGTTAATTATATTAACAATTTACGCTAGACCTAATTATACGAAACCGTAAATAGTTACAACGCCGTTTACTATATTAATAACGTTAATAACGGCTATAAATTTAGTTATTTCGTTAAACGTTTTAACGGTTATTTTAATAATAAAAAAAACTACGATAATAACGTTTATAACGTTTGTATCGTTAATATAGCATTAATTTATTTTCGTTATATAATAAATTTCGATTTTTATTTCGATATATATAAATATAAACATACGTACCGAAAAAAGCTAACAGAAATTATTTTTATATTATTATTTATTAATTTTACTAAACGTATTTACAGTTATTGCTTTATTTAGTTTTTTTTTAGAAATAAATTATTTTAATATTTTTATTATTACGATTAAGTAAAAAAAAATATAGTTCGTAACTTTAAAGCCGTTTTAAACATTTGCTTTAATTTAAAATAAGCTATTTTTACTTAAATTAAGGCCTGCTATTTAAAAGACAATTAAATAAAAAACGAAGCATTTTTAAGCTTAAATCGGATAATATTAAATAAAATAAAATCCCGGTTAAAAAAGCTAAGATTTCCGATTTGAAAAACGATTTTTTTATATTATTTAACTATACGTATTTCCGATTTTAAACCTGTATTAACTTTATAAACGATAAAAGTCGGGATATTTATACTAATATTAAAGCTAGTTTTTCGGTAATAAAGCGTTTTAATTTAGTAATATTTCTATATTATATTTAAAAAGTTAATAAAAAACTTAAAAGTTTTAGCTTTTAAAAAGTTTAAATATATTAATAAACTAAGTTTAAACTATATTTTTAAAGGTATAACGTTATAATTTACAAATTTTACGTTAAAAAATTATATAGAAAGTTTAGGTTATTAAAAACGATTTTTAGTTTAATTTTTTATTAAATGCTAATTTTTTAAAACTTTATAAAGCTAGTATTTTATACCTTGTTTTTATAGTTATTTTTTCCAACGATTTTATTACAGATTTTATAATTAAACTTTATAGTTATAAAGTTAATTACAAAATATAGACTTATTATAACGTAACTTTCGGCAAAAGCAAAACTATATACATTTAAATAAACTATAAACCGTTTTTAAACGACCGAAGTTTTTGTTTTTTTACAAACTATAAAATGGCTTTATATTTTGTTTTTAACGTAAAATCTACGTATATTATATTAATAGCAAACGTATTAAACAAATAAATCAAGATTTTAAAAAATATAAAAATTAGTCAAATCGGTAAAAATATAAGCAATAAATATTATTACAGTTTTTAAAAAAGCGTTTTAACCGTTTTAACTATAGTTACTATATTTAAAGCAAACTGTTTACCGAAAGATTTTACCCTAGTTACTTCTGTTATTATTTTTAAAAATACCGAATTTAATATAATACCTTTTAATACTACTATAGCCACCGATTTTATTATTAATTAAATAATCGATTTTATTAATATAATAGGTTTATTATATAAACAATTCGATATTTTTTTAAATTTTGACTAGGTTTTGTTATATATTTTATATAATAATGCGATTTATAATTTTATTTCTTTAAAGCAATTTTATTATTAGTTTTTTTTCATTTTTTTTTAAGTTTTTTTTATTTTTTAGCTTTAACTTTTTTATTATATTACTTTTGGTAGTTTCTTTTAATTTAGAATTTACGATAGCGAAAAAACTTTTTTTAATTGCTAACTTTATTATTCCGGAACTTCTTTATTATAAATATATTTTATTAAAACTTAAAAAACCGGATAACGTTTATAAAATTATTACTAAGGTTAATATCTATATTTATGCGGAATATAAATTAAAAACAAATAAATTTATTTAAATTACTAAGTTTTTTAATATTTAATATAGTAAAGGTTTTATAAATGTTTTTTTAAAAAATTAAATAAAGATTTTTTTTATCGATAAATAAAAGAAATACAGAATATTAGCCCGTAATTATTTTTTAATCGTAAAAACCGTATATTTTTAAATAAAGTTTATAATAATTTTTATAAAAGGACTATATAACTTAATAAACTAAACTTATTTTTTTATAGCTTTTTTTTTATAATTTAATATATAGTTAATATTATCGAAAAAAGCCAAATAGTTATTAATTCCCGATTTTTAAACCGCGTTATTATTTTAAATAATTATTTTTTATTATTTTAATCTAAAATAATAACATTATATAAAAAAAAAGGTATATTACATACGTTAATAGTATTTAATTTTTTTTTTTATTTTTACGTATATCTGTTTAATTATTACAAACTTATTTTAATAAATCCAAAAAGTTTTAAAAAACTTTAAGTTTTATTTATAAACTTTCAAAACTTGCTTTTATACGCGTAACGTTTTATAAATCGGTTTTTACGAAATCGTTTTTATTTTATACGAAAATTTATTAACGATATAGTTATTTTTTCGAATATTTATAAAAACTACGTTAAATAACCTAAAAACGCTTTCGCTTTGTTTTAAAAAAAATTTAATATTTTTTTCCAAAAAATCGTTTATTAAATATTTATTTATTTAGTTTTTAAACTTTAAAATCGACAGTCTTAGTATTTAAACTACGGATAAAAAATTGCAAGCGTTTTAAAAACTTGATTGTTTCCGTAATTTAAAAATTTTTAAACAATATATTAACGTATTAAAATAGCTTCGAAATTTTATCCCGTATTATATTAAATTAATAAAGTCTTTTTAGGTTAAAAAAACTATATTACTTATAAAAAGCAAAAAAACAAATCGTATTATTAATAATTAATTAAATTAACGTAAAATATATTGCTAAACTATTTATTTTAACTTAATACTTATTAAAAAAACTGTTTTTTAAATTATTTAATTAGTTATTTAATGGAAAGACCAAAGGTATATGTGTAAAATGTGTAATGATTTATGAATGAGTGACCATTTTACACCTGTAGTGCAAAGTGCTGGCTATATGCCAGCTTGGTTACTTTACTAGCTGTTACGTAACTGGCTACTATAGCTACTATAGCTATTTAAATAGTAACCTTTGCGGTTACGTATTAAACTGCCGGGGGCAAGAAAAAACTTGCTGACCTCAGTAACGTTATATAATATTTAATATACAAATATGGGATTAAAGCTTAGGTGGCCGTTTACGACCTCGTTTAGCTAGTGGAGGTAGCCGGGGCGTGCTTTCTACTATAGTCGGGCGTCCCCTTTTTTTATTCTAATACTCGGTTATAAAGGTGGCCGAGTGCTTTAAATAGTGCTCCGGCTTCTACTTATTAAAAAAGTTGTCTTATTTTTTTTATTTTATTAAATATTCGAACTTTAAATGTTTCGATCGTTAATATAGGCAATGTTTTAAAAATATTTCGACTTCGTACACGTTATTATCGTTTTTTGTTTAAAAATGCTAAACGGCTTTTATAAAACCGGAAAAAAGCATATAACGGTAAAATAAGTTAAAAATATAATCAAAAGCCGAGCGAAAGTGCTCGATAAACAAAACAGAATATATACCGTAATTAACTAGGCAGTCTAGAAAATAAGTTAATTTGCCGATTCGGGCTTTTACTATTTAAAGGCCCGACTATTGTTATAACTACTTTTTAAATAGTTTTCCTAAAAAGTAATAGCTATAATACAAACGGATATAAATTTTGTTTTTTATGCTAAATTCTATTAAACAGTGCTTATTATCGTAACGTCGCTTTATACGGAAAGCCGCGAAATTTATTATTAATTGAATATCTTTACGTAATAAGTCACAAAATACGGAGATATCGTCGATTTTAACATTAGTTTCCCGCTTAAATACCAAATCAAATAGTTTTAGTAATTAAAAACCGAATAATTATTAATACGTAAACGAGCTAATATTAAATATATACGCTGTATTAAAATGCTATTATAAAAGAATAAAGATCGCTACTTAGTTAGAAATAAAGTATTTAAAAATATAAAACCGAATCGCTATTTTTACCGTTTGATTTTTTCTTTTAAACGCACCGTCTATTTGCAAATAATATACTATTATTATAAAAAAGCAGGTTTGTAAATACGTTTATATATTTTACTAAAGCTCCGAAATAAACTTCAAATTATGGTTAAATATAATGCTTTTAGGTATGCTCTAATTAAATAAAAAAAGTTACCAAATAAAAGCGAAACCCTATTTAACAGTAATATATTTATTATATTTTAATATAAAGAAAGTTCGTTTAAAAACGTAATCCGTAACCGTAAACAGTATATTATATGTTTTATAATATTTTTTAGTTTTAGGGAGCTGCTAAAAAGTTTTAAAAATTAAAACTAAAAAAAATCCGACAATAAAGTTAAAAAAAATAACGCATATAAATAAAGCGTTATCGATACGGATTAATTATATACTGCTAAAAAGTTTATATCGATTAGTTTAATTAAAACTATATATTAGGCAATATTTAATATAGCTTTCAACGAAGGCGGTTTTATAATAAATAAAGTAGTTTTTCAAATTTTATAGAATTTAATTAATGCTAAAATAATATTTATTATCGTAAACGGCTGTAATAAATAAGCGGATTATTTTATAAAATATATATAAACAACGCGTTTTAGCGTAAAAATTATATATAAAGCCGTCGATAATTTAAAACTAGTTACTAAATTAGTGGTAAACAATATTAAAGTTATTACTAGCTTTAATAAAAACTACGTAGTGCTTTTTTATTGCTTATAAAATAAGAGCATAGCGTTTATTTTTAACGTATATAGCATTAAATTCCGTATAAGTTTTATTAAATATCTTAACCTCTATAAAGCTTTAAATTATATTTAAAACGGCCGGTTTGTTAAACCGGATAATATTTTTATTAATGTCTAGCTAGCTTTTTGCTTTTAAACGGCTTAAAGCGTTTAATACGTAGTTTTTCTTCTTTAATAAATAATAGACTTCGAAGTCGTATTGCAAAAAATAAATTAAAAAATTAATAAAACGTTTATTACTTTTGTTTATAGCGAAAATATTAAAAATAAATTAGTTAAAAATACTTTTTGTCGCATTATAATCAATTAAAATAATTACCGGCGATTTGCTAAATTAAAATATGGTACGAAGTTTTTTTGCGGCCTATACAAAATATACAACTTCTAATTCAAATAGTCCGTATTTAAACTCCGGTTTAAACACGTAACGGCTTAAATATATTACGGGTTAAATTTTATTAATAAGTATAACAATCGGTTTATCCAAAGACTATTTAACGTTAAAATATAAATAAAAAGCTATAACTCTAGAACTTTATTTTAAAAAACCGTCGAGTTAAATAAAAAGTCTGCAATCAAAATTATAGTAAAAAATCGTAGTACGGGCGCAAATTACTGCTTAAATAGCTTAAAAAGCGGCTTTTTTAACCGAAATCAAATTAAAATAAATGGTTTAGCAATATATTTTACGTCGATTTAGTTAACCGTTAACGACTCGCTTTATTTTCTTGCCTTCCGTAAGCAGTATAGTTTTCCGAATTTAAAAAAGCTTTATTAGTTTAGTATAATACGGGATAAAACTTTTAAACTATTTTAATACACTAATATATTGTTTAAAAGCTTTTAAATTACGGGGAAAATCAAGTTTTTAAAAAGCCTGCAATTTTTTCTCCGTGGTCTAAATGCCGAAACTGTCGATTTTAAAGCTTAAAAGCTATATAAATAAGTACTCGATAAACGATTTTTTAAAACAAAATACAAAGTTCTTTTCTTAAAACAAAACAAAAACGTTTTTAAAATACTTAACGTAGTTTTTATAAATATTAAAAAAAATAACTATATCGTCAATAAAGCTTTATATAAAATAAAAACGATTTTATAATAATCGATTTATAAAACGTTAAACGTATAAAAATAAATTCTTAAAGCTTATAAATAAGACTTACGGTTTTTCAAAACTTTATAAACTAATTAAAATAAGTTTATAACAATTAAGTAAATAAACGTAAAAACGGAAAAAAAATTAAGTACTATCGACGTATATAATATAATTTCTTTTTTTATATAATGCTATTATTTCGGACTAAAATAGCAAAAAGTAGTTATTTAAGACCGCAATTCGGTTTAAAAGCCGAAAATCGATAACTATTTAACTTTTTTCAATATTATTAACTATACGCTAAACTATAAAAAAAAAGGCTATAAAAAAATAAGCTTTATTTACTAAGCTATACGGTTTTTTTTATAAAAGTTATCGTAAATTTTATTTAAAAATATATAGTTTTTACGGCTAAAAAAATAATTACGGGTTAATATTTTATGTTTTTCTTATTTATTAATAAGCAAGATTTTTATTTAATTTTTTAAAAAAATATTTATAAAACTTTTATCGTATTAAATATTAAACAAATTAATAATCCGGATAAATTTATTTACTTTTAATTTATATTTTATATAAATATAAATACTAACGTTAATAACGATTTCAAAAACGTTATTTAGCTTTTTAAGCCTTAATAATATATATTTATAACAAAATAAATCTAAATTAACTAAGTCGGCAATTAGGAACAAATCGCTTATTATAGCGGGTTTTAAGCTAAAAAAAACCGTAAAAAGCAGTATGATAAAAAAGTTAATAAAACCAAATATTAAAATTTAAAAAAGCAAAAAAAAAAAACCTTTAATTAGGCTGTTTTAAAAGAATAAGGTTATAAATTACATTTATATATAAAATAGCAAACGAGATATAAAAAAGCTTTACTATAACTAAAATATTAAATTATATATATATAAAACCTATTATATCAATAAAATCGACTATTTAATTTAAAACAAAATCCATAGTAACAGCTATATTAAAAAATATTATATTAAACTTAGTATTTATAAAAACGATTATAAAAATAACCGAAGTTATACTTTTAAGCAGGCAATTTGCCCTAAATACAATAACCGTAGTAAAAGCGGTTAAAACGTTTTTTCTAAATATTACGATAATACCTACTGTTTATATTTTTATTAATTTAGCCGATTTTGGTTTTTTTAAAAATTTTAACAAATTTGTTAAAAACGTTAGCCATTAGTATAATATATACGGACTTTACGTTAAAAACGGAATATAAAACTATTTCGTAATCTATAAAAAAACAAAAACTTCGGTCGTTAAATAATAGTTTATAGTTTATTTAAATAAACGCGGTTTTATTTTTGCCGAAAGTAATATTATAATAAGTTTAAACTTTGCGTTTAATTTCGTAACTATAAAATTAAACCGTAAAGTCTGTAATAAAATCGTCGGCGAAAATAACTATAAAAGCGAGGTATAAAATGCTAACGCCGTAAAGCTTTAAAAAATCGGTTTTAAATAAAAAATTAGGCTAAAGTTTATTTTTAACAACTTAAACTTTATAAATTATTTTTTTAACGCAAAGTTTACAGGTTATAACGTTATATTTATAAAAATATAATTTAAACTTAATTTATTAATATATTTAAACTTTATATAAGCTAAACTTTTTTAGTTTTTTATTAATTTTTTAAGTACGATAAAAAAGTATAGCTAAATAAATACAACCGACCACCGAAAAACTGGCACCAATATCGGTATAAATATTCCGAGTTTTATTATCGGCAGGATTTATATAAATTTATAGTCGGAAATACGTATAACTTAATAATATAAAGAAATCGTCCTTTAAATCAAAGGTTTTAGCTTTTTTAACTAAGACTTTATTCTATTTAATATCGTTATAATTAAGCTTAAAAATATTTTGTTTTTTGTTTATTTCGTTTTTAAAATAGCGGGCTTTAGTTTAAATATAAACTACTTATTTTAGGTTAAAACGGGTACTTAAAACGGCTTTAAGGTTACAAACTGCATTTTTTTTACTTAGTTATAATAACGAAAATACTAAAACAATTTGTTTTTAAAAAAAAATTACGTTACGTAATAACCGCAAATATACTTAGCGAGGTTAACGGAAAACGGTGTAAATATAGTTTTTGCCGGTTTTTTTTTGCAAACGCGCTTATACTTATATATATCTAAATAAGAATCAAAAGTTATTACGTAACAAAAGCAAGTTAATACTATATTAATAACGTAAACGTTATAAACGTTATCGTTATAGTTTTTGTTATCGGAATAGCCGTTAAAGCGCTTAGCGGAATATCCAGATTTGCAGCCGTTGTTTACGTCATTAACGTAGTAAGCAGCGTCGTAATAGTTTACAGGGCTATTTAGTTAGGCCTATTTTAGGTCGTTAACGTAGTTAACTTCTTTACGATTATTATTGTTATAATATTTAACGATTTGTTTTTTTTTTTAAATCTGGTTTATTCTAAGCTTATTAAAGATTTTATCGTTAATTAGCTTATTTATTGTTTTGTTTAAAACCGCCGTCAACTTATTATTAATTATAACGTTAATTATTTTTAGTTTAAAAGCCTTAAACGTTACGTTCGCCAACGCGTTAGTCGTAATATTACTAACGGTTTTCGCTTTTTTATCGGGAGCGTTCTCCGTTACAAGTTTAAAAACGCTTTATTTTACCGTAACTAAAAGGATTAAATTAAGGGCGCGAATTTTTATTTTATTATACGCCGCAATTAAATTATATATAACGGAATCGTATTTGCTGCTTTTTTATAAAATATTCGAGTTTTTTCTACGTATTATTAATACGTTTTATATAATCGGCCAATAAATTTTTGTTTTTAAAAGCGCAAATTATACGTTAAATTTTTAAATCTTATTAATTATAAATTTTAATTATTATTAAAAACTATTTCGTATTGGTTTCGTTAAAATAGCTTATATATTAAACTAGTCGGAGTTTGGTATTAATATAAATTAATAGGGCTTATTTAGTGTTTATAATATTATAAAAACTAATTAAGCCGTGGAAAAACTGTTTAATTATTACGTCGATTCGGGTATAAAAACGTTTAATTAATATTTAAAACATATATAATATTTTAAAAACGCGTTAATCTATATACTACTTAGTTATAGTATAATCATTCTATTAATTTAAAACATTATTTATAAAAAATTAATCTTATATATCGATAATTTATTTAAAGTAATTGTTTTTAATAAAAACGTATTCGAATATAATTAAAATACAACGTTTAAATAAACAAACGTTAAAGTAAATAATAACGGAGCTTTTTTAAAAATAACCGCAATTATTTATATCGGTAGTAACGGGGTCAAATTAACCGATATTTATCGCTTTAAGTCTAATACTACTTTTAAAGCGAGTGTTAAAACCGCTAAATAAAGGTAAAGCGCTAACGGTGTAAACAGGTATAAGATTGGTCCCGATATGGCCAACTTTAGGGTTATAAGGCGGAAAAAGGACCTAAAATTAAATACCGCTATATTTATTAATTTGGCTTTAGCGCAATTGCTAAACTATATCGGGAGAAATATATATTTGTTTACTTTTGCTTTATAAATAAGGATTCAATATATTTTAACGTTAAAAAAAAGGACTAAACATATAGGTACGCTTGTTTTTATATATATTTTTTTTATTACGTTAATATATAAAAACGCGTAATATATTAGCCGACGATAAGAAAAAAATTTTATGTAAAAAAGTAATAGTGCTAAAGTTTTGCTAACCGGAAATAATACAGGGCGATAATTTTTCTATAACGTTATCGGAGAAAATAGCCGCGCGTAAAATATTGGAGGCAGGTTATGTAATAGGGGAAAGTTAAAGGTTTAGTTTATTAAAAAATAGTTTAAAAAGAAAAAAAGTAAGTTATACAAATTTTTATACGGTTTAAAATATAAGTACTTAAATATTTAAAGGATTAAAATAAATACTTATATTTAAGCCGGTTATTAAAACGTTTACGCTATATTTAATTAAGGTAAACTCGTTATTAAAATTATTTTATACTATAAATAACGTTATTTGTTATTTATTTTTATTTATAGGACTAAATAGTTAGCCCGGATTTTAGTATTTTTTATTAATTTTATTAATAGGTAAATTTTGTCGATTAGTTTTATTATAGTTTTTACGTTAAACGTTTTTTAAATTATATATAAAAAAACGAAATAAAAAAGGTTAGCGCAATAGTTGCAAAAGCTAAAAAAATAATTAAGGTTTAAGATAAAGGTTTAAAAAAGGCGTACGGGATTTACGTTTTTAAAGCATTTTATTTATAGTTTGTTTTGATTATAGGCTAAAAATATTATTTAGTTTTTAAATACTAACGTTAACGTCCTAAATAATACTATTTATTTACGTTTAAAAGTCGTTACGTATTTATTCGATTTTATCGTTTAATTTAATTATTAAGTTAAAACCGAGCTTTATACGTTTTATGGTATTTTTAAACTAGGCCTAAATTATAACGTAAATTTTAAGGTTCTATAATTTCGTATTAATATAATAAAATTGGTTAACGGTTTATTTAGCTTTTTATTAGGCGGTAATTTAGCTAATTTCAAAACGGGCGTTAAAAAAATGTAATATTTTTTTATTAAGTCTTAATTTTATTAGTTGCTAGTAAGCTTAAAGTTTTTCGAGCTTTGCGTAGATATTATTACGATTAAAGGTAGCCGAGTTTTTATTACGATATTAGTTAGACTTTAAAGCTTAAATTTGGTTAAAACGGTTATTATCGGGCTTTTTAATTATTAGAACAAACGTAAAATTAAGGTAAATAGCTTAAGTTAGTAATAAAAAAAGGAGTAAAAAGTCGAGGCCGTGCTTATTATAACCGATTTGGTTTAAAGTACTAAAAAAAGGTTCGTGTTCTATAAACTAAGAATTAATCTGTTTTTATACTAGTATAGACGCGTCGCTATCTTTTAATTAGTTTATGCCGTTTTTATCCTGCTATTTGCCCGGTAGTAAAGTTTTAGACTAGATTTAAAAAAGGGACGCCTACGGCGTAGCGGTAGCGGCTGTTTTTAATGTTAAGGAAATGCGGCTACCGATTTCGATTGCTATACCTCCGAGACTTTAGGCCGCAAACTTGCCCGAAGGCTTCGGTTTAAAGAAAGGTATAATAAACGGATACAAAGTAGGAGACAGGAAATTAAAGGTATATAGACTGGTTATATTAAGACGTCGGACTAGACGGGATATTTATAACGTTTTTTGCCGTAGTTAGCGTACCGAAACGTCGGCTGGCTGTTGCGTTAGGATATAGAGAGGTCGATGCGTACTAAAGGTTTAGTCTTAGCTAAGTAGCGTACCGAAGCGTTGGCTACTTTAGGAAAAGGCCTACTATTAAACGTACGCAGATTAGGGTAGTATAAGGGTATCCTAGATCGAAAACTAAAAAGTAACACTTATTTAGTTAGTATAGTTTGGTTTAGTAGCTTATTTAGGCGGTACGAACCGTAAAGGTACTATATGATAAAAAGACCAAAGGTATAGGTATAAAATGTGTAATGATTTATGGATAAGTGACCATTTTATACCTATAGTGCAAAGTGCTGGCTATATGCCAGCCTGGTCACTTTGCCAGCTGTTACGCAGCTGGCTACTATAGCTACTATAGCTACCTAGATGGTGACCCTTGCGGTCACGCATCATTATTTATATTTATATTACAATTTTTTACTATAATCCCGATTATAAGCTTTTTATTTAGTTTAACGGTTTTTTAAAACAAAGCTTTAAAATTATAGCTTTTTATTTATATTTTAACGCTAAATAGTCTTTAGTTAAGCTTACTGTTATACCGGCTAACAAAATCTAGCCGGTAATATATTTAAATCGTTATATATTTAAACTAAAGTGTAAATACGGGCTATTTGAATTAAAAATCGTTGATTTAATATAAACCGTAAAAAAGCTTTATATTATATTATAATTTAATAAATTTTTAATAATCGTTTTAATAAATTATAATATAATAAAAAGTATTTTTAACTAATTAATTTTAAATATTTTAGTTATAAATAAAAGTAATAAACGGTTTATAAATTTTTTATTTATTTGTTTTAATACGATTTTAAGGTTTATTATTTATTAAGTAAAAAAAAGTATATTTCGAACGTTTTAAGCCGTTTAAAAGTAAAAGACTTACTAAACGCCGACGGCATTATTATATAATTTAACAAATTAACTGTTTTAAATACAATTGAAAATATTATAGAAATAAAAATATTTAATAAAATTTTCGCAAAGTTTATAATAATGTATACCGAAGATAAGCGCTATACTATTATTTTATAAATAGCGAAAAAATATTACGTAATATTAATTAAAGCCGGTAACGATTTTAACGTTGTTTATTACTAATTAAATAATTAGTTTTAAATTATTAATAAATTTATTTATAATTTTTACGTTAAAACTTATTGTTTATATATATTTTATTAAATAGTTCGTTTACTTATTATAGCTGCTTATAATAATAAATATTATTTTAATATTAATAAAGTTTTATAAGATTTAAAAATTATTATATTTACTATAAAATAGCTTTAATTAAAAATGATATTAAATATTGTTTTATATATAGTTTTAATTAAACTAATTAATATAAGCTTTTTAGTAGTATATAGCTAATTTACGTTAATAACGCGTTATTTATATACGTTATATTTTTTGATTTTATTATTAAACTTTTTTTAGTTTTGACTTTTAGTACTTTATAACAGTTCTTAAAAAACAAAAAGTATTATAAAATATATAATATATTTTTTACGGTTACAAACTATGCTTTTAAGCAGACTTTTTTTATTTTAAAGTACGAAAAATATATAATAGCCGAATAAGGTTTCGTTTTTATTCGCTAGTTTTTTTTATTAAATTAAAATATACTTAAAAAAATTATTTCCGATTACGACTTTAAGTTTATTTTTAAATTTTAGCAAAAAGTATAAACGTATTTCTAAACCCGATTTTTAATAACAATAGTATACTATTTATAAGCAAACAGTACGTTAAAAAAGAAAATTAAACTATAAAAATAACGATTTGTTTTTATATTTTCGAATATTTTATTTTTAATTAAATAGTAATACTTATTTTTTATAGTAATATTTAAATATAACGTATACGTTTAATATCGGTTTATCGGCGTATTAGTAATTATTTAGTTTTTAATTATTTAAACCTTTCGATTTAATATTAAAACGCAAAGCAGAAATTAAAATCGACGATATTTTAATATTTTATAATTTATTAAGAAAAAATATTTAATTAACGATAAATTTTGCTGCTTTTTATATTAAATAACGTTATAATAGCAAATACTAACTTTTAAAATTTAGCGTTAAAAATAAAGTTTATATACGTTTATATTATAATTATTATTTATTAGGACGGCCGTTAAAAAAGTAGACATAATAGCAATTAGGCCTTTAAACGGTAAAAGCTTAAGTAAGTAAATTAGCCTATTTTTTTAACTATTTAATTAATTATAACATATATTCCGTTTTATTAATCGAGCACTTTTGGCTTGTTTTTAACTACGTTTTTAATTTTTTTTACCGTTATGTATTTTTATTTAGTTTAATAAAGGCTAATTAGCATTTTAAAACAAAAAACAATAACGACGTATACAAAGTCGAAATATTTCTAAAACATTGTTTATACCGGCGGTCAAAGTTTTCGGAATACGAATATTTAATAAAGTAAAAAAGCTAGGATAACTTTTTTAATAAATAAAAACTAGAACACTATTTAAAACATTTTGCTACTTTTATTAGCAAGTATTAAAATAGAAAAAACAGGCAGCCGGTTATAGTTGCTATTACTTTTTAACTAGTTATACTAGTTAAACGAAGTTATAAACGATTATTTAAAAGTTTTTAAGTAGATAGTTTCGATAATTTTAATCGATAGTTTTACTAAAGTTAACAAGTTTTTTCCTGCTTTTCGGCAGTTTAATGCGTAATTACAAAGGTTACTATTTATGTAGCTATAGTAGCTAGCTGCTTAACAGCTAGCAAAGTAACTAAGCTAGCATAACATATAGCCAGCACTTTGCACTTTAGGTGTAAAATAGTTATCTATCCAAAAATTACACACATTTTACACCCATATCTTTGGTCTTTTTATTAATAAACTATAATTTAATAAATATTAAAAATAAAGCAAAAATATAAGATAGTTATAATATTAAATTATATTTTAAAGTATTTAAAATAACTTGCATTAATATTAAAGCCTTTTTAAACCCTTTTTAGTCTTTTTTTAAAATTTCATAAACATTATTAAAAGCTAGGTAGCTAGAGACCTTTACGGCTAGATTAGCTAGCAGCTCAGAAGGCTGTTATCGCTAAAAGCCTATTATCGCTGTTATCGCCGAGCCAGATTAGAAACTAGATCGCCATCACCGAGCCAATCAAACGCCGTAGATTCGAACACTGACAGCCAATCAATCGGCTTTCGGCGACCAATCAGATTGCGCGAAGACAGACTCGCAAAGCAAAAAAGTTGAGTGAACGAACAATAATAACCCCTCCATTTCATTCCCGGGCAAACACCGTTTCTCAGGCCGTTTTATCGAGTTTCGTAATAGTCAATACCTCAGCGTGTTCTAGAGCTGTCGTGTTCTGCAACTGAATCATAAACCTGTTAAAGTCAAATAAGCCGCGATAGTAACAAATAGACCAGAAGTCTTGGATCGGGGTCTGCCAGCTACAGGAAACAGAGTGAAGCTTCGCTTGTGGACATCGTCTACGTGTAATAGGATTTGGCGTTTGCTCTTGTCAATTTGCCATCTACATGTAGAGACTCCTTGTTTCATCATGATTGCAGGTCCCAGAAGTCCGTCGCCATGACCGACCAATCACCTTTACATGGCTGCTCGCCTTACCGCCATTCGCATCACGACTATTGTAGACTCGGTATTTGTACAGGAGGAGCTGTCTCGGCTGTCAATAGTTCGGCAAGGGAACCACTCCCGCAGGACTCGCGGCAGGGGTTCTCCCGTCCCGAATCCGAATTCTTGTGTTCTTTTGGGCATAGTGCTGTACACCATCGTCAGTTCCTCGACGCTCTCACCGAAGTGCCAGAGCTTGGTGCCGCTCGGTGCCGGGTTAGATCGGGAGGCCCAAGTCACGCTGCAGGGCAGACATGGGAGTCTTGACTATAATCTACCTATGATAATCCGGAACAGCAGATGGAACACGGGGATGGCGAGATGGAGAACGTGCTGGCCATCCTCTAAAACACGTGCGGGCACTCGCAGCCTAAAAGTGGATTTGGCGACTTGAACAGGCATGGCAGCTGTTGATCCGTCCGACTAGTTGGTTGTCTGGACTTTTTGGTTCCGAAAGAGACTTGCACAATCACTTGTTCGCTGGCATATTAGTAGTTCCGTGTGACCTTCGTGAAGAGCATACTAGGCCACTTGATTCATGGTGGTTCAGACACAAGTACAGCCTCAGACGGACCCCTTTTTTCCTGCTCCCGATCGGCGACAGACGCTGGTATGGCCCCCAACATCGAACGGCGATCGCCATGGAGTGTCCTATCTCTATTGCGTGGTTTCTTTGCGTCCGTCTGCAGGTGACCTTTTGGTTTTCTTTTGGTGAATGTTTTCTTTTCATAGAGGAGTGAAAAGCAACATCTGCGCTAAGAAAAGCTATGAGACTCTGGCTCTTGATAGGTTATATTCTGATGTCCCTCGCAGGGGAGACAACTGATTGGAGGAGATAAGGATGAAAGACGCCAGCAAAGAGTCAAGAGCGAGAGCAATCTTGGTACATATTTGCCGCTGATGGGAATTATCTGGGTCCAACCCACTGGTTTTATGTCATACCTGCGCCTCACGAACTGAGGAATGCATCACTGTCGACATCGTCTGCTAGATATGCCCTCATACATGTATATAGCAGCTCGCCAGCTACTGCCGTACCTTACCTAACCTAACTCGCCTGCCCGCGTAATGATACTTAGCCTCTCCGGGTGTTCGTACCTGATTTCATCTCATCCGCCATCATTGTTGTCGTTGTGGCGGCTCTTCCAACCTAAGCACCTATGAATTTGTTCCTCTGCTACGACCTACAGACGTATGAATAGTGTTTTCGTCTCTCTCGCGTATGCGTACTGGCATAAACTAGAATACACTTCAAATTGCATTGACTTTAAATTCGTCGAGAGTGCACAAGAATGACGACAGTGGCTCTACCGGCCTGAGACACAGTCCCCCCTCTTAAATCAGCGTGCTCCCCAGGACCCCCAAAACCTGGTCTCTGAACGCCGCCCGCGTCGCCACATCTGTTGCTACGAATCCACCCGACCCGACCGCCAGACTCTGGATTTATTGGGCTAGTTTACTCTCCTTCTCCTCCCATCTCCCCCGAAAGACGCTCTTCCCAACCGACGCATCGACACATCGTCGCCCATCCCGCCCGCACGACATCATCCTGCTCGACGCTGTCGTCCACGCCGTCCGGAGCGGTGTCCATTCTCCACTGCTCACCCAGCCACACACCGCGATAAACGCGCGTCGGCTTCTCCCACCCAGACACAGGCAACCCCCACCTCTACCATCATCGTCACTCAACCTGCACCCAAGACCTGAAATACCGGCAGGGTCCTGATTGAGTAGGTAAACGACTCTCGCGACCGCGCTCGCTGCCCAGACGCCAACTCCTTCCTTTCGCGTCCTCAGCCTCCCATCTTGAAATAATAGTTAGGGGCGTTGCATCCTTATCACTGGTTGACCGATCCGCCACCATCGTCATCCAGCCAAGCGTCGTTGTCAGCTCCTGGCGACCGCTTCACCCCGTCAACATCGTTGCTTTAATTGTTCACTATCACCACTGGAACTGGTAAGCATTCATTCCTATTTCACATTCATGGCATCGGTACACAACTCTATTTCATACCCCGCATGATCTTGACACACACACGCACATACGTCTCCATTATACGTGCTCCCAACTCCTTGCGCTGGTGAATGGTTCCAAATGACGTGCAAGTGAGAACTGGTGCACTATGAAGCTATTGAAATGCTACCGGTTATTGCGGTGACGACATGGCTGGGCATACGTCCAGTCAGATTGGGCCGACATCCTTGGCCTGCTGCTTGTGTGTTCAGAGCTCGCTCGCTTGCTCGCCTCTCTGCCTGCAGTCGCGTCTGTCAGTGCAGACCCCAAAATTGATACAATCAAATACATTGTTTGGTCTGCCGCGGGGATCCATCCATCCCCCCAATCTGATGTGGCACGAAAGGGCAATCCAATTTGCCATTCCCGCAATTCGGTTGTGCAATACTGCGCCTGCCTGTACTTGAGTGCACTGCGCGCGTTGGGCCCAAGGCCTCGGGTGAATGCCCAACCTCGAGGCGTACACCATGCCGCTCACTCCAACTTGCTTAGCTCCAGACCCCGTCCAAAGCAGGGCCAGATCGACTGACAGGCGTTCTCGCAATAGGTCTCTAGTTCGTGTTCATCTTTTCGCCATCGAGAATCCAGAGATAGTGCTATGGCGGCAGTCGTTGGTGACTTCATCGCGGATCATTCACGATTCCACAACATGATAGCTACCACGGGGTTACAACACGAGCACCACCGCCGTGACTCTCCCTACAGGTCCGAATACACCAACCGACCGCACGAAACCCCTTCCCAGACCTCCCGCTCTGCTGCACACCCTGCACAGCCCAGATCGGCCGCAGTCAGCACAACGCCGTCAAAGCGATCGTGGGAGTATAACGAGTCCACTTCAGAACGTAACCCACCAGCACTTATAGACGGTGCCTCGCGATTTCCTTCGCCGCCAGACTCATCTGCGTCTAATCCACCTTCGGCTCGTGAAAAGGCCCGAGACAGCGTAGATACCGCCAGCTATATGGCATCTGAAGCTCAGAACACTGCGCATGCAGCAGCTTCGACCAGCATTCCCTCCGCTTTACAACAACCATCACCTGAATCCAGTTCGCCTCACTCGTCTCCCATCTCGCCTCCTGCTTACAATGCCTCTGCTCCGCAGCAGGGCCACACTATCGTTGTGCGCGACCTAGCCCATATACAAAGCCTCGCGAGGGCCGATTTGATGAATGGTGGAAATGGCCCCGGTATACTCAACGATCCGCCGCTTCAGGCCATGAAATACGAAATCAGCGGGATGCCTATCGGGGATATCATCGAAATGGTAGCCGCACTGTTAACGAAGATTACCACGACCAATGATCAGCAACATGACGCCCTGCACCGAAACGCTACACACCAGCAGACCGCTGCCAACCACAACAACGACGGCTCTTCAATGAGTCCGTTGAGCAGCTCCGTCCTAGCCTTCCACGGCAAGAATGTGCCGGCTATCACGATATTGAGCTACCTAAGTAGAATTCACAAATACTGTCCAACTACCTACGAAGTATTTCTCAGTCTGTTAGTCTACTTCGATCGGATGACGGAACGGGTCAATAATTTGGTCATGCAAGCAGAGGAAACAAGGCGGCAGCTTCAAAGCCAACAGTTGCAACCTGGGCTTACTGCCCCCACAGACTTGTCGTCGCCTAAGAAAGGAGACTCTGAGATGCGAGATGCGGACGACAATGACACCGACTCGGACATAGCTGATAATGAGGACGAAAGAGAAGACACTGAAGGCGGTACAGGAACGCCTGCAGGCTTATACGGACCATCATCAGCCACGTATTTTGTCGTTGACAGCTTCAACATACATCGACTGATCATTGCCGGTGTGACCTGTGCCAGCAAGTTTTTCTCCGACGTATTTTACACCAACTCGAGATATGCTAAGGTAAGCAACACACTTTGACGCTTATCCCGAACGATCAGGAGCTAATAGACGCAACAGGTTGGTGGCTTACCACTCGCTGAGCTCAATCATCTGGAACTCCAGTTTCTTCTCCTCAATGATTTCCGACTTTCTGTGCCCGTCGAAGATCTGGAAGCTTACGCCACCATGCTGGTCGAGTTTTACGCTCGTGAAGTGGTCGTCCAACGATCTCGGTCTGCGCCCACGAATGAGTAGACGATAATGCTCAGAGGGACTGGTATTACAACCCCCATCAATACAGACCACCAATACGCGGATAAAACATGCGGTTCATAAATTCCCGCACTAGTAAACACTAGTAATAGTACCTAATTACGGCTCTTCTGGTAGCTCGGAATGGCTTTCCTGACCTTATAGAAGGCAGAGGAGTTGGCGACGTGGTTTTCAATCGCCAATTCAAATTGTTGTGGCGTGCAAGTTGTTACGGTTGTAGAATCATATTTCGCGTTGAATCACAGGGGAAATTAGAGTGGGATAGCGGCGGGATTGGCGCGGGAGGATTGAGGTGTTTTTGTAGAGCTGTCGACTTGATACCCGGTTAGAGGTTCCTTTCGGGCTTGGAATTTGGCAGCCTTGATGAGAATGCTATCCTCGTATTTGCATTCAAGATTGCTCGTTGACAGTTGCCTGTGTGATTCGACTTCATACTGACAGTCATGGTCTCCGGATTGCATGTTTTGTGCTGTTCGCTGAGCTGTTACATTCAGGTGGTAGTGACGCCAACCGCAGGATAGCTTGTCACCTAATAGTCTTCTTGAGAACAATGACATTATGTCCGCTATTTTATGCTGAGGAGTTTTCCAACTTCTAAATTATCAAGATGCCATGCAAGCACATAAATTTCTAAAGGACAGAGACAAGAGCTGCGTAGAAACAGTCCGAGTTGTAAGTTTAATAAGATGAGCCAGATGCTATACTTCAGCGTTTAGTACGTATTGCCATTATAAGACATATAAGCTTGATTCAATAGCGCCGTTTTTAACCTAAGCTTGCCCCGACCTTAAGCTAGGAGAGACCAGCGTATATAAGGTAAGCTTAAGATATAAAGTATCACGTTTCATATATACATGTATACAATGGCATAGAAAACAGCAGGTAATAAATACCGTAATGAGGTACTGGTAGGGCAGTACATATACCGATACAAGTCACCAGCTCTCGTCCTTCGGGGCACAACATTAATACAACTTGGCGCAATGGCTATACCGACAGACTGCAATCAGTAGGTATAGTTTACGAAAAAGGGTGCAGGGGGCTCGACTAGCTTAACAGGTAGTCCAGCCTCGTCGTCGCGGCAGCAAAGAAGCAAAATGCGGCCCGTAAACGGCGACCCGTGAGAAGTAACTGCGGACGACCTGTCTGCCTCGTATCCGACCGCAGTTCCGGTTCCTGTCGCAATGTGAACCGGGGGTAATGGATTTTTGGGGCATCTGCTTACTTGGTCTTCTTACTTAGGTAGTGGCCGGGGTGCGACGGAACGACGCCGCAAGGCGTGTTGGTCCAAGCAATTTGGGGATGCAGGATCTGCTTGGGGATAATGGACGCAGAGAGGGCTGGGCAGTTTGTTGTCGCTTCCAACACTGATTTTTCAATTTCAGATTCAGCATACCTTCTCTTTTATTCCTTTTGAGATGACGTAGTAATAGATCAAGAAGCAATTATCTAGACGAGGAAGGGGTGCGGTGGCGGAGCTGCTGTGATGATACGTTAAACCCCTGAAAGTGCATTGTGTGTTGGTTTGAGGTTTCTGCGGCTGAGTCTGAAGGGCGACCTCAGTAGCATCCTTCGGCAATTGTCCCTGTGACTCGAGAGAGGTCGCCTTTGAGACACTTTATATATGACAACGAGCGCTCCGGTCGATGCACAAATAACGATAATAGTTGGTATTTACTCTTGAATCTGTTCGTATACACACACTGAGCTAGAACAGGGACCTTTGAACAGATCCAGTTGGTCTTATCCATGTCTCCCATGTCTTCCATGTCTTCCATGTCTATTATTGCACAAGGGCTTACCACACTGCCCTCCAGGCACGCCAATGCGATTCGACGGCGGAAGAAAGCAATCTTGAGAAGAGGCTGTTGCCCAACCCATTCGCCTTCACAAAGCTGGCTCAAACGGCCCTTGTCCCCATTTGCAGACTCAAGCCATGTAGGGGAAGGCCCAGAATGTCAGGACCGCCATGGCCATGCCGAACACCGTGGTGGTGGCGGCTTTCGTATCAACTTGGATGAGCTACCGAGCGACACGGATGACGACGATCCAACAGCTCATGATCCATCCGGCAGAGGCTCTGTGCCCTCCACACCGCAAGGCCGAACTCCCCGACCTCGACCTTCACTCACTTGGTCTTCCAAGTCGGCGCCAGCGGTCCTGCCAAGAGCGGAATCCATCAGCAGCACGCCGCCTAGGAGCCGAAAAAGTAACAGGGCCGACACCTCATCTCAAGCGATTAAGGACAAAGTCATCGAGACACTGCAGAAAAAACTGCGGAAGACGGAACAGGACCCAGAAAAGCCCAGGATCACTTACATCTTCAACGCGACATTAATAGACGACCCGCAAAGAAGAATACTCAAAATTGGCGAGACGGCTTCAACGGGCCAGCAGAGGCTGAAAAGGATCAAGGCCAAGTGTCGCGTCTTCTCGAGCATCACGCAGGAGGAGGACCCCGAGCGCGACCCCATATCCCTGGGTCACAGGGTAGAGCAGCTGGTCCACGCCGAGCTGCGCGAGTACCAGTTCCGGTTCATCTGCACTTGCGGTGCACAACACGGCGAGTACTTCGAGGTGGACAAGCCGACGGCGATGGAAGCGGTGCAGCGCTGGCGGGCGTTCTGCGCATCGGAGCCGTACGACGCCGATGGGAACTTGCTGCCCTTCTGGGTCGATCGCTTACGGCGGCTCGACACGCTGTGCCAGAGGGACTATCGCTTCCGGGCGCTGTGCGCCGGCGGCGACAGCAAGGATATCCGGCGGATGCGGTGGCAGATTTACACGAGCCCGCTGTGGTTTGACACGGTCCGGTTCGTCGTGCCCCGTGTGTCGGCCAAGATGTCGCCGTGGAGATGGCATACCCTCACGCTCGTGCAGGCTTTGGTACTTGTCTTCGTCACTTTCCCGTTTAAGCCTGCGCTTGCATGGTTGGTCTTGGTCCTGTTCCTGATAGCGCTTGAAATGAGTAGTTTCATTCATTAGTCTTGTTCGTCTGCGGGAGAGCAGAAGGGCTGTGTGTATATCTGGGGAGAAAGAAGTATGGTTATTTCGAACCAACGCATCAGCAGGCCCAACCGGAGACGGATTGTTCGTGGCACCATGCGGGTACTTGAATGAGAGTTATATCCCTACAACTTAAGCTGGCTAACTCACTCAAACATGAGTGTAATGAAGCCCATACGGTTTAACCAAGATGGACATATGCTGTGGACACCTAGTTGAATAATGACTGCTATGATGGTTAAAACAGTGTGTGGATGTTCCTCTCATAGTTCAATTGCATCGCTGCCACAGCCAGGACAATAGTAGCTGCCAGGCATCATCCACCCGTACGCACTGGCCGCTTCGATTCGGAAGCTCCGGTTGAGGCAGACAGACGCAGTTCATTTGAAGATACAAGAATTAACGGATGGCCATCATCTTGTTGGACCGCTGAACCTGGTCGCTTGGTCTGGAAGCGGCTGAGGAATGAAGCCATGTGGGGCACGAGGCGCGCACTGTCTCGACGCGTCGACGCGTCGGGAGACCCAGCCCCCCTGCTAAGATTATCTAAGATATCCACGGGCAGAAATCAGACCAGTCCCCCCTCCCTTGATCACTGCAGTATAAAGTCCTGCCCAATCTCCCTTCTCACTGAATCTGACTTCTTTCCTTCTTCACCTTCGGCACTCGTCAATCATGGAACCATCAAGTTGACGAACATGGACAAACTTAGTCCGAGCCAACGGTGACATGGACAGTGCCGAGGTCCCTCACAGCAGGAGTTTTATCCCTGTTTGTGTTGTACATATCCCCTTCGACTACAGGCGTAACAACCTAGGGTCGTTAGAGATAAGGCGAAGAGCCACTGATAACCGCAAGACCAGTTGCTTCACAAAAAGCTAAGGGCCACCGAAAAATGCACGAACAAAAGGTGCCGGTGAGCGAGAGCAGAACACGTGACAATTTGGGGAAAAAGGATCAGTTGAGCGTAATAGCCACCTATTATTGTTGACAATCTGCGCTCAAATGGCCAGATACCTATTACCGATAAACGGTTCGCGCTCTCAGGGCCGAGCCAGAGACATTTGACAACAAAGTCAGACATGACAGCTTGTGCTGCCCAAAGCCCGAGTTAGACTGGACGACGATGAAGTCGCTTACACTGAACATGCGTGCGCTCTTATTAAAGAGCTGAGCAGATATTGTCGAAGCAACATAGATGGTGGAGCCGAGTATTGCATGCGCTCAAGCATGCAGGAAACGCAAGACCGGAGATGGTGTACTACTGTTTAAATCAACATCAAGGATTGAGCCAAATACTGCTTGCAGGAACCGCGATATCTGAGATGTAACTACTGTTGAGTCGGCGTGCGCTATGGTCCCATCCAGAGCTGAGCCAAAGCAAGATCAATGATCTGCTGCGAGACACTGCGAGCGCTCTTTATCTTACAGAGCTAGAAGCAGTGGTATCAAGGTACGATTATTGGTCTAACTCTTGCGAATTTTCATTGAGAGCGAGCAAAACTACCGACGATTGAGTCAATGTGCGACCTGCGCATGCTTTCATCACTGAGAGCTAAGCATAGTACAGAGACGATCGAGTCGCAACTATTGTCAAATCTCGCGTGCTCAGGCTGAGCACGCATTACTGTGTACATCGTATCGTTGAAAATTTAATTGTCGACGACGAGCCGCTTCGGCCCAACATTGTTGGATCCCGCGATGCTCTTTTGAGGAGGAATTCCTACGAGCGCGCGCTATTGTCAAAACTACAAAGTCAGAACCCTGCGCGTATAACACCGCCAGACATTGACTATATAATAAAATCTTGTGGGCTTCGGGGGCATATCTTCAACGATCTGAGTCTCGCAAGAGAGGTGGGTGGAAGGCGATCTCTCAACAGGTCCCATCCCATTCTTTCCTCAACTGACTGAATGACGCCAGAGACGAGCGGTGGAAACAGGGCGGCGTTGGCGACAATTCAGCAACGACACCAGCCAGACGACAACGACTGGTAGATCACGGTTTCTACGCGTGCAATTTCGACACAGTCGACCCTTGGTTGCGTGGAGTGTGGTGGAGAGTGTAGTACTGGTTTTCTCCTCTGCAACCGGTCACTCAAGTGGACGGGAGGTTTCCCAGTATTCTCGGCGAATGCGCACTCATGGGCCCGATAGGTAGTCAATATAACTCGAGGCTTCGGCCACTTCACGACACACATTATATTTTGTCTTAACACGCTCCGTGAAATTCGTGATTCGTTGCTTGGTGTAGCGTTTCTTCTGTGGACTGTTTAATATTCAAGATAATTTCGGATTGTGTTTTGTTCAAGAGCAGTGTTGAGTCTCTGTTATGGAGCATTCAGGATAGTGGCTGGTGTACATGTAGGCAGTTGGAGGTGGCTTGGCACGACATTCCACATTGAGGAGAGGAGAAACTTGGCGATTGCATGGATGATAGCATCACGACAGCAAGTTCTAGTTTCCCAGCCAGGCCAGGGATACGCTACGACGCGTCAGGAGGATTGTTGATATCTTAGTACAACACTGATGCTGTCTTTCTAACTTGAAACCCAAAATGGAAGCTTGACTAATACGATCTACATAATACTCGACTCATCTTCGTATCTATAATCATGACCCAACAACCCATGTTTTCTTCGGCAACGACTACATTCGAGCAGAGACATATTCTATCGAATCCAAGTAGCTTCTCAGAGGTGGATCAAGCTGTAATAAGATGTGAGTAATGTACATCCCCCTTTTCACCATACATAAAGTTCATAATCACCATGACAGGTCTCCCAAAGGGATCCAAAATCCTCGAGTGCGTCTCCTGGAAATCCTCAGCATGGACGAGCACATTCAAGATTTCAGCCAGAACCGCGGAGAATGTCGATATAGCGTACTTCATGAAAACGGCCCAAGAACGGGGCGCTGTGATGATGCAAGGCGAATTCAAATCCCTCACAGCCATAAACGACGCCGTCCCCGGCCTTGCGCCTAGGCCTCTCGGCTGGGGCAAGTTCGACGAGTCTGAGAGTTATTATGTTGTTATGGAGTTCCTGGATATGGACGTGCTGCTTCCTGATCCCGTCGGACTTTGTCGGGCAGTGGCGGAGATGCATCAGAGGAGTCAATCCCCGACGGGCATGTTTGGGTTTCACATGCCGACTTGTCAGGGGAGACATGTTCAGGCCAATAAATGGGATGCTTCATGTGCGAAACAATTAGAGAAGTTTTGACAAGTGACTAGTTCTAACTATGAATAGGGTGCCGATACTTCACGAAACTGATTGCCGTCTTCTTTGACACCGATATGAGTTTAAATGGCCATTGGAAAGAGTACGAAGACGCATTCCAGACCCTCAGAACGACGACTATACCCCGAATCCTCGAGCCTCTGCAAACTGATAGGCGTGTTCTTAAGCCCTGCCTCGTTCACGGCGACCTCTGGGAAGAAAACACGGGTACGAGAGAGACGGGAGAGTTGGTTGTGTACGATGCGTCCGTCATGTATGCGCATAATGAGTACGAGCTGGGCATGTGGCGGTGCGAGCACACGAAACTTGGGCCTGATTATATTGAGGAGTATTTGCGACATGTACCGCCTAGTGAACCCAGAGAGCAGTTCGAGGATCGGGTGAGGTTGTACTCTGTTAAGTTCTCCTTGGCGCACTCGAGCGGGTGGTCTGGGTTGGTGGGTGTTAGGGAGAAGTAAGTGGACTTGCTTGCTATTGAGAGCGTATTGTACTGATTGATGGGATAGGATTCTTGAGGATATGGATTACTTGAATCGCAAGTATGGGGCAGATGGGGTTAATGGCGTTGTCTAAGACTATGCAAGACCAAGGTCGAAGATTCGTGAATC
This sequence comes from Xylariaceae sp. FL1272, assembly GCA_022432385.1. NCBI lineage: Eukaryota > Fungi > Ascomycota > Sordariomycetes > Xylariales > Xylariaceae > Xylariaceae sp. FL1272. Next base: position 322,427 of record JAJJXC010000035.1, read on the forward strand.
TTAAGAGCTCCTTGCTGGTATCCTCAGCATATTGCCAGTTTGGTTCCCCAGCTAGACCTGAGATTCGATATCCTCGATCCGAGGCGACACTGAGGACACAAAAACACTTAATTGTAGATGTGGGTGAGAAGGCTAGCTCTTATGGCGCGTCTTGGCTGATATTCAGAATCAGAGGCCCAGCTATCTAGGGTGGCGATTTCAATGCGATGACGACAAGGATGTATTGAATATCCCACCCAAATGCCTACTATATGTACCTTTTAGGGACTGTTGCCTCAGTGCTGGCGACGCGTCGCGTGACAGATGGGAGTATGCACATTAGGAAACATTTCTACCAGAAGAGGTCTGCTGAAAATCGATGGACACTGGGATCTGCTACCACTCACTACATACATAAGCTATACAATGTTGCCTATTGAAAATGCAGAATTTATGTCTGTGTCACTCATACTACCCAAATCGTGTAGCTCGGTACTGTATATGAGAGGAGGGTCGGATGCGCACGCATTTCGAGTTAAGGAATCACACACTATGAAGCTATCACGTTATTGCCTAATACTGTATATCACTACAACATTTTGGGTCTCATTGTTGCGAGAGTGTTTGTTGGCGTTTTTGATTGTCACATCGTACATCACGGTAGGAAATGTATATAGCACGTTATAGCATTTCCGTAGCGAGTGCTTTTCAAAAAGGCGAGCATGATCGCTTAAGCCATGCTTCAGTTAATCATGCAAATCCGTGTGTTTCATTTACCGAGAGTCCTAGCAAGCAAAATCCTCATGTGCTCAAGCTGCCATCGAGAGAAAACAAATCCTTACAGAGTCAAATTCAACAGCACGGTCTGTCCCATATCAATCCCCTAGTCAGGTGTCAACGTCCCAGTCGACTTCCTCACTATAGAAAATGTATACGGCTCATCGCCGACAGTCGCAGTCGCACCGACCGTCGTAGCCCTCGACGGTGTTCTTGCGCTTGCCGAAGCTCCGCCATGGACTAATGAAAGTCTCTCGTCTCATCGATGTTTTTTTTTTCTATGATTTGTTGTGTCTTTCTAATTGTTCATGGTCCCACTGCCTGCTCTGCTTTGATTCGGGCTTCTTCGAGAACCTGCTTTTTAAATAGTAGATCCTCATTGCTTTTCTCCTCTGCTGCTTTTGCAGCATCTTCGGCCACCTTGTACTCATCTTCGATTATTATGCGCACCTCGATCTCGGTTTTGAGCTTAGCTTCGAGTTCGAAAGTCTTTCTCCATTCGTCCGCTCTTGCTTCACCATCTCGGGAATAAAGCCATGAGCCCCCTTGTATTGCTGTTCCTGCATCATTGTCGGCCCCTTCCTTGTTTTTCATCCTGGCATGGTGTTTCATTTCTTGCCCCCAAAGACTTATTCCCCACTGTGAGAATTTCGAGGGATCATCTGCTGCGTTTTTCTCGTCTTCGATCCTTTTACGTGCTCTGAACTGGTCTTCCAGCCTCGCTTCCTCTATAACCCTTTTCTTCCATTCAGCATCTTCTGCTGCTTCCTGTGCAGCAGACTCTTTCGTTTCAGCTTCATTTTCAATAGCTTCTGTATTGGCCTTGGCAGCAGATTCTGCCGGAATGGAGGGGAGCGATGAAAGACTGTTGACGGAATCCGAACGCGTCTTTTTGCGCTTGGCTGTGGTATCCGTAGGTGGACTGTCACCCCATACACTACCGTCATTTCGATATCGGTTCATTCCTTGTCGTTCGTCTCGAGTTCTCCCATTGTGGAGTCTTTCGCGTTTTGCCTTGCGCCGCCATGGTTGAAATGGCGCAGGCCACGATTGGACGTCCACTGATTCCCGAGACCCCTTGCTGCGACTCGAATCCTCTCGCGATTCAAGTGCACTCTGCTGTTCTTTGTCACCAGGTCGGTTTTGAATGGACCCAAGACCCTGTACTTGATCCCGCAACCTGCATATCCCGGAGCAATAGAGAGTACCATCGGTCGCAGTACCACAGGAAATACAGTAATGGCTCGGCAACTGCTCTAGATCAGAAGTCCCTCGCATTTCGGACTTCGTTCTTGAAGCATCCGCGTCTTGGACAATTGATACCCAGGTATTGATGTATTTTTTACGATTGTAGTAGTTTTTGACCTGGCGAAGTCAACATCTATCTCTAAGGAATACACCATGGCTGATTCTTACCATGACGGCGGTTTTTGTCCCGATATGTTCTGCAATAGCCGCCCAGTCACTTCCATACGTGCGTAGAAGATGCGGAAACGCCTCGGCCTCGGTCACTGACCAGTACGACGAAGCTTCTCGATGCGTTAAAGAATGTGTATCTAGGTCAATGCTTGACTTGAAGACCGCGGGACAATTGGGGCATTGAAAGACGCGAGTAATGCTCGCTTGTTCAATGCTCGTGTGGGATTGTTCTTGGCTTTGATCTTGTCGATGTATTGCTTCTGGCATTGCGATCCCCCTCTGTTGTAGAATGTGCTTTGCCATCACTGTGAGCTTGTTATCGGGTTGTTCAGGGTATGGCTGTCTGATCACATTCTCTATCGCATTGACCTTGGACAGATAGGACATAGACCTTTGGCGAAGAAACGCGGGCTGTCTAGTTGCCTCAGGTGTAGCGATGATTCCATTTTCGTCTTTCGTTGGATCTTCAAAGCTGCAGGCGGTACTTTCTCCATCGGTATCGGAGTCTGCGTCGCCATTCTTTGGCAGCGCTGCAAGTGCAATGTCCTGTAAATGTTTCTCTAGGTGGATCACGATACCTGGTTCCCCGGGCCCTATTTCTTCTAGACACAAAGCGCAATCGAAACTTGACCATACACACTCATCACCGTAGTGGGATCGCAGGTGAGTAACCCATTTCTCTCGACTCGCCAGTGGGCTAGTATTGTGATAGCATGAGTCCTCAAGGCAATTGTAAGGCTCGAGGTCTTGAAAAAGATGCCGTCTGACAAGTCAGAAAGTTTTCAATGGTACACTAGTGAGATGTTTACTTACTTCCAGGCCTTGTTTGAGGCAATCCTCACTGTTTTGCCACAACAAAAACATGTGAAAGGTAGTCCTTTCCTGCCCAGTTCTGGAAGTGAAGGTACTCGAACAACGTTCCCGTCTCTATGATAAAAAGACATAATTGTCTCGGCATAGTTGCTGGTGTGTAAAGACGTCCCGACCCCTGAATCAATGAATTTGCTCTCGCCGGCAACTGTACCAAGAGGCTCTTCAGCTTCTGACTTCCCGGCATGCTTTTCGTTTCTTCGACGAGTTTCTACGCCCTTAATAAATCGATTGTAATTGGCTTGCCCTAGATATGTCAGGAGATCATAGTTTGCCTTTGGATATCTCATCCGGATCATATCCGTGTAAATCTTGGCAGCTGTTGAAGGAGCCGGTAATGCATCGAGAATGAACTCTTCGGGAAGTTCTTCATCCCTGAAAATTACGTTTTCCTTGGCGTAATCGTAAAGGGCATCAAGATCTAGTAAGCTATCGACATTGCATTTCAGATCTTCCGCGATTTCGGAAAGAGAGTCGTCCTCGAATACTGACGAAACATCGCTATCATTGTCGCTAGATGTGGGATCCTCGGGTTTCGCCTGAGAGCTGTCCTTCAGAAAAAAATTGGCTTCTTCGCTTGCCCTATGCAATAACGAGACAGTTTGCTGTAGGGTTTGAGGAAGCGGCTGTCTGAAACGAGGCAGCAAGCCTACCTAGATATCAGCAATTTGACAAGTTCAACGTAGACAAGAAAGACGGACGATCTGTCAAAATTCCTCCAACTCGTGTTAATGATTTCAACACAGATCTTCGGAGGCGCCATGATCTATCGATCATTCTATCTAGCTCTCCCGTAGATACCCCATACTGCTGTCCCCAGAGCAGCAGCGTTTCCAACGCTCTCTTCAGGATTTTTGTGTCATCATTGCGATCGGCTTCAGAATGCAAGAGCTTGAGCGCGGGCTTGTAGAGTTGAACGATTAGTTCATATCGATGTGCAGCTAGTGGAGACTGATTGGTCTCCGTGACCTCGGGATGAGTGTCCATCTGCCATTGACGAACTAATGCTGCTCGCAGCTCGTCTTTGCGGGGTGCCTTCTGGGAGACTAAGGCTTCATAGGTACGCAGCCGCTCAATGTGGTCCTCTTCGGATGTGTTGATGCTTTGTCGCCGAGGAGGCTGCGATGGAACAACACGACACTCTACGTCGGCCTTGACGCAATTGGAACATGGCTTGGTCTTGTCGCAGCGTACGTGGCGCTGCTTACACAGAATACATGCTTGATTGCGTGGTGTGGCCATAGTAGTGGCTCCCATGTCCGGCGGCATGTGCCTAGAGTACTTGTATTAGCCGTTGGAGTTTTTGTCTGGTTGCGGCGATAGCTCTCTTATGATAAGTGAGGAATTATTTCATAGCAAGTCATTGTGCGACCTGGAAGAATTTGAAAGTATGTTAGGCGTCCTGCTAGGCATTTTTGGAGGGGCTGAGATGTGATACGTTGTAATCTCGAATCAGAACTCCCTCGCGCGACACTGCCACCCAGCCTGCATGATGAGGGGTTCATACCAGCCATAAGCCGACAGTCTCTCGGTCGCAGATTTTGGAATCGTTCATTTCCTGAACAAGCTTTCTCACGGCTTAACAATGTCGGACCCCGTTTCGCTGGCCTTAGCTATAACACCACTTGCCATCGAAGTGTTCAAAGGCTTCCGCACTCTCAATTCCAAACTGAAGATCTTCTGCCACTATTCGCGAGAAGTTCAACGAGTCCGAACGAGATTCGAAGCTCAGCGAGATTTTTTTCTATCCGAGTGCGAAATACTGTTCAAGAAATCAATTACCGACCAGTCGCAGGTTGAGACATTGCTAGAATCCCGTGAGCTTGACAATCATTTCAAAAATGCTGTTGAACGATTGTGCACATATTTGGGCACACGACAGTCCGGTTTCCAAAGAACTTTTGAAGATTTGAGGGATGCGATTCAAGATCTTGAAAAAGAATTGCTTCAATTCGAGCGGATTGAGTCAAAACGACAAGATGTTAGTGTCAAGCTATGACAATTGGAACACAGAAGGATTGAAGTGGGTTACATTAACTATTCCATCCCAGGGTGAAACCTTAAAAGACGCAATTAGGCGATTACGATGTCGAGTCACGATTACAATCAACAAAGGTGCTTACAACGAAGCCTTGGAAGGGCTAAAGCAGTCTAATTACGACCTCAGAAACATGCGGAAACATGCCGAAGAACTACGAAATAATACTACACACACGGAAACTGTCGCAAAAGACGTGAAGCCGTTTCCGATAGAATGCAGGCAATTTGGAAAAGTCAGATCTGCGGCTCTAGCTTTCCATGAGGCGATGATAACACGCTGGTTTTGCGAGCAAGAAAAACATCAGCGCCACCAGATTAGATTGTTCACCAATGCTGAGGTTCAAGAGCACGTGAAAATGAATTGCTTCTTACTTGGAGAATGGAACTTGTCTGAAACAATGCGAGTCTTTCTGTTCAGCTGTCTCTTACTTAGAATGCTCACTGCCGAACGAGACTGACAATCGCTGACGCAGTCCTATTTGCCTCGATCTTCTATCCCTTGAAGTGAGGTCTACAATTGTCGAGTCTAAGTTAGATGAAATCACGCAGTGGACGAGCTCACACAGAGAACCCACCATTAATACAAGTACCGCAAAACGCAGACGAGTTAAGTGGGCTGATCAAGGACCTTATTCCGTACCAATGCAACAGTCACTGTTGTCCACATCAAATAAGACAACTTTGAACTGTCACAACCACGCCCCGACAGGCACAGCGACCAAAACCAATCAATTCATCGACGTAAGTAGCTGTACGCTTGGCTGTTTCATCGCTTCTCGGCCGCTCATTGGCTCGTCTTGCTTGGGATATATCGACGTGCATCTACAAACCCCGTTCCGACATTCATTCTATCCATGGTCAGGAATCTGCAACAGAAGCTTGTCGGTTACGGATACGTTCCACACTGCCAAGCCACTTGCCAAACTGTTCGACTTGCCAGTCGACAAGAACTTCGACATCATCGACCAACTAATGATGGCCAAAACTATGGTGTCTACGATTCTGAAGTTCCATTCCACCCCATGGCTCCGAGACTGGTGGACGCTAAATGATATCCACTACCTTGGCACCAATGCTGAGATGGAGAGTGTTTTGAGTACCCTTCATCTCGGCGCAGTTCTGGACAAGAAGCAGAAACAAATCGAACAACGTGGCCCGTTACCTGTAGCGCAAGCAACTGAAGAGGACCATAGGTTTACTCAACGCATTCGAAATACAGTGCTTTACAACCTGGGCGTCGGCTTACTCCAAATAGATCGTTGGATAAAGCTCGATCCGAATGAGGTGGCGGATATAGACAAGCTTGCTACGCAGCGGTCTAAACTTGGCCCAAAGTACAGAGAATTGGTTCAGAAGTGTCTGTATTGTGATTTTGGTGTCGGTGCCGATCTACTCAAGCCTCAGTTGCAGAGTGCCATTTTGAATAAAGTTATGCGGGAGCTGGAAATAATGGTTTCTGGGCTAAGAATTCATGACGATCAAGAATGACTTATAAATCACAGACTAAGGCCAATCGTCTATTTCCGAATGGATTTCAAGAGGCTTCTCAAATGCTGAGGCAGGTATTGTGTGTTTTGTACATTACGGGCGCAAGATTGAAGCTCCCCATAATAGATGTTATTTGCTTCATAAGAACCGCTTTGAGGAGCGGGTAAACTCGCAATAGAGTAGAGTCCGACAGGAAGGCTTTGCGCTCTCATCTATGCAAGTATCTCATATCTTGTGACACCTTAATTACCCATGCCCAATGGGCTGGTGATGATATTTTTGGATAAGTCTTGACCTTGTTTTCGCCTCGCGTTCATACTAGAGGTCGGATGTCGGATAGACGACTATCGATGAAAGTGGAGGTAAACTATCCATTTCGCGTGTCAGGTGTTGGTAAGTCGCAATTGAATGGCCAGAATGCTTGCATTCAGTAGATACTGGCTCTTCTTATTGTGAATAAGGAGCTCATCTGCTCACATTAATGTGTAGCTCATTTTTAATCGCTCGCTAGAGCCCTTTGCTCTCTCTCGATTATGCCCTCTTTAATCCCGTGGAACCGAAAATAAAACGTAGTAGCCAACGCGAGCCAAGAGCTTACGTCGTTCTGTGTCACCTGCTTGGTAAGGTTGAAAGGCCACATGCCCGGACCTTTAGTGCGGCCAGCTTGGATCGCGAAAGCCGTAGCGCCTAGGAGCAAGTAATGAATTATCCTAGAGCAGAGCGAAGAATATTCAAAGCCTTGGTTTGCCAGATGTTGTCCAGTAAAGGTCAACACGCAATCCTCAAATTCCGAGAAGACGAGACGGAAACCGACGTAGATGAATGTCCGTAAGTGAAAGAGATAGAAGAGAATGACACGTAGAAACGACATTGACGGTACGTTATCTAGCGACTCTTGAGTGAGGGCGTTGTGGAAACAGTGTTGTTCAAAGAGGCTCCGGAGTAGCCAAAGGCCTAAATGTACCGCATAAGGCGCCCAGTTGAATTGTCCAGGGTTCTGCCCATTCATTGTGAGCTCTGTGCTGCTTATTTTTTGGTCCATTTTGAACGGAGTTTGTCGGGTTGTTGGATCCGATAATTGCTGATTGTCTGATAAGTATTGAATTGGCGCTGGTAAGATCGACGAGTGTGGTTGAGTTCTCAGCGGTAGGCAGCGATGACTTGTGCAAGCAGGGAAAATTATTTGTGTTAGAGAGAGGAGAAATTGAAGGCGACTGGAAATGACCGGGTTTATATACACACGATTCAATCAGGCATCAGTGGCTGGAGATAGGTTGAAGTTAGTTTGATGTTTAACTTCGAATGGGTGCGCATCGTTTTAACATGGCGCCGTTAGAACTGAAGCAGAGTTCAAACGTCCAGATATGAGTTTTCGCATGCAATTTAAAGCGACAAGAGCAAAACTCTACGCATTATCAAACAGTTACATGTGCGATAGTGAAGTCGTAGTCGAGCAATACCATCATGTACCTCTTGCTGTACTTAGTTCTCTCAAACTGGTTATATTACCCAAGTTACGAGAACAGTAAAGCACTGCAAAATTATGCAAGAAATCGATGCGTATGGCGTTCCGAGCCACATCTGCTTAGTTCAATCAGAGACTGCTTAGATAATTCCTCGTGCGCACTGATATTAACTCAAGGATCCGAAGGCTACTCGAAACTTGCTCTGTGATAAGTGCGCAATGAATTTTCAGTTTTCTTTACGGGACTTGCCGCCCTGGCATAGTGTAGAGCTGTCTGATTTATGCGGGTATGCCCTTCGCAACAAACAAACCTACGTCTTCGCACAACTCGCTGCGATATCTAATAGGTTGATAGAACAACAGAACATTCTCGGCTTGCGCGTTTGAATTAGCATTGCATAAAGAGTACCTGGTCGCCCATAGGCTACAATACCATTTTAGAACTGCAGTCATGGCTTCGGGAGAGTAGCGGGATACATGTCATGGAAAAAGAGAAGGCTACCAACAAGTGGTTAGAAAATCTAGGATTCAGCTGCCGGGACACTCGACGGTCATTTTACACGGAGGTGAGAGACGACTAGTCGGAAAAGTTTTTAGAAGTGCTGTAAACGCTTATGTAAAGTAAAAATAAAGGGACAAGACTCTAACTATCTACCGAATAAACAGAAGAATAACCACCGTATATAGACACGTCTGACCCCCTGTATCATGATCAATGGAGCATGTCGTATTCTCAAAGAAGCCGAATAAGTAGGCCAGTCCATAGCACCATTGCAAAGAGTGGCGAGGATAAGGATGTTTCTTTTTCTGTTCACCTCACCAGATATGGGTAATGCAATACAACGTCATCTTGGTATTTGGCTTTACTCAAATGATGATTGCTTTTCTATCACAACTAGTCTACGAGGGCCGTATAGGCCACTCGCTCCCATTCTTCATGAAATAGATCATGACAACCACGTTACTATACACTACATGCTACATGTTTTCGTCGAAGATTACAATTCAGGCGCACTTAGCGAGCAGCCCTTCCCAAGGCTTCAGCGGTACCGTACCAGTGAGCGGCTTGCCAACCTCGCCTTTTGTATAATTGCCACAGACCCATTTCTGAACTTTGAGATTCTCAGGGACATACCATTCCACCTGCCGGCCAAAGAAGTTGAGCACAACGAGCCACTTCTCTCCGCTGCTCCCAGTTCTCAGATACGAGTACACATTCGGATGTTTGGGGGTAACCTCCTCAAAGTCGCCGTATACGAAGGCATCAGAATGCTCCTTACGGCGCTTGATACAATGCTGCCAGAACTGCCACACTGAGTCCTCGTTATCATTAGCTTTCATTTGGGCTTCAGCATTGATGTTTTTGTAGTCGTCGTTGATTCTCATCCACGGGGCGACACCTTCGTCGCAGAAACCGGCGTTGGCCGATGCATCCCACTGCATCGGTGATCGCGCGTGGTCGCGGGCTTTCATGTGGACGACAGCACGACCGTGCTGCATGCGCTCGGGATCATTCGCGTATATGCTCTTGACCTTCTTCCAGTAGTTTATGGTCTCGATGTCCTTGTACTCTTTGCCGATATCCCATTCCTTAGGCAGATTGCGCATACCGATTTCTTCGCCTTGATACACGAACAACGTACCACCGAGAGTTGATTGCATCAGTGCCAATAGCTTCGCGCCATGATGGCGGTGTTCGTCACTGTCTTCCGTATAGCGTGAGACCGATCGAGGATTGTCATGGTTCTCAATGAAAACGGAGTTCCAGCCGTTCATCTCAATCATGGTCCTCTGCCAACGAGTTATGATGGCTTTCATCTCCTTTAGATCCCATGGTTTCAAGGCCATTCTGACATCTCGCTTGTCGATATCCACGACCTCGAAAATGAAGATCATGCGCAGCTCTTCGGCTTGGGCACCGACTGTTCTGAGAATTTCATTCTCGTCGGTAACGCCGGGCATCTCTCCTACTGTGATGGCATCGTACTTGCTCAATACCTCGCTGTGCATCTCGTGAAGGTAGTCGTGAAGGTTGGGGCCGTTCACGAAGTACTTGAAAGCAGGTTGATACTTATGATCTTTCGGATCTAGCACAACGTCTGCCTCGGGATACTCCGGGACCTTTGAGATCAAGTTGATGACATCAAGCCGGAAGCCGGAAGCGCCTCGCTTCAACCAGAAGTGCATGACATCCCACACAGCATGACGGACCTCGGGGTTCTCCCAATTGAGATCTGGCTGCTCGGGTGTGAATATGGCGAGATAATATTCGCCAGTGGCCTCGTCGTAGTTCCATGCTGAGTTGGCCTCTCCAAGAATCTGTGCCCAATTGTTGGGTGGCTCTGGCTTGCCATCTACAACTCTTGGCTTTCTCCAATGATACCAATTCCGCTTGGGATTGTCCTTGCTGCTGCGCGACTCAAGGAACCACGGGTGTTCGTTGCTAGTGTGATTGACTACCAGATCAACAACAAGCTTCATATCACGTTTCCGAAGCTCAGATATAAGGGTGTCAATGTCGTCAAGTGTACCGTAGCAAGGGTCAATGTCCTTATAGTCCGAAATGTCATAGCCCATGTCCGCTTGCGGTGATTTGAAGTAAGGCGAGGACCATACTATGTTGGCCCCGAGAGACTTGATGTAGTCAAGTCTTGACGTGATGCCTTTGATTGATCCCCATCCTGATTTTTCGCCTGGATGTGACTGGAAAGACGAGGGATAGATTTGATAGATGACAGCTTCCTTCCACCATTGCGGTGTTGAGTATTTCGGCCCTGATTCATCCCCAGAGCCCATCTTGGAAGCGATGAATTGTAAAGTGTTTGGTTGGAGTTATTTCAAGCTGGTCAATTGGACGTCTAGGTACCTCAATGTTTCGACAATAGTGGTTTCTCAAATTTTGGAGCTCGTAGCAGTATGGTCGATGTCCAAACATCGAGTCACCGTATCAAATTAGTTGGTTGTAGTATCGCGAAATTGAGTAGAGGGCAACGCAAGCGGTTTGCATTCATTCCTGCAGCAGCGATCGCTTCCCTATAGTCCAAGCGGGGAAGAAGCCACCTCATTCGACCCTGTGGAGCATGCATTGACGTGTCACCTCGTAATGTTGCTGGTGAGTATTCTGTAATGTTCTTACTCGGAAACCATTGGACTGATGTGTAGCCCACCACTCATGCAGCCTTAGCGCAAAGTCTAACTGCCCCGATACTGAATCGACATCGACGTAACAACGGGGATGGTTTCTAGCTGCAGCGTCTGCTTCCACAAGCTTTGCAATGATCCAAGTCCCAGCCTAATATCAGCGTAAAACGAGTGTAATAGTCACAGATGAGAGTCAGCGACCACTGTAAACGTTCGATACTTTAAGTAGAGCTTCACTAAATGCCCCTATTCCACTTTCTCAGGGGGACGTGCCCTACCTGGAAAGCCTCTTGGTCTTGCACACGTCATGTAATCCTCCTCAGCCCTCGCTACTGACGTTGGATAAGACATTGTACTGCTTCAAATAGGGGATACATGCGCCGCCACCTCTTTGCTTTTCAGCTCCTTCTTTTAAATTTTCTTTATAGACTGAAGTTACTCTTGTTTTGAAGGCCCGACTGACTGCGTTAGTACTGTCATCTCCTGGTGATCTGTTTTGGAATTCTAGCTGGGATGATACCACTCGAGACCGGCAATTTGATCTACAAAACTGTATGATGACTTCCTTGGAATGTTGATGTGCGAAGGTCTAAATAGGGTAAGTTGTTTGCACCGTGGGTGCAGCATACATGGTTGAATCTGACTTGATCTGCATTTAAGGCACACTCGCCCAATGCTTAATCCAGCAATTACCATAGACCTCAAGCAGATACAAACCATAGATGTCCTTTCCGGTACAGGTGCACAATGATTTTCCGCTGCGACGACATCTTTACCACACGCTCGGTTAGTGACGCCAATGATTCTAAGATATATGAGCTAGAAAGCTAATTAGCATTATCCTTGATTTTACGTTTGCATTTATTAGCTATAGTTTATTGTAACACATATCGATGACTTTTGACCATAGTTATATAGACGAGAGTTGTGATGCACAGGTACTGATTTTACCAGTAATGAGTGTATGTACTTTTCATTTACCGTTATAAACACTGTAGCAAAGACAACTGTGTATTTTGAGTTTCGAACTCAAAACTCGGAAGTTGAAGCTAGTTTGCATCTTCTACTATTGTAACAGGGGTGAGAGCTGAGTCAGCACGGCCAGCCTAATAGCATGTATTTTTCTTTCATTTTATGTACAGAGCGTAGATTCAGACAACACACTTGTCTTTAGACAGGCGGCAGAGCAATACCATCGTCTTTTTCGTTCTTTTCATTGACTGATCAGACTTATGCCCAGAAAGTAACTGCTGCGCAGTTACTTATTATTGTTTTATTTTATTATTATTGGGTGTAGTTTTGAGTTCTATTTCACTATATAAGAAATAAGTATATTGAAGCCGGGGTGGTAGGTCATAAGAAAGTTGATTGACAAGTCTGTTCGTTCCCCTAATAACAAGTATTACTAGGTAGGTAGCACCAAGTGCGGGATGCAGAGCAGGATATGAATACTATACTATTCGTGGCGATCATAACACACAAGTGATGTGTGCCAAAAAGGACATTCTACCCCAGATAAAATGAAAGAAATTGTCTGACTTTGTTGATGCTGTTCCTTACCTAAGTAAAGCGAGATATGGCAATGTGTGTATCGTGGTGAATTGTCTTCTGCTCTGGTGTTGGGTGTCGGCCGACTAGTAATAACTTGTCTACCGCAACACCTTGATGCAACCCTTATTTTACTAACTTGGTAGCAATCGATCTAGAATTCTTCTGTTAGATATCACACAATGATTCTTGAGGCACTGCATGGGTTTCCAAATCTTTTCTTAACAAGATGGAAGAGACCTGCCATTGACCCTCCCCTGTTGAATAGTCCAGGTCCGTAAGCCATGAGCAAGGGGCCTCGGGGAGCTAAGCCTAAAGGAGCTTGGACGGGTCAAAGGTCCCTCGGAATTGTACCCCGCCATCAGCGACAATCTGCACAGTTTCGCAGCGCATCCGATACTTGGGCAAACACTGCCCCACCATCCCACCTTCAGAGTCACAACGTTTTTTCGAGTCGCCGTTGACTCAACGCTCCAACTTCGATTGCAGAGGTGGGATTCGACAGAAACAGACAAACAAACTGCTGTCTGACTGAGGGGCGACAATCCTACGCATCTTCGTTCCGTCCGAGAAGACTCGCGACAGACATCATGGCGACAACAACCGACTCAACGGCCACCAAGTCCGCGCCCAAGATGGAGAATGTAAATATCAACTTATATTCTCGTCTGATGTTCTGCGCACAAACCTGTTGCTTGTGGATGGACTTGTGCTGATATTTCTCTCAATATCTAGACCGAGAAGCGTGACACCCTCATCGCCGACGAGCTGCGCTACCAGCAGGAATGGGACAAGGCCAAGCTCTTCGAGACCAATGCACCCGGCCCCAACGAACCCAAGCAGCCCAAGTTCTACTCGACCATGGCATATCCATACATGAACGGTGTTCTCCACGCTGGCCACGCCTTTACATGGAGCAAGCAGGAGTTCATGACGGGATACGCCCGCATGCGAGGCGAGAGGACACTTTACCCCCAGGGTTACCATTTGACTGGCATGCCCATAAAGGCTGCCGCCGACAAGTTGGCACGCGAGATCGAGATGTTCGGACAGAACTTTGATAATCAGCCTGCTCCAGATCTCCAGCAGTTGTCTCTGGACAAGGAACCCAAAGAGGCCGGGGCTGCCAAGACCGACATGAGCAAGTTTGCCGGCAGTAAGAGCAAGGCTGTTGCTAAGACTGGCAATGTCAAGTATCAGTATGAGATCATGTTGTCCCTGGGCATACCGCGCGAAGAGATCCACCTTTTCGCGAATCCCGAACATTGGGGCCGCGTTTTCCCCAAGAAGTGTGAGGAAGACCTTCGAAGCATTGGTGCTCGCATAGACTGGCGCCGCTCTATGGTGACGACTCCGGCGAACCCATTCTATGACTCCTTTGTCCGATGGCAAATGAACCGCCTCAAAAGCTTAAACAAAATCAAGTTTGGCAAGCGCTTCACTGTCTACAGTCCTAAAGATGGCCAAGCTTGCTTAGATCAGTACGCCCCCGAAACCCTTCGCATTAACTGTTGCTGATACCGTTATAGTGACCGAAGCGCCGGCGAAGGCATAGCTGTCCAGGAATATGTCGCCTTGAAACTTAAGACCTTGGAGTGGTCGGACAAGGCCAAGGAAATCATCGGTGATAAGATTCCTGCTGGCTCCGATGTCTTCTTCATTCCTGCCACTCTCCGACCGGAGACTATGTACGGTCAAACGTGCTGCTTTGTTGGCCCCACAGTCGCCTATGGCATATTCCGTGTGCCGAAAGAGGGTGGAAAGGACGAGTACTATTTCTGCAGCGATCGCGCCGCGAGGAACATGGCATACCAAGGTATCTTCCCCTGGGGCGAGTACCAACAAATTGTCGAGCTTGTTGGTTCAGATGTTGTCGGCACCCTCGTGAATGGTCCCCTTTCTATTCATGATAAAGGGATTTACATCCTCCCTATGGCAACGGTGAAGCCGACTAAGGGAACTGGTGTTGTCACGTGTGTTCCCTCCGATAGTCCCGATGACTATGCGACTGTTTTAGACCTCACCAAGAAATCAGATTTCTACGGTATCAAGAAAGAATGGGTAGATAAGGAGATTCTTCCTATTATCAAAACTCCAAGCTCGGACCTTATCGCGAAGCACCTGTACGAGACCATGAAGATAAGCTCGCCCAAGGACGCCAAGCAACTTGCTGAGGCAAAGGAGCAAGCTTATAAAGAAGGTTTCTACCAAGGTACCATGCTCTTTGGCGAGTTTAAGGGGAAGTCGGTGCAAGAGGCGAAGCCGCTAGTACGACAGCAGCTCATAGATGCGGGTTTGGCATTCAACTACGGTGAGCCAGACGGGCAAGTCGTGAGCAGATCAGGTGATGAGTGCGTTGCAGCGTATCTCGATCAGTGGTACTTCAATTATGGTTCCGCTGCCAACGGCGGTGACCAGGAATGGTACGAGTCTGCGATTGGTGCAATTGAATCAGGGCGTACAAACACATTCTTCCCTGAAGGAAAGCATGCGATGACGCAAGCCTTGAACTGGTATGGATTATCACACTCGCGATAAGGCGATGGGCTGCTAACATCAGCATTCAGGCTGGCCGCGTGGGCCTGCAGTCGCTCTTTCGGCCTGGTAAGAGAGCTGGAAAGTCTTGATATGTATTATTTACTAACGCTTTAAAGGGAACGAAACTGCCATGGGACTCAACTCAGCTTGTAGAGAGTTTATCAGTGAGTCTCTAACCTAGTCATATGACTGATGCAGCCTAACAGATTGGTAGGATAGCAGTGTCTATATGGCGTACTACACGATCGCTCACTATTTGCATAACGATGTAAGTGTTATTCGTAGCTCATTTCTTTCCTTGGCGATATATCTCCAACTATATGATGCTATGCACGAGAGAGAGAGGGGGGGGGAGAGCTTGGAATCCACATACTGACCGATTTCTCGCACAGATATATGGCGAGACACCTGGCATATCGTCCAAGCCCATCACACCAGAGCAGATGACCGAGGAAGTGTGGGACTATGTTTTCAAACGATGCGACAAGGTTGAAAGCGACATCCCTAGTACCGACTTGGAAGCCATGAGAAATGAGTTCTCATACTGGTATCCGCTCGATGTCCGCGTTTCTGGCAAAGATTTGGTAAACAACCATCTGATGTTCTGCCTCTATCATCACCTGGCTTTGTTCAATGAGCCGCCGCATGGCATTAGACTCAATGGTCATCTTATGCTCAACGGCGAGAAGATGGCCAAGTCTACTGGAAACTTCCTTACCTTGAAGGATGCTGTCAAGAAGTATGGTGCTGATGCGACAAGAATCTCTTTGGCGGATGGTGGTGACGGTATCGAAGATGCAAACCTTGAAGAGTCGGTGGCGAATGCGACAATTCTCCGACTGTATGAGCTGAGAAAGTGGTGTCAAGAAACTGTCGAGGACTCCACTCTTCGGACTGGCGAGTTCAACCTGTTCGACAAACTATTCTCGAATGAGCTCAACATCTTGGTTGCCCAGACGAAGCAATGCTACGAGGACACATCATTCAAGCTCGCACTCAAGTCGGGTTTCTATGACTTCGTAAGTGAATACGATCCGTTTGGAATGTAAAATAGCACTAACCCTCTTGGCAGACCGCTTCTAGAGACTGGTATCGTGACATTACGAAGGCCGTTGGCGTAACCATGCATCATGACCTGGTGAAGCGTTACGTCGAACTACAGGCGCTGCTTCTCACTCCTATGTAAGATTTCCCGCGTGTACCCAAACGAACTTTTCTGACACCGTAACAGTGCTCCCCATTTCAGCGAATACGTCTACCGCGAAGTCCTGAAGAACTCCGGCAGCGTCCACAATGCTCTCTGGCCTGAAGTTCCAGAAGCGGATACCGTGCTATCTGCCACGTTCAACTACATATCAAGTGTAAGTTGGAGCAAATCACAAAAGTTGAATGTTTGCTAACAGGACGAAGGTCACATATAACATCCTAAGTGCAGAGGGCCTCCAATCGAAGAAGGTGAGCATTCATTCTCCAGTCTCAGCATGTTGCAAAAGTAATTCGCGCTAACTCTGCACAGCTCGCCAAAGGAAAGAACTTGACTTACGATACGAAAGAACCGAAGCGACTCACCATTTCTGTCGCGACCTCGTTCCCTGCATGGCAAGAAAACGCCATTAACCTCATGAACCAGGAGTACCAAAAGAGTGGCACAATCGATACTAAGAATCTCCTGAAGAGCATTGACAAGAAAGACATGAAGAAGGTCATGCCATTTGTTCAGCACCAGAAGAGACGTGTGGACTCGGGAGAGAAAGCAGCGGATGTATTTGCTCTTCGTCTTCCGTTTGATGAAGCTGCAACCTTGAAGGAAATTGTCCCCCGACTCAAGCTCACAGTTCAGAAACTTGAGTCTGTTGAAATCGTCTCTGCGGATGGTGAAGCCGAGGGCAAAGTAGCCACTCCCGGAAACCCTACTTTCGTCTTTGAGAACATAAAATAGATATAAAATGGAAGGAACAGGATGAGGGATATCAGTGCATGGGAGATTTAAACTCACCTTCGATGTCGGACTTCTTCTGGGCTTTACCTCGAGTCGTTTGTGGCGATTGATATAGAACAAAAGAGAAGAAAGTATTCAAGTGTAATTGAGGCATTCTAGAATACCCCATGTGTCAAGCTCAACCATCCAGCAGTGGGCTAATCGTTGTCTGTCGGCCAAGCACGAAAGCGGACATAAATGCCATCCCGTAAGTTAAGAGTACTTGACCCTTGTGTTCAACCCTCTAACCTCACCTGGCCTCATTTTTCCGATTATTACACTATAATTTACAAATCCGTTTCTTGTTTCCTTGGTCGTTCCTGGATTCAACAGAGAGCATAGATAAACCACATTCTCTGTATGCCAAATTAGATCTATAAATCTACTTCGAACGTACTTTTCCCGCCGCGGAATATACTCTGTCTTGGTTTTACGACCCTTTCGCATTTTACCAATCGCCAATCCGCATTCATTTTCGTACTGAAGTAACTGAGAACTGTCCGAGTACTGGCCGGAACGTTCCCACCGCAACAAAAGACCGGCCGGGGCCTGGTGAATGCCGCATCAGGGGGGGGTCACGAGTAATAAGGAAAATGGAAGCCGATGGAAACTAGTATTTCAGTATACCAAAAAGTCCTGGCACGCGACTTGTGTTGGGGCTTCGACGGACTTTGTCGTCTAACATATAAAAAAAAAACCAGTGTTTTACAAAAAGCACAACATACAACACCAGGTATTCGCTGGTCGTCACCGACCCAACTACTGATCTGGCGGTATTAAGCTTATCTAGGGCAGAGCGGACGGGATGCCGAGCTCTCTTAATC
Source organism: Xylariaceae sp. FL1272 (assembly GCA_022432385.1). Taxonomy (NCBI): domain Eukaryota; kingdom Fungi; phylum Ascomycota; class Sordariomycetes; order Xylariales; family Xylariaceae; species Xylariaceae sp. FL1272. The sequence goes on from JAJJXC010000035.1 coordinate 340,494, forward strand.
CGATGGTCGTATGTGAAACATCAGCTCACTAGTCGACACTCCATCACTTGTTTTTGACGATGAAATTGCGCGCACATATGGCGCCGTATAACCTAGATTGAAGGCTTAAGCTGGTCGCCAAGGAGGGCGAAAGGAGAAGGCACGTTGGGACATGCCAGAATGTCTTGACTCATATCGACGACGAGTCGCTAGAAGGACTAACTTGCTCTTACATGGCAATGAGAGGACTCAGCGTTTACTCCTCTCCTGGAGGACTGCCGCAACATCATCCGCAAACCCTCTCTTCCAATCCTCCTCACCCCGCGTTGGTTTCCAACCAAGTCTGCGCGCAACAGATGGAACCGTCCGCACATTACTGGCAAGTCCTAGCTCGATCATCATCTCATCCGCTTCCCCTCCCAAGTACGACTGCGTGAACAAGCGCGCACCCTCCGGCAAGCCCACATGCTTTATATCGGCGGTGTTCAGCACACCGGCAGCATGACAAGCGTCAGCGACTTGCTTGGCGATATTAACCCAGGAGTCATGACCATTGCTGCTGAAGATAATCCCTTTCTTCCCAGTAGGCACCTCCTCCCCCTCCCCCTGCAGCATCTTCACCGCGAGGATCTCATACAACTCCGCAAGATCCCGCACATGCACATGATCAATTTCACCCACGCCCTCCCCAATCACGACCCCTTGTCCGTTATCGAGCGCAGTGTATATGTACGCAGGGATCTGCACACTGCGCCTATTGAACAGTCCCGTACCCACACCGTATATCATCGGCGCCATCAACACAAGCGTCTTGACCCCTAGTTCAACCCCGCCGTCCACGACCGAGAGCTCGGTGGAGCGCTGGATGTACGGCTGTTTCGCCTCGCGGTCTACTTCGTACGCGTACACGTCATCGCGCTCGTCGTCGAACTCTCGACCGGAGGGCGAGGCATCGTCGACCCATGATTGCGTGATGGGGCGGCCGCCGATGTTGGATGCGCCGGAGGTGTGGATGAACCATATGTCGTTCTGTGGGTGTGTTTTTTGGCGCTGGGAGAGACCTGTGAGGAGGGCGAGCGCGGATGGGGAGTGGTAGCCTAGTGTTGTGCTTATTACTATGTCGTGCCGTGATGCGGTGGCTGTTGTTGTTTTTAAGTCGTCTAGGTCCCCTGACATATGTGTTAGTCGGTTGAGAGGACCTGTGGGTTGATGGGACACTTGCGGTAGACAACGGGGCTTACTCGGTTCCCGTATACATCCCGTAGCTTGGTGGCTCGGTCTGCTCCTCGCACTAGACAGGTTATGGGGCTGCTTCGAATCGCTGCAGATGTAGAGTTGAGTAGTTGGGTCAAGACCGTTCCGCCGATAAACCCGGTTGCGCCCGTCAGCAGGATCCGCGGCGGAGGAGGAGTGTGGGATTCGGACATTGGGGGAGATCACCGGTTTATACACGTACAGTGATATGGGTTAAGAACAGAGCTTGCAAAGACGTCTGCTGTACAAATATACTATTCTCGAATGTTAAATGATCATGGAGCCTTCGAATATAAATACACCTACACGAAATATACCAGAAGTATGTTGCTAATTGTCTTTACAAACTCATGGTGTTTCGGGCTTTATACGGTATCTCCTAAGATCCGGCATTAATAATGCTATTCCCCGGGATTCTTGACCTCACTCTGCATTCGTCTTGTCGATAGGTACGTATGCATATTGCAGACCAGAATAACTAGCTTTGATGGAATCCAATCACGCGTAGCATGTGCACTAAACAAGTGAAGCTGTGACGGACCTTGCAGTGATTCTTTCTTATGTCCATTATGGCCGACTGGGTTTAGAGTGCAGTGGTCTTATCCCCAGTCTTTGTCTATGGGGAACTCATTGGTAGATCTGTTCTGGCTCCAGAAAATCATTGCTTCGTAGCATGGCAGCATCAAATCAAGACGTGTATCTGCAGGGACTGCTGAAACTCGTCACCATGCCCGATATCCCTTCAGGTGTTGGGAGAATAGACCAGTGTATACCCCTTTTGGCTCAAGCTACCCTAGAATAGTGTCCTTACTCTAATGTAACTTGCAATGCAGCCATCAACCCTATTCCGCTTCTCCGCACATACCCTTAAGATACGACACTGATGCACGTAGTAATCTTTAATACTACTCAACTATCTCCATTACACATAGACAATGGTCATTGGTGGTCGTGATTGGCACAAGCTTATTTGGGATGGTGGTGTTCATCCCGTGCTTCTCTGGGTATGACTGCAGGTGCTTTCAATGCTGAATACTATGCAAGAAAGGGATTAATATTTGGTATCTCAAATGTCGTTAACGATATGTGTAGGTGTCTGTACGTGTCCTTGGGATCAAGCTTTGAAAAATCTAGAGGGGACACGACATGCATTGCAGTTCTGTATTCTTAAGTATTAGGTTACTCGTGTACGCTACCCGGTCTTCAACAACATCGATTTATTTCTTTCACTCGATCGGATCGAATAATGTCCGTAACCTGAACATGTCTGCTACGGTTCATATCAAATAACCGTCCCCTTCTCCAACCGCCACGGCGGCCAAGATCTGAAGAACATGCACCTGCGCGAGACTTAATGCGAGACATTACTATACGACCGGGTGACGACATGTGCATTGTCTCAAGATGATATCGCCACGCATGAGTGATGCATGCCTTCCCCGCATTTTCACTACTGCTAACTTTGGAATCATGTCTGCTGAATATAAAGGGGGTTGAGTAGAACGAGGCCCCGGCTTTTATAATTTCCGTATAGATCGAGACGTATTCTCTGGAACCCAGACTTTAATACGAAGCGAAATGGTCGACGTCAACGAAGCCACAGCGGTGCAAATCCCAAAAGAATGCATCGCCGCAGTAGTAGTCAACGAGGGACCAGACTTCCACGTCGAAGTCAGAAATGTCCCCGTGCCAGAGATCGGTATACAAACACATCAAGACCGGGAGTTTTGTTTCTTTGCTAATCCAGAGCAAAGGCCCCGAAGATGTGCTTATCAAGCTGAACGCCACAGGCTTGTGCATGTCAGATGTGCACTTCATGCAGAACGACTGGCGTGGGACCCCCAAGATGTCGGTCTTTAATACGCAATGCGCGGGGCATGAGGGAGCGGGCGTGATTGTCAAGATCGGGGAGCGTGTCAGGAACCTCAAGATTGGCCAGCGAGCGGGTTATAAACCTATCCAGGACGTCTGCCATAGCCGTCAAGAATGCCAGAGTGGTAAAGAGACGTATTGCATGAAGGCGACTTTCGCGGGGCTTCAGATCGATGGTATTTCACTCTGGCACCCACGCCGTACGATGACTGATTATGGTGAAAGGGTCGTATAAGCAATACGTCACGTCGCCCGAGAGATACACGACGCTCATTCCTGATGGTGTCAGTGACTATGTGGCAGGGCCGATCATGTGCGCGGGAGCAACTGCGTATACGTCCCTGAAAGAATCTGGCCTACGACCCGGAGACTGGGCTGTTTTCCCAGGAGGCGGCGGTGGTGTTGGGATACAAGGGGTCCAGCTTGCGGCCGCAATGGGCTTTCGTCCCATAGTGGTAGATACCGGGGCGGAGAGGGAGGCGTTGGCAAAGGAAATGGGTGCTGAGGAATTCATTGACTTCCAAAAGGTGGAATTTCCTCCCAAAAGGGTGATGGAACTTACTGGCGGTGGTGCCCACGGGGCTTTCGTTACTGGTAAGTTGGGCTTCTGAGTTTTGCGATTAGATGCCTGTCTCATCCGAAGGTCAGCCATCCAATCGTATCCGATCGCGCTCGACTACCTAGGATACAGAAGGGGCGCTGTCGTGATGTGGTACGTCCCACGTAACATCTCGATTTCAGACTCAGACAAGTGGTAACAAGGTTTCGATAGTATTGGTATTCCAACCCAGGACTTTCAGATGACGATCGATCCGAATCGTCTTTGCAGCAGAGGCCAATCTGTGAAGGGAACTTTGGTTGGGACTCAAGCTAATGTTGTGGAGACGTTGGAGTTTGCCCGACGAGGTATGCTCTGCTATATCCTTCATCAGTTCCTTTGAACCATAACAGAGGGCGCAAGACGAGAACTAAGGATTGGTACCTAGGAAAACTCTGTTTGAAACCAACGGTTGTCGGTGTTTCGAAATTCAATGAATCAGTCCAGAAACTTAGGAATGGCCAAGTCGCTGGGTAGGTCCCATCTGACCATATCATCCGATCCTCGTATGCTAACATGAAGACATAGGCGCATCGTCGTCGACTTCAATTTACCTTGACGGGAACTGGATCCCTGATAGGATTGGATGGACTTGGGATGGGGATAGCCCGTGCGGCGGGAGTGGCACGGGTAAATCTGCGGGAACTCGCAGCGGGTGTTGAGGTAAGGGATCGTAGCGTGAGGGAATCCCTCCGTGGTACAGTCCTAAAGTCATCCTGAATGGACTGGCAGGGTGAGGCATCCTTGGTGAGCTTTTAGACCGTTGTCCCCTAAAAGAACGTCCGTTGTAAAACACTGCACTACGCTTGTGTTGTCTTCAAGAGAGGCGCACAGAGTCATGGGAGTATGTATATATTGGTCTCACTCTAGAGAATTAGCCTTTCGATATTTCAATAAATGAGACTCATTCCCCAGGGAGGGAATGGAGGACAGAGCGTGAATCCCTTCGTCGATAGCCCTAGATAATACTACCTGCCCGCCTACATAGGTGCGCAGCATTAGGGCGCTGTGGGTGACTTGCACACGTCGACGCACATGACGTACTCGATGATCATTGAAGCAAGCGAGTGATCATGTTATGTATGGCAAATCGAAGCGCAGAGCCAAGACTCCAAAGTCAAGCATCGGGTTCTTGGACCATTCCTTATCACCTTATTTAGCCGTTGTGACATGCCCTAACTGGAATCTTGCTGACAACGAAAAGCCGGACCCGACCCCGACCCCGATCCCGAGTCGGACATAAAGGAGTTAGTATCGGTCGGAAACCCCAAACGAGATGGAGAAACTTGGCCTAGCATTGACATTACCAACGGCTCGTCTTTGGAATGTTCTGACCAATTCCCACCTCGCGCCGGTTGCCAGCGCATTGGTAAGAATCCGTCACGGCGGCAGACCTTGTCAGAATGGTGCGACACACCATGCTTTCTCCAACGTCTGTTTCTGCTCTGACTGGTGTATTTAATTCTTCAGCGTACTCGTACAGAGCTCGTACTGTAAATTATGCGCGCTCTGACAACCCCCCCTTTTGCCAGTCGAGGGGGGTAAAACACCAGATGGCTGTATGCGAGATGGGCAATCTCCGCCAGCCCTGTCGAGCGGATTCGAGACCCAAGACACGAGCCATGCAACTCCATTCTTTTCTTCAGGCACCCAGATTTTCCCCTTGGTATCATGATAATAACTTGCCAGGTAGTTACGCGTACACACTGTATATACTGCTCAATGGAATGCTTAGATTACATGATACTTATCGTTGGCATGCCAATATGTTCGGACACTTTTTTGTCTTGGTGGTTGCCTGGCGCTACGCTTAGGCATGACATTGATAATCTATGATAGTGAGCATTTGAGTGGGCGGAATGGCGCCATCTGCGTTAGGTACTACGGGCCAGGCCGGTCAGCACTATTAAGTTCTGTACACTCTGTTACAGCACAGAGTCCCTGCCAGCACGTGGAGTGTCATGAATTGCAGTTGTGCACGTTTTCTTAGTCTCCATCCCATCATCCGGCATCATCCAGACTCATTATCCGACTAGTGACGACCTTAAGCTTTTCGGCGATGTGACTCAACTGCTGGGTATGCGATACGCCACGGTTGTGCAAAAGTAATGATGGCGGGAAACGAGTCAATCGCTGCTAGGTCAGGATATTCCTGCGCGCGTGTGCAGTCAGAATGATTCATCGCAAGGAGACTGTCCAAGCAGAGCACTGGCGCATCTTCGTTAGCGGATTGGCGGCGGAGGTCCCTCGATGGCCGAGAATGTGAGGCAGCTGCGGACCTCCACTCGTCCTACTGTACAGCATAATGTAATGTATCATACCTTATCTTTGTGCTTAATTGTGTAGGTACCTATGTATTGATCACGTCGGTAGCATCTCGTAGATCAAGGGCCAATGAGGCAACGATGTCGGTGCCTTCCTTCAGGATCCAACTGTCAGATCAGACCAGATCAGCTCGAATTCGTTCGGCCGGATCTGGGCTGCGTGCCTGATTAATGGAGAAAGGGACGTGGAACAGAGCGCCGAATAGTACCTGAAGGCCCGCTGCCGGGGAGACAAGACGAAATTGGAAAGCACAGAACGACAAAGCATCGGACGGAAGAGGCTTAGACATTTGCAATAGAAAGCACGTAGCGTGCTCACGTCGCATCGCGCTGACCAATGAGCAATTTGGCATCATGGCCAGAATACTCGATTCGGCAAACTGCCGGACTTCAACAACTCCCCGAGACCCCTAACATCAGCTTAGTGGCCCCCCGTCACGCCTGGCCCGGCGACTTTCCTGACTGCGAGCGAATGTACACCGAACAGAGCTAATACCAGGGACTTCACAGGGCGTCCGTCCATGCGGAACCGAGTCCCTCCGCCGTATTCTGCACGTATCTGTTTGGGCGGGTCCGTGGGTGTGCTGGTAATGGAAACATAATTTCACATTGTCCGTCCGATACTTAAGACGACTGCCATCCCCGGCTCCCTGAAGCTTCAATAGCCGTTGCCCATCCACACCACTACTACCGTATTACTAACACATCAGATAAGGTGACTGGCCTAGCACTCAGCACTTTCATCTCGTCGCGACACACAGAGCTAAGGATCCCTCCACGACCCACACAAGGTTAAGCATATCGGATCCCACAACGCAGCAGCAGGACACACAGCATCTCCCGATGGGCCAGTACGAATTGCAGCCGCCGTCGGTGGCAGACCAGTTACAATCAAGCTCGGCATCACAGGAGCCCACTCTCGCCCCGAGTCACCGCGACAGCATTAGCGAGAAGCTGTCCGCGGCAGCACCAGGTAGCTCCGACAGTTCCAAGAAGTCGATAGTGGAAGAGGAAGAAGCAGAGAGAGCCAACGGTATCACCAAGGTCGAAACCGCTGCCACTAAGAATGGCGATGCCCTGCACCCAACCGAGACCCGAGAAGACGGTTCTGAATATCCCAAGGGAGCCAAACTGGTTCTCATCACCGTCTCCTTGTGTCTCAGTGTCTTCCTGACGGCTCTTGACAACTCCATCATCGCTACAGCCATCCCGGCCATTACGAACGAGTTCCACAGTCTCCCAGATGTCGGTTGGTACGGTTCCGCCTATCTCCTCACGACTGCATCGCTACAGCTGCTCTTCGGAAAGTTCTACACCTATTTCAGCATCAAATGGGTTTATCTGATTGCCATCGGCATCTTCGAAATCGGTAGCTTGATCTGTGGTGCGGCGCCTAACTCAACCGCCCTCATCGTCGGCCGTGCCATCGCCGGACTCGGCTCTGCCGGTATCTTCTCCGGTGCCCTCCTGATTCTGGCCCACAGTGTGCCTCTGGCAAAGCGCCCGATCTACAGCGGAGCCATCGGTGGTGTCTACGGCATCGCATCAGTCGCTGGTCCGCTTCTCGGTGGTGCTTTCACCGATAACGTCACCTGGCGATGGTGTTTCTATATCAACTTGCCCATCGGTGCTGTTACTGTTATCGCCATTGCCATCTTCTTCCCGCCTCCCGTTCAGAAGAAGCCCGAAAGCGAGTCGTTCATGCAGACATTGATGCGCTTTGATCCTATCGGCACCCTGATCTTCATCCCCGCCATCGTCAGTCTCCTGCTCGCTCTTCAATGGGGTGGTACCACGTACGCCTGGAATAGTGCTCGAATCATCGCCCTGTTCGTTGTCTTTGGTGTCCTGCTCCTCGTCTTCCTTTTTATCCAGTGGAAGCAGCAGGAAAACGCGACGGTCCCTCCCCGTATCATCAAGAAGCGAAGTGTCATGGCCGCAGGGTCTTTCGCTTTCTTCGTCGGTGCCTCCTTCTTCCTCTTTGTCTACTACGTCCCCACATGGTTCCAGGCTGTGCAGGGCGTCAGTGCCGTCCAGTCTGGCATCCGCAATCTGCCCATGCTTCTCGCCGTTGTCGTCTCGTCCATCGTATCCGGTGGTCTTGTCACCACCTTTGGTTACTATACCCCATTCATGATCGCCGGCACCGTTCTCGCATCTATTGGTGCTGGTCTGCTCACCCTTCTGACCCCGGGTATCAGCGAAGGCAAGTGGATTGGATACCAAATCCTCTTTGGTTTCGGTGTCGGCCTCGGTCTGCAGCAGCCCCTCATCGCTGTCCAGACAGTACTTGACATAAAGGACATTCCCGTCGGAACCGCAGTTGTTGTTTTCTTCCAAACTATTGGCGGTGCTCTGTTCGTCTCGGTTGGAAACAGCGTATTCAACAATAAACTAGTACAGGAGATTGTGGAGCGCGTCCCATCAATCTCTCCGGAAGACGTCATCTCAGCTGGCGCTACCAACCTCCAGAAATTCATCTCACCAGACCTACTGCCCGCTGTGAAACTCTCCTACAGCAATGCCTTGACCGAGGCTTTCGTCGTCGCACTTGCGCTCGCCACATTCTCCATCTTCGGTGCTCTCGCCATCGAGTGGAAGTCCGTCAAGGGCAAGAAGATCGAGCCGGGCTTCGCTTAAGCCTCTCGTATCAAATATTGTGACGATAATAGACTAATAGACCTTGTACATCGCAACCGATAATATGTCGCGTCTCCGTTTCGACGGGAGCGGTTCTCTGGGAGGATGGGTCGGCGTGGAGCATTCAGCGAACGTGAACGGCTCGATTCGAGTCTCTGCATTGGGTGGCGTTGGTATAGGAAGACAATTGCTCGAAGCAATCATAGAAACCTTTTGTTATGTCTAATTCTTCGGTCGTTGGCAGGCGCCTGTGGAGGCTGTCTTGTGCATAATTTCATAAACTCTTCTCTGATCGTCTCGCAAACGCTTTCGCAAGGTGTGTCGCTGGTGTTATAAATCGTCTGTCATAGAATTCCATAACGCTCCCTTACTGTCAGGATAATACGCATTGGTGAGATGGAAACGGCAGGACACTTTGGCCACTACTCAGCTGTATACAGTAGAATCAGACTGTCAAAAAGAAATTTGTAAGAGGGGAGAAAAACAAGCAAAGTCTATAACAAACGAGTCAAATGAACAACTCCAAATATGCCTGCCACCCCTCAGTCGCCACGTTTTAACCCCTTGCATACAGAACCTCAACCTGGACGAATTGCCCTCCATCCATCCTTGCACTCAGCGCAGCGACCACATACTCTTCAATGTAACCAACAGCTAAAATGACATTCGAGAGTCGTGTATAGGTCTGACAACAAGTCGCGCCATTTTGAATAATTAAAGGGCTGCGGCGGGAATCTGCTTGCGAAGTTTGTTCTTCGATTTTCAGGACACCCAGCATAACGACTACATGAGCATCTCATTGGCGTTGAATTGTCGCGTGGGGATATCCGGTAGCAAGCTGATGGCATATGGTCGTGCAACAGCGCTGCATGAACGAGGACTTCTTCCGTGGGTATTTGACGTTGAACGGGTTATCTATGGTTCGCTGTTGGAATCTGTCGTGTTACTGTAGCACTTGGTGTGGGGTTTTGAGGATATAGAGATAAGTTACTCACGTGCATACGGAGCGAGTGTTGAATCTGTAGAACATGCAATTGCATCGTATCGTACGACAATTGTTAGAATGACATGATATGTGTTAGTAAATAAAACCTTGATGAACTTAAAAACGTCAGTTGCAGACATAACCAAGGCTTGTATTGGTAAGCCCTTTTGCTGATGGTGGCCCATTTGAAGAGCTGCGTCAATGTTTCTAATACCTCATATGAGACATGTTATAAAAGTCTATGATTCGATAAATCAGGTTGCTCGACCACATATTCCAGGTGCCCATACTTCTCTGCTCCGTCTTACTGAGATTCTGGTGTTTGGTATTTCCATCCGTGGCCACTATCATTTTCGAAAGTTCAACATCCAAGGTCTACAGGCAGCTGGATTTGCAGGAACTTGTCCAACAACCATGGCCTAGTGCCTAATGATACGAAATAGAGATGCCGAGGAGGACAGAGCCGGTTACTCAGCAATTCCTAGATGCACTGACAGTCTTTTCCCATGACATGACCGGGTCACAAGACAACAGTTGCGATGTTTTTATTATGAGAGTAGTTGCAAAGACTACTAGGTACTCCACTACTAGATAATATCTATTTGTTAGTAAGAGCACTAACATTCTGACAGCGCCAATATTTGACTATTCGCATTTATCTCTGAAGAATTGGTACTCCCTGTCGACGGCAGCCAACCCTTGAAATACTAATCACCGAGGAACAAACCTTGAATTCGAAGCAACTCGCGGGGCCTGTATTGGCGATGCCGTGGCTTACTGATCACTGGACTGCCAAGCAAAGTTCTGGCATGTCACTGCACCGACTGCAACTCAGATACAAGAGATACATACCAAGTCGTGACCAGATATGTCACTTTGAAGGCATCTACGCCAAAAGATTGGCCGCCTACACTCAAACTGTGATCACTAGCATTGTTCTCTTGCGACCTGCTTTTCCTTCTACCTAAAACGTCCAGCCTTTCGGCTCCAAATAAGAATCATACCAAAATCATGTCTTCGAAAATCCCAAACCCTCTCGAAGTGCGGACGGCATACCGAGTACCCTCATCATCAACACTAACTTGATCTAGCGCCAACCCGGACAACTCATCTTCAGAACTAACCAGCAGCTCTCCATCCATAATACCGTGTACATAGCAATCACCCACGAGACGAAACTTCCCATCGAGAGACTCGTCACTCTCTGTACTGCACTTCCTCAGCACAAACGGCGTGTTGCAACCCTCGAAGAGCGCGACGATATCGCCATTTTCCGTGTTCCACGGAACAGTTGCCAAAAATCCGCCATCATCATTCCCTTCTTCCTCTTTGCCATTCCCGTTCTCGACATTGCTCCTATCATCTCCATCATCCCGAGGCGCAAGAACCCCAACGCGGCGCCCTCGCTGAACAGCCTGCGTCGAGAAAGCAAAGCCGACAGCCGTTTCTGCAGATCAGATTCCATTTCTCTGTCGAAACCCATAATCCACATCCACTGCCCTGTCTGATGAATTCGAACTCTTTCCATATCGTCGTCTTCCGTCGGCCCACGAGCGTAGAATTGGCGATAAGCTTGGAATGAGTCGCGAAACTCGGCCGCTATCTCACCTGTCTTCGATCCCGACGTATCCTCATCACAACTGACCGCCCTTGATTTTGAGATCCCGGTCCTACTCTGACCAAAGCAATCACCCGTCAACGTCCTCGAAAGGACACTCTCCCACTCTTCACTCTTATATCTCCTAAACCCCGATCTCTCCTCAAGCCCCGTAGCAATGGCGAGGAGTATATTCCGACTATCCTCATCATTCAGATCTGGCATCTCGGCTTTGGGGTTATTATCCAGATTCACGAGTTTCCGCAAGTCCTTGTCATGTGAATAGCATCGCCAGCCCGCACTAAAAAATTCGACTTTGGCTAAAACCACTCCACGAACGGACAGACAAGATCTACCCTTGACTTCTTCCATGCTTATTGTCGGTGATGTGTGTTCACCTCCGCACCGATACAAGTCAGTCGCGAGCTCGGATCGCGACTGTAGTGTCCAGTCAGGTACCCAAGATGGCAGGCCTTCGAGTCGCTGATCGAGACCTGCGCAGCTCAGGACTTCGGCTCCGAACCCGGCTTGGATGAATCGACTTGCGACGTCAATGAATAGCTGCGATGCTGTATTCCTCGGGGAATAATCCGGGATGATCGAACGGGCTATTTCGTGTTTTGCTAGCCCGATCACGGCATAGACCTTGTCTCGCGGATCGCTTGCCCTACTAGTCCGCAACAACTGCAGCAGCTCGAGATCAGGTTTCCCAGCTTGCGTGCTGGATAGTTCCTCATCACGGCTCATAGATGGTTCGCCGTCAGATTCAGATCCACCGTGCTCGTTGCTATTCTCAGCTCCTTCCAACCTGTCCCGAAATCGTCCAAAGTCCGGTATGAGATGCATAGCCCTCCTAAACTCATCAGCAATAGTGCCAATCCGCAGGACTCTCGGTAACATGCACTTCCTCGCCTCTTGTGGAAAATCATCCGTCGAGTCCGGCTCGGGCTGCTTTTGCCTCAGCGAGTGTATCATAGCTTTCATATCCTCCTCCTCCGGCAGCGTCGGCGCACACGAACTCTCGGCATCCTTCTCACCTGGATGAAAAAGCGATTCAAAATCCCCTTTCAGCCCGGGACATTCAAACCCATCCCCATCCTCAACACTAGCTTCGTGACGATAATGCCCCGGATTCGCAACAACCAATGAAGCCCCTCTATAAATCTCCCCCATAATCCCTACCTACTGCCCCCTCTCTTCAACATCCCCCTGATTGACACACAACGCATCGACCCAAACCCACATTGCAGGATACCGTCTAAACACCCTGTCTATCGCCCTGTACAAATTCCGCGTAACGCCAAACACCCCCCCATCACACCTAACCCCTACAATCCCTCCAGCATCCCCCCAAACATACGAAACCACCACACAAGCCGGCGCCTCACGCAGCGAGAAAGTCCGCATCTGCAACTGATGCGCGACCCCCCGTTCACAAGGCAGGATCCTCAACACCCTGAACTCCCTCTTCCTCGCATCCAGCGTCCCCTCGATCCTCCGCCCCGTCCCAAAATCATGTATACACCGCAGCCGCTCATCGCGCCACCCCTCGTCGCCATGCGGCAGCACATCGTACACCCTGCCGCCGAACTCAAGCGCCGCTCCTTCTTTCGCCTCCCACGGGGACCTCCGGAGGGTGAACGAATCTATGTCCTCTGGACCTATGCCAGACAGGGCGGCGACATATTGCTAAATAGCCCCTGATTCCCCTGTGCTGAACTCATCGAAGAGGACGCGCATTTCGTACTCGTTTTTAGTTGGTACGGGCCGCAGGACAGAGGCAGAGACCTCGGGCGAGGGGGGTTGCGACTGTTTTCCCGCCATGTTTGACTTTTTACACTTTGCGCTTTACAGGTTTTCGAGGCACGTGAGTGTGAGAGATGCACAATGCGACCTTCCGCTGGTGATTTGGTATTCTAGCCCAATCAGGCGACGAATGATGTTGTCTGCATGTACGAAGATCCGTAGCGACATATTCCTGACCCATAATGTATACCTTACAACACTACACCCCACAATAGGTACACATTCTAACCTCATAGCATCGTGTCCTCGTCCGAGGGAGATTAGAGTCACAGATCGAGCAAAAAGTGGTAGAGCCGTCCATATTTTGACAGTATGAGATCGATTTATGTCATGGTTGAACTGACGACTTCACATTCACACATGCTGGTATTATCACGACAGAGCATAATCTTAGGATCGGGTTTATGTTGTTCACTTCAATATCTTCATTCTTCCTAAGCTGCCAATCTATTCCTTCCCACCAAGGAATCGATAAACAACCGAGAAATCCCGTCCCTTGCATTTATCATTCTGCTCGGCTTCTTCGTAGACCTCACGGGCCTTAGCAGCAAGCTCGAGCTTTGCATCCGCTTCTTCAGCAGCAACGATCGCGAGCTTGAGATCCTTCTTCATCAGGCTTATGCCAAAGCCGCCCGAGTAGTCACGGTTTGCGGGAGCTGTATCAATAACACCCTTGACGGGATTGTTGACCTCGCTCGGCCAGCACTTTCCAGTGCTGACGTTGATGATATTCGCGAGAACTTTGGGTTCGAGGCCCCATCTGATGCCGAGGTTCATGGCCTCGGCTGTTGCGATGTTGTTTATAGCCAGCAGATAATTGTTGGCCAGCTTCGCGCTGAGACCAGTGCCTTGAACACCGCAGTGCAGGACACGCTTGCCCATGCGCAGCAAGATTGGCTCGATCTTGGAGACGAGCTCAGTGGGCGAGCCGAGCATGAAGGTCAGTGTGCCAGCTGTGGCGCCCACTACACCGCCTGACATCGGGGCATCAACGAATTGGCCCTGATTTGCATCCAAGACCCATTTTGCGACCTCGCGGGATGATGAGGGGTCGATGGTCGATGAGTCGATAAGTATCCTGCTCTTGGGCGGGAGTTCTGTCTTTAATATTTCTGAGTAGACACTCTTGACATGTGATGGTTCAGGCAGAACGGTGATGATTGTATCCTTGTGAATGAGTTAGTCATCTGAGTAAACACGGACTAGTTCAAGCAAAGATGAGGTAATGAAGCTTTCATCAGAGGATTGGCTTTGAGTTTGTTAATCATGAGAAGGACGGCGAACCGACCCCAACTTAGATCATGTTATCGAACAACTGGATCATCATAGAAAAGCGAAATGGAGTAACAGGAAGATGATAATGACCAAGAACAATTTTACCTACAGCGTATTTGGCAGCGTCACCGACGCTCTCGGCTATCTTGACAGCAGCCCCCCCAGCTGGGGATGACAGCATCTCCTCAGCAAGCTTTTCCGCTGCAGCTTTGTTGATGTCGAATAGTTGAACTGAGTCGGAGGGCGGGAGCTTGGACTGCAGGTTCTTGGCCATTTGGTACCCCTGTGCAACGTGTACCTGTTAGCGCATTCCTAGGTTCGTGGTGCAGTAGAGACAACATACCATCTGGCCAAGACCTATGAAGCCATAGGTGTCGAGCCGCCGTGACGAGGCAGAGAACCCGCGCCGTTGAGCACCAAGAGTGCTCCGAATGATGCGGTAAGCTCTCATCGTAGTGGAAGGAAGAGGACGACGAGGAAGCACGCAACAACCCAGGCTGATTCTGCTACCTCGAGTACCGTGTGTGCAATTGCTTGCCCATCTGACGGTGAATGCTGCAGAGGGCAATTGACAATTGAATACAGAAGCGAGGTCGAGGTAGTTGTCCGGGAGGAATGTGGCTTGCCGACCGCAAGGTAGAGAGCTCCGGAGATTCAATGCAGGTCCCTGGGGCTGCTGCTATTGACAGCAACTCGCGGGGTACTGTTATCCGTGAACCGGCAATGGCCGGCTCTAAGCTGAGCGAGCGAGCCCCTGGACCGACTGCCCCAGCAGGAACGATGCAAGATGATCACGACGACCGCATCTTGTCCGAAAGGGATGTAAATAAATAAGAGGAACACTCTATGGCTGCTTTCAGCCACGCGGATGCGGTCTCATGCCATGGTGGATGTGCTTGTTCTTTCGCAACTTGAAAGGTTGTGTGAGTGAGGAAGAAATCAGAGGGTGCGATTTCACCACTGGAAAATTTTAGCTGAATAAATGCTCGCTTGCCGTCCCGCTCACAGTGCGCAAGACTTTGCGGTTGACAGAGCTCGGGCCACCCAACAAGGGCAGCTCGCCAAAGTCCTTCAATGCACACCGTCTCATACAAGTCGTTGCCTACTACCATTGCAGTATTCAGGCGGTCTTTTAGGTAGAAGCTGTCGTTGGCTCTCATGATATGAGTAGCCTGTGAACCGTTCCAGGCCATGTGAATTTCCTTCTTCTCAGAAGTCACTGCTTACAAAAACACCCTCAGGAAACAGTATTCATAAGTGACAATCAACGCCATCCTCGGCAAAAAAAAACATAAATTCACCGTGGCTTATTCGCCCAGTAAACTAAACGATCCGGAAAATCCTTGTCTGTCAACGGAAACCCAGACACAAGAGGTTCTCGTCCTTGAGATTTTATCCCAAACGGCACACGCATCTTTCCCGCCCTTGCTTAGAACGAAGCTGCCACCGAAGGCCGTTGGAATCATGTCATCAGTGGCCGAGGGGATGGATACGACGACAGCATGACAGGTATTACATCAAACAGACCACTACATGTAGGTGTAAAAATTAAACGTAGGCAACTAATTCTTCACCATCGTCGTATCGCGATGGCATAGTGTAGATCTGAATGCAGTGTTCAGAACGGTCGCATAGATAGTAATCAGTTTAGAGCAGAGGTACTCCTAAGATCTGCTTTTTCAAGACGTCCCAAGAGTCTGACTCTTGATTTTACTTGTCCCACCTTTTTAGAAGAGGGTATCATACACTATCTAGTCAACTTCGAGATACAGTGTCACAAAGGTTTACGAGCTGCTGGATAATTGGGCAACACAGAGCTACTTCATTGTGAGCGAGTGATCATTATTTCTTATCTTATGGGTGGGACGCCGTTCCTGTCATGCCAGACCAGTCCCCCGTGTTGGTGTGTAAGGGTTTTATACAAGTGCCATTTCGAGGCTCGGGCAAATCTCTCAAATGGCGAGCTGGGACATCCAGCTTTGGGGGTATGTGTGGGTAAAAAGGGAAAAACGACTAGTAAATGCAGCTATCAGCGTAGCTGCCAACACCCAAGACTTTCTCTACCGATCGTCCGCAAGTAGACCGAGAAAGCGAGTTCAACCTTTACTCTCTACCAACAGCCCTGATGAGAAAAGGAGGCCCACAGCACCTTATGATCCAAATCATAGGATGCGTGGAGCTGGAGCAATCTGAGAAGGTCATCCAGGCTATGAGTCCTCCTTCTAGAAAACGCCCATAACGTATGGAATGAGAGCACTAGTTCCTGAATTAGTAACGGCACGCAGAAGACTTCGGAAATAGACAACTCACCCAACGGCTAGAGTCGCACTGAGGCCGACCAGAGCTCGGTTCCTGACACGCTCCTTTCGCAACTGCACTTCAGTCTTCACCTTCTTGGATCTCGGCTCCTCGGCAGGCTCGCTTATGACACCGTCCTCCTCGTCCTCCACCGTGATATCATCGGCCTTGCGCTTGCCCTTAGAAGCCACAGCCGTAGATTCTTGGCTTTCCGCATTCTCTGCAGCTGCCAGTGCGACCATTTCTTTGGCCTTCTCGATCATAGCCGCTGCTTCCTCAGCACTTGGCGGACCATCAGTAACTGGGAGCTCGACTTCAACGGTGGTGTGTTTCGTCTCCACGCCGGCATTGAACTCTACTTCTTGGCCGACCTTGATTTGCACCTTGGGCTCCTCTTCGACGGGCGCAAGAACAACTTCGGGCTCTTTCTCGATTGTCTTCATTGTGATATCCTCACTCGGCGCGGTAGAAACGGTATCTTCCGTTTTGGCGCCATTGGTCATGGATTCAGATTCCGTCTCTTCTTGGAGAGACGCATCAATAGAGCTTGTCTGTGACGCCGAGACTTTGGTAGATCGCTTTCGCGGAGAGGCAATGACCCTCTTCTTCGCTGGACTCGCGGAACGACGGCCACGAGTGCTTCGAGGAATCGAGGAAGGCGTGGGAGGCGGGATCAGGTTCGGTTGAGCCAAGAGAGTGAAATCGAACTTGGGGGGTGCGGAAATCTTCTTGGGAGGGCTATCAGGCGCACTCGTGACAGAGATATCTGCGGGATCGAGCAAAGCTGAAATCCATGGGGTGATCCGGTATTCCTCGGCAAGAGCCATCGCATGCTCCGGGGGAATCCAAACATTGCCTGCCGTTTCCTCATGGCTAGTGGTGGGTAGCGACTTCATGTACTTGCGCTCGGCCTCCTCTTCGTTTGCAGCCGCATATGGAAATGTGGCCTTGAACATCCCAGTCGCAGAAACGTATCCATCCTGGCTACGGCGCATCAGAAAATACGAGCTAGGTGATGACTTGAAGATTCCGGAAGAGATTCCTTTGGGAAGAGGTGCGCGGAGGTGTGCGTAGTCGAAGACGCCAAGGTGTGACGGGTCGACGTCTCCGACAGAGCTGGCAGCGACCATCTTAGGCGTCAGCTGAGTTTGGCCCAGGCGGCGACGCGACACGAGATCGGCATCTGGCGCATGGTTAGTTGTCGCTGTATCGTTAGCTTTAGGGTGACGCGCTCTTACAGACAGGGACCTCGTCGGTCATGAGCGGGTTGTGCTTCTCAGGAAGCTGTCTCGAGGCAGCCATTTTTGTCACACGGGTCGAGTGACCAACGCGACTTGATTAAAATGCGTAGCTAGCGACCACCTAGACGGCAGTCGAGAGCAGTGAGTAATGTGATGATTAAACTAAAGCTAAGAGACAAGGACCTGATGCGGAGGGCGCGGGTTAGCTGGAGTTGCTTCGGGCTGATTGGCGCGAAGTCGCGGATTCGAGGGCCGCCATCGAGGAGGCGCGACGTGAAGCTCGAATTGCGCGGGTCGCCCAGGATGATGGATCTCACTCACTGATGGGTAACGTGGGTTCTGTAAACGGGGAAAAGAAATAGGATGAATAGAAGAGATGGAGAATCTGCAGCAAGGAGAATGCAGATAGAATATGATGATGATGAATGTCAGTGACCCGAGGCAGTCGCCAGCGCCAATTGACTCGAGAAAGTGACAATTGGTGAGACGAGATGATCAGGGTTGGGTGACACGGAGCGCAAACGGATGGGCTTTTTTTCTCTTCTGTCCTTTCGCAAGCCCTCGACTGGGGGAGGAAAAGGATGGGCTTGGTGACTTGGTCAGAAAAGGGAAAAGGGTGAGAGGGGGGAGGGACGATCGCCTGGAGAACCGCAGGGAAAGAAGGGGGGGCAGAGGTGGCCAAGGGTGACAAGTTACAACCTGCTACTAGCATATAAGGTATGCGCGTGTTCGCTGGCGTTCTGGTGGTGGAAGCACTGCTGGCGTTGCCCGCGTGTTCGATAGCTGATGTACCTGTAGCTAGAGCTGTAGCTGTAGCTGCACCTGCCGTCCCATCGTACCTACCTGTAGAGTGTGCCCAGTAGCGTGCCGCCTTCAATGCCAATTTCAATGTCGAAATAGGGCCCTCTGATGATTGACCCACAGCGGACAGTGATGAAGCGATGACCAGCTTCGGCAAGCACGTCTCGCGTGTTGGCACGTCTCCGCTTGCCAAACTGATTTGGGCTTTTTGATTGCTGGCCCGAACTGACCCAAGCGTCTTTTACTAGGCTCAAAGAAATTACACCTCGATATTTTCTGAGGTCTTAGCTCATTCAGGACTAGTGCTAATACCCCTTCGGGAACTCATTTAACCTCGCACTACTAATCCCTGTTTTGTCCATTAGGTTCTGTGCTGCCGACCCCTGGCCCAGGCCCGATGCCGATTCTCTATTCGGTTCGGATAATTTGAGGTATACGCAAAATAAGACGGCCGGCAGTCTTCAATCTCAAATGTCATGATGCACATACATTTTAAAGCCTGTAACACCAACTACGTTTGTTCCCGATTGTCCAAGCAACATTAAGCAATCTGGGGATGCAGCTATCGAGTAGACATGTCCGGCAATCAAATAGCTAACAGAAGCCCGTCTGTAACACCATACTATTCTTTGATAAATCAACCTCGGCAGGAGGTGCGATCTCAGAGTGACATTGAGATGATGGATGAGCTGATTTTATAATCATTCACTATTGCTTAGCAGGAACATGCCCTGCTTTTATCTCATTGCCTACTTCACAGCGACTTATATCGCATCATTTAGAATATGGGCTTCAGATCGGTATTTGTGTTGATTTTCGGTAGACATACATATTACTACTAGTAGTCAATCAAAATGTTCCAATATCTATGAACAGCGCTCTTCTACGCCTTGCTATCATGGGTGTCGACTGCACCAGTCGACACATTCCACAAGGCATGTATTGTATAAGTGCGTATTCAAGAGTCCAGGAAGCCTTCCAATTCGGCTTTGTCATCGTCCTCTTCATGCTCACTTTCCTCCTCCTCCCCCTCCTCCTCTTCTTCGTCCTCGTCCTCATCGTCATCTTCCTCTTCCTCGTCACTACTCTCCTCCTCTTCTTCTCCAGACTCTTCTTCGTCCTCAGCCAAAAACTCATCAAGTGTCATGCTTCCAACACCTGCTGCCGCTGCGCCAACAGCAACACCAGTGCTGCCATTCCTCCCCGCATCTCCCAGAGTCTCAGAGGCAGGCACTGCCCTCTTACCATCGGGTATATAATCCTGCCCAGTCCCGTCCTGTCTGAGTTTCGGATCTGGCTCTTGACCTTCCTCGACCCAATCTGGCAGTGCCTCATACCCGCGTAGACCATGCACAGTTCCTCCGCGCGCCAGCACTAGCGTCGAGGAACCTAGCATGAAGCCCTTGCGGGTTTCCGATGGGCTTGGAGCCTGGGGTGCAGGCTTAGGCGCGAGGAGCATTAGAGTTGCGAGCTGTGGGACCGCAAGCAGGGCTTTATAGAGGCGTGTACGATCGCGTAGGTCGTACGATGTGTCGTAGCGCACCAGTATTGTCACGTAATCCCAGAGTTTCGCAACGGGATGTTCAGACGACGGTGTGAAGCCCGGTGGCGCCGCCTCGCCGCCGTCTTCTGTCGATGTAATGTCCTGTTTCTCTGCTTCTTTGTTGAGGACATGGAGATATACCTTAGCTGCTAATAGAACTATCTGTCGCTTGGCTACTTCTGATTCGTTTGCGAAGTCTTTGAGTAAGATGCGTAAAACATCCGGCGCGATATTGTCCTCGCTATTCAACCCAGAGAACTCTCCTACAAGCCAGATGATTGTTGCGCGGGCTTGTGGATCTGTGGCCGAGTCGAGGTTCTTGGCCAGACGGATAACGGTGTTAAGATGTGCTTCAGGTTCGAGTTGAATGAGATGCCGGATGACAGTTAGAGATTCTGCCGCAAGCGTGCCGTCGAGGCTTGTTATTTGTCCCAACAGCAGTCGCATGCACCGTGGTGCTGTCGCAGGATCTGCTTGAGCGCACCGGCCTATCGCGCGAACAGCTTCTCGGACTAAAGCTTTGTTTGTACCTCGGGAGAAATGTTCAAGTTCATTGAGTATCAGACTCTTTGTTTGAGGTGGGCTGTGGGGAAATATTAACGCAAGAACTTCAAGCTTGAGTTCCCATATTGGGGCGGTGTCTGTAGCTCGGACGAGGAAGTGAGAGGCATGTTTGACGAAGGATGACGGGTGCGCCAGACACACGGATACGATATTATAGAGCGCAATTTGTTCGATATCTTGTGCCCCACGGAGTAAGGCGATGAGAGGACCGACAGCAGTCGTGGTGTATTCGGGCGTACCAACTTCCGCATAACACCGAGCAACTGCGATTACCACGCCGGAGTTTCGACTTTGTAGTAAAGGTTTTATCCCGTTTAGTAGAAGAATTAGATCCGGATCTAGGATCCTAACCTGTTCGACGTCGGCTACAGGGGAAGCTTCAGATTCCCTTTCGCCATAGAAATCTTGTAGATCGGTAGCTTTGTCCTGCGCTTTCGCACTTCTCGTCCGCCAAGGGAAACATCTCCGCGCATACATGGTCATCATTCTCAGCATGGCCAGTTGGCTCCACTCGTCCATGTCGACTATCTTTTTCACAAGCCCTCTATAGTGCTTGTGTATCAGATCTATGCGCTCTGGACATATCTCCATAAATGCACTGACAGCTGCGCCGGCGACGAAGTACTGCTTGTCGCCGAGGAGCGTGGCCAGATATTCAAGTAACTGGGGGAGGGTGGTAGGCTCGAGGCGATAGCACTTTGGGATGGATAGAGCGGCGGCCTTTCGCACGTGCGGCGACATATCCCCCACGCCCTTCTTGATAGCCAATGAGACGATCTGACTAATCACCGGGACTCGAATGCCGGACATAGTGCGTAGAGCCAAGGCTCGGACTTGAGGGTTTGTATCTGACAGGGATTTCTGGATGGTGTTGATGGACAATAGGGCAAGATCAGGTTCTTGTTCGGCATGGTGGATCAGGTATATGTAAACGAGCTTCTTGATTTCGATGTTGGGAGAGGCGACATTCTTGACGACTGACGAGAAGAAGGGGAGGGTGCGCTGCTGGCGGTACATCATCTGGAAGAGGCAGAGATATTAGCAATTCTGGTCAGACGATCTAACTTCGGGGCGTAGGAACACACTGCTATTACGCGCCGCAGCCCGTCGAGGACCTCACGCTCATTGCGGCTGTCGAGGAGCTTCTTGAGCTGGGCGGTGGGCAGGGACCTGGTAGTGACACGGGTGCTTCGAGCTGCCTGGGCAGCGTCAAGAGTGAGGTCTCGAGCTTTGGAGATATCGCAAGTCAGCGGAATCGGCAGCTATTGGTACTCTGCTGGGACGGCGCTTCTTACCACTCTCCAGCAGATTGGAGATCCGTGAGATGGACTCCATGGCGACTAAGTGGTATACGGACAATCAGCTAGCTGACGAGCTGCTGTCGCCGATAAGTCGACTCTTCGGCTTTTGGCGCGCGTGACGTCGGAAGTTACTGGGCCAGAACAGCGTGAACAGCTACAGTACCTGGCTGAGCTGTTCGCGGGGTTGCTCCGTGCCGCGACATCCCGCCATTCCGCCCCACCACCGAATGTTAATGCCGCCGCCTGAGCGTCTTGAACATGCATACCTCAAAACTCACATTCCTGGCTGGCTTGTTCCACATAGATAGGAGAGATGAAGTAATA
Organism: Xylariaceae sp. FL1272; assembly: GCA_022432385.1. NCBI lineage: Eukaryota > Fungi > Ascomycota > Sordariomycetes > Xylariales > Xylariaceae > Xylariaceae sp. FL1272. The sequence goes on from JAJJXC010000035.1 coordinate 362,896, forward strand.
TTCAGCGCCGTGAGATCCCAGGGATATTTGCTGCAATGTTGAAACTTCAAGGAATCGTGCATATATCATTCTCATCATCAACCTTCCCATCTCTCTGTCCTCATGACGACAAGACCCATATTCATATCCCCAGCATTGCCGACTGAGCTCCTCACATACATCTTGCAACACCATGTCTATCCCACAACCCTCATCATCTGTTCCTCGCGAACAGACTTTCTCAACTCACTCAGCCGAGACGCCCAGAGTTCAGTGAATGAGACAACCACAGTTCCAGATGAAGAAGTACCAGATAAACCACAGGAATTACCACACTCCCGAGACACGCGAACCGTCGGCGCAGTGAAGCATGCCCTGCTTTCTTCCTCACCACTTCACCAGATCGCAACATCACGGCATATCCGCATAATTTACACCCGAACCGTCACTCATCTCCGCGCCTACCTCTCCGTCTTCTCGCCCGAAGACTCAAGAGTGCCTACCCCACCACCGAAATTCCAAGCCACGGGGAATAGAAAGCCGCACCTCATCTTATACGGCTTCCTAGACCTACATCGCGACACGAGCGAGTGGAGCGCTCAGGGGCTGAGTAACACGGCTTCAGCCCTGGTCGAAATAGCACATAGGTTATCTTGGCAGGGTCTCATTATCGAGCCTAAGAAAAGCGAGCCTGCTACTACACTTGAGGCGACGCTCTCGGAGGCCGTGCCTATTCTCAGTGGTGGAGTGCGGCGGTACGGGCTGGACTCCGAGGAGGGGGCTTGGAGCGGGAGAACTGTTGAGGTTGGAAAGGTCCTGAGCCGGTGGTGTCGTTTTCAGAGAGCAATTTGGGGTCCTGACGAAGATCATGTTGAGTGATAGAACAGAACACTTGTGATAGACTGAAAATCATGTGCTATGAATTCTCGTAGCATCACACAAACAAAGTATCGATGATGCAGCTCCTGTACACATCGCGGTGGACCTATGGCTTGCGTAAAACAAAACACACCCAACGCCTAATGGTATCTTTAATCCTCCGACTCATAACATCATAATATGCATACAGAACGTCTGTGCGACAACGAAAACAAACCACAGCCTTAAATCGCTTGCTCCATCTCCGTGATGTACAACTTAATGTGCGACTCCATCTTGAGGTACTCATCATGAGCACTCCGCACTTCATTCTCGATGTTCTCCTTGAGATCCCACATCTGGCATCGCATTAGTAAATCCAATCTCTTTATACAGAAGAATAGAACTTACCTTTTTCTCAGTCTGTTCAATCCTCACCCTCCGCCTCTCAATCTCCGTATTCTTGGTAGCCCGTTCTTCAGCCAATTTCTTGTGTCTAGCTTTGAGCTCCTCCAACTTCTCCTTAGCTTCCGCGGCCTTCCCGCGACTCTGCTCGCGCAGTTTCTCCGTTCGCTCATTCCATTTACTGAGTTGTCTCTGCAGCAGCGCCTCTGTGCGCTCGACTTCACGTGCGTTGTTTCCTCGCTCGGATAAAGCATCGCGTTGCTTTGTTCGCTTGGCGATGTCGTCTTCTTCTCTGGCCAGCTCGACGGAAATCTCGTCTAGGAGCTTGATGCAGGATGCTACGTCCGTTGAGACCACGCCGAATGAGTCCGTTGATGTCTGTAGTGCTCGAGCTCTTCGGTCGAGGGAGTCGATGTGTGCCTTGTCTGTGCTCAAGGTGTTGTTCAACTCTGTGAGACTCGTCTGTAGTGCCTGCGGGCTTTGCAGTGTGTAGGGCCGTAGCTTGGCGCTTTCCTGGCGGAGCATCATCTTCTCTGTCGTTTTCTGCTCGAGGGTCTGCTGTAGCTCTCCTTTCTTCGCCTTTGCGTCCTCTAGTCGGGCCGCCACCTTCTCCTGGTTTCGCCGCAGTTCCAGCAGTGTCTTCTTCAATTCCTCGTTTCGTTCGGTCTTCTCGCGAACTTGTGCCTCCATAGCTCTGCGGTTGTGACGCATGTCAGCGAGGCGACTTTCATTGTCCTGATTCTCTCCATATAAAGACTCGATACGGGCTTTGGTTTGCTCGGCCTTGTTGAAGTGCGTGTCGATGACGTTGGTCTGAGACTCGCGGAATCGCACAAAGTTGATCAAGTAGCTGAAGATCTTGACGAGGCGCGGGTGCGTCGGCTTGTAGAGGTCCAAGAAACTAAAATCGGAGATCCCGCACTCAAGCAGAAGCCTTCGTAACGACACATAGAAACCCATCAGATTTCGGGTGTCCGGGGGCACGATGTCGATGAACTCGCCGCATACGTCTTCGGCCGCCGCACGCATGGCGGGCTCGACGGTCTCTCGTGTCGCGTTGAGCAGGAGTTCGGCGAACCACTCGAATATCATCTGGACTTGGACGGGATTGGGCTTCTGTAGATCTGCGACGGTAAAGGGGATACCGATGTCTGTTATACATCCGACGATCTCCTTGTCCGGTAGGCGCATGAATGCATCGGCATCTTCCTCCTTCTTGCGCGTGCGCGACTGCGTTTGCGACGCCGGTATTATCGACACTCGCGGATTGAACGCCATGGTAAAATCGCGATTCCCGTCACTGTCAGAGTTGTTGGGAGTATAACGCGAGCTGTCGATGTCGCGGTCTTTGCGCCAGTAATGTTATTTGAGATTTGATCTTCAATAGTGGGATGCTGTCAGTGAATGTTTTGGTATGGTTGTTATGCGGGCCAAAGTAAACAGAGGTAAAGTGGTTCCTCAATGGGTTAGACCGTTTTATCGATAAGCAACAACCTAGCCCTCTTGGCGGCGCAGGGCATCACCTGAGGTGAGCCAACTCGTCCGAGGAAATTCTCCTGTAATTTTGCTGCTCAAAAAAGTATCGACAAAGAAATTGTATTTGGATGAGTGGCATTTTGGCATTGAATCTCCGAGGGCTTGGAGTGAAGGCGAATTGTCCTTGAGATGACAGATCATTGCATCTTTCGGCAGCGTCCCCTAGCGCCAAAATGCCGTCGTAACTTCAAGCAAAGAGATGCCAGGGTCGGAGAACGGTACCGTAGGATTGCCTGTTATGGTCTCAGGGTTTATATACATGAGAGAGCGTCAAATGTCATGAGAGCCTCTTATTTCAGAATCTCAACATGTCAAAGCATCCACAACACTCGTCAAGTCTCTCGCTGCGAACGCCATACTAATGAGACTACTCTCGTCGCCCAGTCTTTCATCCCATCTTTACGCGTTAACAGGCTTGCGCTGAAAGCCATCCGAGCTGCGTGTAGCTGGGTACCGGCAGTGAAAATCTGAGCCTCAAGAGCCGTCTGGAAATAGTCCAAGAGTAGTGTGGTGGCTGTGCCTCTTTCTATACCGTTGTGTCATCTAATTTTTCTAGTTCAAAGTATGCGATAACAAGCTCCTCTCAGATGGTTGTTCTAATACAATAACGTACCAATGGTCGAGGAGACGAGATCAGCACTGGCCTGGTCATGCTATTAAGATAGTCTTCTCATTATTATCTGCGCATGAAAGGAAACTTATACTATAACCGTGTGGTCATCATAGAGCTTAGTAGAAGAAACAATCGTCAACCACAGCTCAAGTTCGGCAGTGATATTCAAATATGTCGTCCGGGAAATCCTGGCTGGCGGTGCGAAAGGGAATTACCTCATTGGGATGATTCCGCGCACGCCCAAACACGAAACAGTTATAACCAATATGGCTCGATTATGCTCTTCTCTAGTATAGTCCCTGAACGGCAATTCTCCCTCGATCGTAAGCTCTGTCAAAGCCGAGTTCTGGTTTGCAAGTACTCCAAGGACTTTGGCAAGATGCTGCGGTGGAAATAGAAAGGAGCGACAATACCAACAGGCTAGTATTGGCACATATTTGGGACGACCTTGCACTTTCCGGCACGAGACAGAGGTGGTGATAGGGATATTAGGAGATAGTGGGTGCTTTCTCAAGGTTGCTGACATTGATCTCTCGGTTTTATCACGATAATTCAAATCACGCCCCGAAGATAAGGAGATGATGAGAAACTAGGAAAGACTCGAGAGTGCTCGACACCTCTTAGAGGCCGGTAACTCTGAAGGTCTAGAAATTATCATGTGTTATAAGATGTTCATCCGATCTTAGCCAACAAGGTTTGCTGACGAACTTCAAGCAACAACGCCAAAGTTACGGCAGACATACAAAAGTATTCTATATTGATCGACCTATGTCAGTTACAGCCAAGAAAGCGCCTTGTTATTATCAGTCAATACAGCGCCCGTATTTGGCATATCCGCCTCTAAGCTAGATCGACAGAGACCGTCAACACAACATCAGTCTCTACGTTAAAATGTCCGAACAGATACATTTGCCTGAACTTCACGTGTTCGGCACTTTTAGTAGCTTAGTAGCTCACCTCACTCATGTTACTTCAATTACGGTCTAAACTAACCTTGCAAGCCACATACACAGTATAAAACTACTTGGTAGTCATATAGCGACGTTGAGGATGACAAGTGGCAGTACGTGACGATTCAAGTTGCCGAGACAGGAGCATATCATCCTTCAGTATAGCTAATTTGAGCTGCTAGTATTCAAAGCCTCCGTCGGTCATCGCCTCTCTAACAGCAGACATCTGTACATCTCCATCTGTGGCAGGTTGTTGACTTCCTCCCCTTTCAGCCCTATGACCATTAACTAGAATGGGCATACCACGGCTAAGAGTCCGACACTCCTAGCTAGTGCGCTGTCTTCTTACTGCCAGTAACTCTTTCTGTAGCTATTCGGAGTCGAACTAATGGCACTCGCGCCTGAAAGGATTCATATGTGTGATACGACTGATACTTGAACTTGATCTTATTTCAATTGTTTATTACACTATCTCTGCACGATGACAAGCAGTGCGTTCCATGTTCTGAGTTTAATACTTCCAATACCTAAACGTTCCCCTCAGGCTTCCTCCGTGTTCTCCACTACCCGTTGTTTATCTCAGTTGCGGGGTCATCAATGAATAAGAGTGCCAAATCACGAGATAGGATGTGTATAATCTCGCCTGTACACTCGCTAACAATTCAAACAGTGGTTCGTGATGCCGACTGCGCTCTACTACTACCCATAGCCATGCCGTTGTCTAAATTGTCTGCTAACAGACGGAATAGATGCTTGTCGTCTGAATTCTTATTACCCTCTCCATAAGTACAGCGCCTTGCAAATGGCCAATTGTCTTTTGACGGCTTGGAGCTCTCTCTCGGCGGCTTGAGCCTCTCTTTCGACGGTTTCGCCTCTTTTTTGAGCAGCTTCGAGCTCTTGCTGAAGGACATTGACGAACTCGTCGTCCTTAGCAACCACCTTGTTGGTCTTGTCATTCTTATCGATGTTGTCCATCCTGTCATTCTTGTCCATTGACGACGGTTTCTCTTCTATGGAAGCAGTACTAGCGACTGCGGAGAGCGTTTGATACATTGTCGTTGAACAAACACAGAGTGAGGTTGCTAATATGTGCGAAAAGCGATTTTGTTGCACGAGCTACACTAGGGCGTGCGAATCGATGAGGTCAAGTCTTCGATGGACACGGATTCGAGCCTGGAGCAGGTAACCCTGGCGAGTAACTGGTCGAAGGCTCGGAAAAGAAACACGAAAGCTTGTTCACCGCGAAGTGGGAAAGATCTTCTGCTAGACGGAAAATAAGCACACTTGTTGTAACAAAATTTACGATACCAATATGACGTGAGGAGGCGAAGATTGTGCAAAGATGAGGTAAAATAATAGGTAGAAACCAGTAGGTCTAGTGTACCTATGGGCCTTCTCATACCGTCGGCTACATCGAAGGAGCTTTCCACCGTGAAGGAGCTTTGTTCCGAACAGCACTGGAACTGGAAGTTACGAGGGCATTGGGCACATGCCCCTACCGCGAAGGGCAATATCTGTAGAAGGTACGTCAATGAATCAAGGTGTCTATCTCATGGACTGAATTTTCAACTCCGATTTGGATGGATCCATTGGTTACAAGTCACTTCGTGTTAACCTTCGGCTGTGCTTACCAATTCGTCTCTCGATCTCGTGAATACGTCCCCACTTCAGGTCACGCGGTTGCTCATTTTCTCTTACTTATAAACCAATGGTGCTGTTGATTCTAGGACCATTGAGACTATTAGTTTAGTCCCAAGGGCCGTTCATATATGTGGTGCCACCGATAAAATGATATCAGTTATTCCAGCCACCATTGTATTTGCTCAGCATAGCATCGTACTGGAACAAACACGTGATTCTCATAGACATTTGACCCAAAATCTGGTCAGTCGTTGGATCATGAATGCAACCTGCGTTTGAACTTTTGGGTAGTCAGACATATTGCACAACATCAACTAAGGACTTTGAAGGCTAATCTGGACTACTCAAAAATCTTGCAAAATGTGAGCGACGGGAGAATTAGTTGTCTAGTAAGGTGCAGCTTGATGCGCTGATATCAGACAACTCTTATGATACTTGACTTGTGCAATTCGTACAGTTATTGCCAACCATGACTAGGTACCTGGGTTCAAACCGTCGGCCGTTGGCGATGCCGCTACGTGTGCATGCAGTGAGAGATACATGTACTTATTTCATATTATATCTGGTCCATCTAAATCTAGAAAAGTCCTGGTATATTTTGTTTCTGATCCCACACAAGTAAGCTGACGTTCGCAGATCAAATCTGAAACAGCATGTCATGTGCCGTTATGATTGGTTCAACGTCTGCACTGCAAGCTTCGGGGCGCGAGAGGCTAATATCAATAAATTTAAGAAGCCATCCAATTGCCGCAGCGAGAAGATACCCAAATTTACCTTCATTTATTTCAGCACTTCCACAAGTATGGCATTATTCTAGTGCTTTCCCAGGCGCCCGGTTTAGACTGTCTGTGTCCGCCACCAACGTCTGAAACCCCGTTCGAAATGGGCTGAGGAATGCAAACACCGCGAGGCATCCTGTGGCGCAAAGGATCGCCCAGAAGGATCGCACTTCGCAAGCTCCCGTCCCCTCAATGTGTTCCTGCAACCTCCACTGGAACGTGGAGGCCATCGTATGCAGCGTCTCTGGTATGTGCATATGCATTGCGTTCTACGTGTCAGTCTCACAGACCACCTACTTCTCCGCATTATGCAGTTGACACAGGTGTGTGGTTCGACAGAGCCCATTCACATTCCAAGTGCTCGCGGCGCATAGCACTGCCAAGCATTACACGTAGATGCCGTGAGGTATGTCAATCAGTTACCCCTTCTCGCGAGGACTGGCCTGCTCAGTTCGGAGCTATGCCCTATGCAAGCCATGTACCGAAGGGCAAAAGTCCAAGAACATGGGGGATGATCGGCACGACACTGATACATACAGTAGTCGATAGACGTAATGCGCCACATCGCCACAGAACGTGTGCAAGAACTTTGCAAGCATTTCCAATCTCGACGATGGGTTATTGAGCTTCTAAAACATGCCCTGCCAAGAAATGGGGAAAAGACGAACATCAGATGATGTTGGGTGCTTTGGCATCGCTTGCCAATTGGTAAGCCTGGCAGTTCGCACAATAGGACCTTGGTCCAATTACCCAACCGCCCGCACTTGGTCTTGTGATTGGCGTCGATAGTAAAGGATCTGGTCTGTCGGGGTTGCGGCCACCAATATGTCGCGCATGTCAAACATCATGCAACCTCTGGAATTCACAATCTAGCGACAAGGAATTCTCCTGTCATCACTTGGACACACGCAGATCTGCCATCTGAAGTTGGAAACCTTGCTGTGAGCTAGACATGATGTCGGTACCGACTTCCTTGCTCGAGGGTGGTACTACATACGTAGGGCGAGTTGAGAGACACCAAACTTCTGTACGTCAGAATTGCGGATCATTTCCAACCACTCGCAGTGACGCATACTACTATTTAGTTAGTCTTTGTACAGTATTCACCGTTACTAGGCGACTAGGGATGACACTACCTAATACTACCTCGACACTACTCACTTGGGAGTTTTGGCGCTTTAGTAGACCCTTGTCCGAAGCCTTGTCTGTGACGTTCGTGGGAGATCAGAGAGATGCCGACGAGTACCCTTCCTACTGTACGTTTTGTGGCGTTCCTAGGCAAGCACCCTAGTACATTGACATCACTACTGCGTTTCCGCATCTTACATTTGCTCGAACGAGTGGGTTATGGCCAAAGAACTTGCGAGACATGGTAACGAGAATACAGTAGATGGGATATCAGGCCTACCTAAACACAGCTGATCTAGACCTAGGTAGTTCGGCATTTCGACCCGTGGCTAGAGTTATTTTCAACAACCCATCAAGATACCTAGCTCAAAATTGCAACCACTACGTGTTACTTTACGAGCGGAAGATTTTGCTCTGGTAAGACAATCAGAGATTCAACGTAGTATTCATAGAGCATACAAGGTGACCGAGCGGTACCTCTCGGCTGTCATGCAGTCCAGCGTGTGCGGTGCCCACACATCCTCAACTGTCGCAGTCAACTTGCTCTATTCGGCCCATGTCCATCGGGTACCTTGCGTTGCCTTGTCGTGACACCCTGGTGATCCCACAACACGTATGTCGCGCTACGTGTAACAGTACTGTAAGCGGTACTCGTGCGTGTAGGTAGTGGCCAAGAGAAGGGTTCTACGAGACAGCTCTATTTTCGCTGGACCTCCCACAGGTACAAGCCCAACACGAACCTGTGTATCGTAAAAATGGCCCTTCGCATCTGACGGGTATCGGATAGAAGACATCGTAGACGCCCACGATAAATTGCGCTTTTGATTATGCAGCTCTGTCCGAGCTCTGTTTGGCTCACTGGCTGGATGAGTGAGATCATCTGGTCAGTCTCTTGGTGAAGATGAGAAATTACATCACTGTTGACTTGGGCCAATCTTGGATATTCTCGAGCTTGTATGTAGGGGCTGGGAAGATCTACGGCTGACTTTTCCAGGACCGGAATAGAATCAGCAGGGGTCCTAGCCCAATTGAGCTTAACTGGTCTCTATTGATCAGGGGCAGTACTTGCAGCGACACCGCAAATGCCACCGAAAGCGAAGTAGCGATCTAGGTAGCTCGTCACAAGTTCAGGGAGACGGTGGCAATTGTTGCAGGGCAGCGTCATGCCCCTTCCTGTCGTTCCTCTTGTGAGTGAATATCGAGGAGGTTATTGTCCGACGTGACCAAGCTCGAGAGACTCGTTTCTGTACTGCTCAATGACACAATATACCTAAGGTAGAGGGAAGAGGAAGGCTAGAGAGATTCGTACTTGTAGGTGTGTGTACTGTATGTAATTCGTGGTTAGTAGAGGAAAATTCTTTTGTTTAATTGAAGACCCATTCTCAAGACGGCAGTTGGTTGACGATTTAGCGGCGCAGAGACGGGAAGCACCCTTATTTCTCTAGTAGTGAAAGCTCAGGACTCCTTGCACAGACCATTCCGTTACGGCCCCCGAAAATAGACCGTCATCGTCTGGAAAAGGCCCCCCTCTGCCCAGTGCTTCAGGCCACGACCCACGATGCTTCCGGGCTCCCGCCCCCCCAATTTTCCGTCTGCAAAAGACGAGGGTCCCTACTGAGACGACCCTACCTGAAATGAAATGGCACCGTAGAGACTACAAGAATGTACTTGTAGAGGGTCATGCACGCAGACATCGATCTATTCGATGAAATCTAGAATCCTACGCATAGCAGACCTTTCAAGAAGTCCTTCGTCGGAGTTTAGTGCAAAGAAATCAGTTGAATTAGGCCGGGCATGTAGGAGGTAATCGTCTTGTGGCGCCATTTGTTCACAGGCACCGCTGGCTGCAGCCACACACCTATCCACTGCCCAGTGCCCACATCCATGGATCTATCCAACTGCCCGCCCACCTGCACCCAAACTGCCCGCCCACGGGCACGCCACCCTGAAAACGACCCCGTCCCCCCAGCCCATAAGCCAGCTGTGTGCGCCCTTACCTACCTGCATTCCGCCGGCTCGACCTGTCCTTCCCCCCTTTCAACCCTCTTCCATATCTCATCTACCCCTTCGGTCGCTCCCACTCGTCCTCGCGTCGACGCTACACGCATCTACATTGCAGTCACTCACTCGCCCGCCAGCAGTGCCAATCGCTCGAAGACGTCGCCAACTGACAAATGCCGACCGAGCCTCCGTGGCGCATCGACTGACTCCCGACCGTTGCCACACCTATCTAACCGCCCGCTCGCCCGCCGTCTCCCCGCCCAACGGTGCTCCGGCTTGAGAGTTTGCGACTGGTCCGGACCGTAACTCACCCAGAACCTTGCAATCACTTTCTTCGACCTGCGTACTGCATCAGGCATCTGACACAGCGAGGCGACGTCACGCATTCGACAAACAAAGCTCCCGAAGTATCCGATCCGGAACCTTCCGCCCACATGGCTTTCACGACTGTGCACAAATCTCCATTCACCATCGATCGATAGCCATCGCCAGCCTCGCACCCACTCACCAGTGCCAACCAGCCGTGCGCTCGTAGCTGGCCGCCACCATGGCCATGTGGCCCTTCCGCCGCAGAGGGACCAAGCGGCGCACGCGCACGGCTCCCCTTGATGGCTCCAATCCGAAAGCGCCGTATCGCTTCCAAGCTCACGACGAAGGAAGGACCCAGACGGAACCTGCAAATGCAGCTCGCGGCAGAGACATAACAGAGGGTCCACAGCACAACACACGCCGTCGGACCTATAGCTTCTCACCGGGCCGTCAGGACGCACTTCGCGTCAACAAATTAAGGAAGCAGTCTGGTCCCCCGCCGACAAGTCAGACCCGATATGGCCACGGATCCATGTCCTACGATGACATTGCCATGCGAGCCCCAACTTTACACCATGATAATTCTAGAAACAAAAGGAGAGGTCAGCCCCTACGTCGGAAGAAGTCGAGCAAGCGCCGAAAGGAGGATCATGATCGCGAAGCAGAAATAAGGGCCATGAGCCAATTCATGCCGACTCGCCCAGCTACAGATACTTGGACTTCGGGTCGACCGATGAGGAGGGAAAGCAGACGATCGCGTGGGCGTGACACTTCGTCTGACATTTCATTCCCTTTGCCCGAATCTCTCCATTCGGCTATGTCTTCAGACTCGGAGCAGATTTCCTGGAAGGTCTCGGCGATTGATGCGTTGGCGCCACGTCCGACGTTACGATATGCTTCGAACCCCGTTGCCAATTCTGCCACAGGATCTGGACCGGTCCGGTCCCAGTCGACAAGAAAAAGGATATCGGAGCGCGCAGGCTTGCCGGATGCCACGTCGCGAGATCGCAGGAGGATTCATGAATTAGCCGATGATTTTGATGCGACTGACCTGCGAGAGTTGATGGAGCGCGACAAGCGACGGAGAGAACGCAAAAGAGAAAAGGAACAGGAGCGGGTTGAAAGGCGGCTAGCTCGCAGAGCAGAGAAACAGCGCGCTGAAGAAGCTGCGGCTGCCAAGAATGGCTCGACACCGCCCGCAAACATGGAACGTGGTGTTATGGGCCGTGAGATCCCGGAGTCTTCTCATGCGCACCAGACATCAGCCATCGTCACCTCTTCAAGACGAAGGTCGCCGAGCAATTCTCCACGGAGGCAGAGTAAAACATCGCTTCGCAGCAACGAACCTCCAAATCGAGACAAGACGCCATCGCCCTTGGACGAGTTCCATAGAACAGACAGCATACCGCCAGAAGTGTCCTCTCCAACGAAGCCAACGGTCCCTTTATCAGAACCTAAAGTGGTAGAAACTACGTCTCGTCGCTCTTCAAGTCCTAAAATATTCAACTTCATACGGTCGAAAAAATCTCGGTCTAGATCACCTAGACAATCCGGCCCTGCAGCATCTAGTGAGATGATATCGCATCCTTCGGTGTCATTGAGACATGAGGATGTAGAGTCGCTCGGTCGAACATCAGATAGCAGGACCTCTCGACATTGGTTGTCATTGTTCAAATGGGGAAAGAACCGACGCAGCTCAGGACCCTCGTCGTTTTCGAATACTTCACGAGACTCCATGCTCGGAAGCCAACCAGCTTTGCCTACCAACTACTTGGCACCTCGCAAAGTAAGTTCTGGGGTGCCCAAGCGCACTATGTCACGGTTCCGTGAAGATTTGCCAGAGCTACCCATATCACCACCGGATTCCCGGATGGCTTCTCCTGAAGTTGAACCAGTCCCAACGGAACCCCTACCAGCAATTCAGGATGACGTTGTCATGCGCTATGACACCCCCACTGAAGCGATGCGTGTTACGCCGAGTTCGATGCATAGAGATGAGGTTCAGCCTTCACCGGCCCCCCATTCTATGTCCCTCGCCTCGATCGATTCGGAGGCATCATGGCTCTCAGGTAGGGTGAGTCGCAACCGTACTTCATCTGGGCTGCGAACGTCTTTGCCATATCCTCCCCGAACTGTTTCAGGATTATCCGGTGGTTCCGAGGGCCAAGCTTCTGGGCATACGGACGACGACAACATTGCCGATGATGAATACCTGAATAGTGTTGTCACTTCTAGGCTTCATCGACACTCCACTGGCGAGGCCCGCCCTAGCAGTGACGAAGATGAGGCTGATTCGTCACCAACATGGGGAGAGAAATGGGGTGAAGTGGGGCAAATTCCTCTGATGCATCACCGTGAAACAATGAAGAGTCAAGAAGGACTTTTGCAGTCTTTCAACAGTGATGATAAGGAGCTCGGCAATGCCAAGGATAGCGAGGATGATGGGGAAGGTCAAACTCCGGTCGAACCTCAACGCGCTACAAGCGTCAACTTTGGCAAGGGCCATGTCCGAAACTTCAGCGCAGGGAGCGCCAAGCTCCTTGACCTGTCCCCTCGCCCATCTGGCGAGCACCGTAGAAGTGCTATTGGGCGAGGTGCTCAGTGAGACTACAATTACGCACGAAGGGTTGAATTGCCCATTGAGTGACATTGACGACTATTGTATGAATGGACTAAGAGATGGCAGGCAGACTTAACAATTTCCAACGACACCTCACCACGAGATACCACACAATTTCCTTCCTTGTCGACACTGACCGGATACGTTCTTTCCAACATTTTCTTATCTTTCCACTCTCATAAACATTAAAAAAACTCGAAAACTACGAATCCAAGTCTGCCTGTCCTTTTCAGTCTCCGTCAACAGTCGTCACCTTCAGCATTGGTGTATATTCATACTTACCTCGTCTGCATGTCTTGCAAGCTCTTCTCAGAAGCTAACTTCACACTCAACCTGACTATCTCAACATCTACCCTGACATAAGCAGTCAATTATGTCCACACATGTACAACAGGCTTCCGCGCTAATTTCTCGTCCAATGGCCAGATTTATCGCGATATGGAGGCTTTTCTCTTCTCTTCATTTCACATATATGTGATATAACATCACATGTGTTCTACGCGGCGGTTTCGTTCTGATACCAATCCTTTTTCAATACCGCAGCGTGGCGTTTAGGTCCTAATATCGGCGGGCTGGTATGGCGAGGTACCCGCTACAAAAGTGTTCGGCAGCAACAACTCAATCTGGAGTCCGTTTGACGTTATCGGTGGAGGAAGTGGTTTCTGGTTTATTCAATACCCCTGTCTGCTTTTCTCTCCTCATCGGTTACACGGGCCAGAGGTTTTTCATTTCACGGTGGTGTAAGATGCCGATCATCAAGATAGAAAGATCATGTAAAGTTAAGGGAGGGTTGTCTGAGAGAATTGCATATCTTGTAGGCGCTCTTGCAGATATTTCTCGGAAAGTTATACTCCCTTAGTACTGCGATTGACCTCTAGGATACCTGGGTGGAAACATTGCATGTCCATAAGCAGCAGCAAACTCAATACATGAAAGACTGACAATCTAATATATGCTCTTCGTCTCTTGTCTGTACCGTTGTTATTTGTCAATTCTTGAATTGTAGAGCCCGAGTGCCTCGGGTCATCATTGCGTTTTCAGCTAGTTTATACCCAATTTCAACGTTTTCGCCCGTTGATGACGAACATTGTCTACGTTTCTGCGTCTCGTGATTTTCTCTTTCCGGACCTCCGCCAGAGCCAGTAATGTTTTCTCGAACCGCCATGAGAATGGTCGAGAATTGCCAATAAACCAGCATGCTGACAATAGAACTCATATTTCTCCTTATATAACAACTCTGGTGTCTAGCCGAAGTATAATGTAGTGGCCCTTTTATCAGTTCATATCATCCACTGCCGTGAAATCGTACCTCACACTTCTTGTTGAATCATTTTCTACCTAGGGGCAAGAGATAAGTATCAAAACCAGAGTACGTATTAATGCCATGCAAGTACTCAAGAGCTAGCGCAAAGCCCATTCGTGCAGACGTAGTCGTCAGAGCAGTCATCGAAAGTGGTGCATGCACAGCCTAGAGGACGTTAGTAACTATACAACTGCGTAAGAAGGACAAGGGAGCATACCAATACAGTGGCCAGCCCACGAACAGCCGGTCTGGCACCCACTAGAGGGCGGTGTAGAGCCGCCGCCGCCGCAGTAGCTCGAGGGCGTGTTGCTAGCGTAGACGTGCGCTGTGTTGCAGGTGCTACCGGTCCAGAGCTTGGTTGCTGGGGAGTGTCAGTTGAAAGTCTAGTTTCAATGGCATGATGATGGCATAGGTAATGAACTTACTGTCCACTTCCAAATTGGTAGCAGGCTGTCGGATAACGCTCTGCTGCGCGTCGGGCGTGAGGCTGTTTTCACAGTTGATCTGGGCTTGACCACCGTCTGCTACGGTTCCTGTCCAGACATCTGTCCAGTCGCCAGCTGAAAACCTGTAGTTAGTACGTCTTCTGTTCTTTGTCTTCTTTCCCATCATAATAAGAGATTATGATTTGACGTACTGCAAGCAGCGCAGCTATCCTCAAGCCGCAGATACTTCTTCAAATAAGGACTATATATGATCTCGCACTGCGCATACGAGCTGCCGACGCGCGCGGCGAAGGTCAGGGGGTCGGCGTAGGTGCCGGTGCCGCCGGCGTGGTTGTTGCGGCCGCCGCAGGAGTAGGCTGTTGCGTCGGAGCCCGGCGGGTCGTTGTCTGGGCTGCCGTAGAATGTGGTTGTTATTCCGCTTTGGATCGTGCATGCGGTTGAGGGGATGGCTGAGCTGAGGATTAGGAGGGTTGTGGGTTGGAGATGCATTTTCGAGGGGTATGTTTGTCAGTTTGAGGGTTTCTGGATTGGAACTTGGGGTATTAACTGGGGTTGGGTGTGTGATGGGTTTGGACGAGCAATCCAGCTGGGTGGACAATGCCTGCTGAGCAAACGAGAATTAAGACCATGTTATATATCTCAAACATTGCAATGAGGCTTCATGAGCTGAAGTCGATGGCAATTTGCCGACAGGGCTAAGGTATGATCTATTTCGAGGTTGGGAGGTGGTAGTGACTATTCAGCGACGTCCAGGACTAAATGCAGGATACTTTTCTCTGGCAGTGTGATAGGCTATTCTTACTTCTCCTTGTCTTTGACTTTCCTGTTACGAGTAGAACTTGTGACAAACTTGGCAATGGGCTTTGAGATGATACTTAGCGCGCCACCACACGAGGCGGGCTAGAGCGGGAGACCCATGATAACTTTACCTAATGCCCTTCCTCTCTTCCGGGATGAATCCGGGGAGAGCTTTGAAGTTTGCGAATGGGTCAGGTTTGGGGTCGATTGGTCTTTCGAAGTGTCTATTCAACGAACCTTGTTTCGACTAAACAGGACACTCAACTGGTTCTGTTGTCTTGGTGACCATAATCAAACGATCTCATAATTGAATGACCATGTTCTAAGGAGTGATGAATCGTGGTTTGTCATTATAAGTCGCATGAGTCTGGCTTTCAGCTTTATTAGTCCAACATGATCTGCCAATTGCAACATATACACATATCTTACATAAGGTATCAGATCGGCCCCCAGCAGTCTGACATGGATCTAATAGCCTATTCGAATACGCTAACCTACGAAGGATTTTAAGAGGCTCGAGGGCCGACCGCTTCATCTCGTGGATCGATCCCACTCCGGAAAGACTACAATGCATTTTTCGCCCTAATCATGGGGCGACGCATAATTTTTGGGTTATTGGCCCCTGTACCTCGTGAATGATCCTTCTCGCCTGCGAGACTGAGCAGAGATTGAGGTTCGAGACAGTAGGCCCTTTTGCCATTATTTCCTGTTGGAATTGACCGTTGAACGGCGAATATTACATTCTCTCGTAATACGATCAATCCCCACCGCTGTTACAACGCTGACGCCATCACACTTCGTAAAGACAAGCTCAACAAGCTCAACAATGCCTTATGTAGATTGACAGCTGTGGTTGTACAAGGAGCACGTGTTGTTGGGATTTGTTCAACCACAGTCCGTACCATTATTCGTTCCCAGCGGCCAGGTTGTTGCCAAGTCCTGCGTTTCGTTATTTCGTATCACAGCCTGCCTCCCTTTGAACCATGCAGATATTGAGTCAGCTATCAAGTACAGCCTTGAGCAAGGTCTATTGGCGGCCAGTCGATTGCCATTAATCGCAGCAACTCGTGGCGTGTACTCTACATGAGACATCAGCACTAGGCCGTGGAGACAACCGCCGATGTGCCACACACCCGTAGGCATAGCCAGGTGTAAGATGCTCAGTCGAGTCGTCTTCCAAGCGTTATAATCACAAACTGGAGGCTCTGCCGAGCCCTTGTCTGTAGCTTAACGGTGCCATCATACCGGGACTTATGAGTTGGCCTTATCCATAGCGCTAGGAGAATTCCATGTGGTAGATGGAAGCAGCCGACGACGTCGTACCTTGGCGGTTCTCGGCAACGTAATCAGCATGCATGATATTGTGCGTAATTGGGTCGACCAAGTCAGCCGCAAGGAGTGTGTTGTATAACTGGGATCAACATTGCATTTTTTCAGCTGACATTGGCTTTTCCCGCCACGGCGGGCAACACGTTGTACATGCGCCGAATCGCCTTGCTAGGTCACGAATTAACTTGAAGATTTGTCAGATTGAGTGCCTCTGGTGAGGGGTTTTGGAATCAGGGTTGCTTTTGGCGTGGTTCTGCTGCCGTAATTGCGGCCTGTTCGTTTGAGATAGTCGCCGACGACCCCTATTAGACTCTTTGCATCGCGTGTGCCGACGACCCTGGTCTGCTCCACCACCGTTCATGGCTTGGCGTGACTCTCTCAGATGTCACCATGCCAATTCATACAGGTTGCCGCAGATCAGAGTCCTACGGAAAACTCAAGCGACTTTGCGGAGTTCGCCATGCCACATGGCATCTAAGGTGTTTGCGTCAGCATGAATTCTTTCCCGTTCTTGTGTTCCTCTATTTAAGGCGTGATACACCAAAACTCGGCTGTATACTCGAGCGATATATGCAATTGGGCGTACGAGCATGCGGTGCCTCACCCTCGCCGCACGTGCGGCGTGGTCGGCCTTGGCGGCCATCGCGCTGACTAGAGCTTCAACTGTTCAAACATACACAGACGCCAACTGTACACAGCCAAAGTTGGAGATCACAGTTGACAACTCGACGGGGTCAGGTGAATGTACAAGCTTGAAGACAGGCTACAAAAGTTTCATGATCACCAGTCTCGGCAAAGGTTGCTCAGGTACGTCTTACATTTTTCGTTTCATTTCGTACTCGAATATCCGATACTAACTATGGGATAGTCACGATATATGGGAAAGACGGAGACGAATTTTGCTCAGCCTCTAACAACTCTATTGCCACAGACCAGGTCTGTTATGACTCGGAATGGATATTCTTCTCCGTGGATGAGTGCGCAAAACAGCAGACGTCGTCCACCTTGCTGCCGACGACATCAGCCACTACATCAGTGTCAACATCTACAGTGTCGACATCAGTCACAACCACACCAACGATATCTCCTCCAACACAAACCGCGCCAGTCTCCAGCTCGAAGGACACTACTAACATCGGCGCTATAGTAGGCGGCACGGTGTCAGGCGTCTTCGTAGTGTCTGTTGTCACTGGAACGGCACTCTTCTTCTTCTGGTTCCGGCCGAGACAGGAGAGAAAGAAGCAAGAGCTCACGCAAGCTTCTGCGCATGCACCCGACGATCACGATCACGACTACAATCCGCCTCCTGGGGAAACAGGATTGGCCCTTTCAGAAATGGGGGGAGGGAAAGACTCAGATCACTACTACTACCCCAGTCCCTCCACTGCAGGCGGACATAAAAGCCCACCACTGCGGAGCCCAAGCGAAGCGCCAGGGGATATGGGCGCACAGGAACTTCCACCACACTACATCTCCGAGGTCCATGAAAACCCAAGCGAGATACACGAGATGCCTGCGTCGTATCATCAGACTGCCTACGAGAATTCGCTATTGACTCGTCTTGACTCCCCGGTAGATAGGTCGGGCAGTGCGGCGTCCTCTTCCCGTAATATGCTTTAGAATGGCCATAGGGAAGCGCTTGGGAATGAGAGGAAATATAATGACTATCGATGCACAGCAGGAACTTGCATCATAATTCGCGGCCAGCGAGAGTTTTCATACTCGATAATTGTTCATGTTATACGATACCACTTGATTAGACCTCTATACTACTACTGATGAATCCAATCCCTCTCTCCAGGGATCAAAACAAAGTCTGCAGCTACTCCCTGTCCCCCGTCGCCTAAACTGACCTCAATGAATGGCGAGCAGTCTAGAGCAGTCTAGTCATCTAGCTAAACGTGACGATCGCGCTACTGAGAAAGGGAGCTTATATGAAGCTCAGGCGTTTCATTGGTATCTCATTCATCGATCGATGATATAGCGGGCCAGGACGATCTATATCTGTTTGTTATGTAAGTCCTCCTTTACGGTTCATCCTGACTAGCCACCTATGTATCTCGCGATGACAATGCGATAATAGTCTCCTGACCAAAATTCCCTGCCACATTTAGGGGCCATAGTAAATATCTTCTGTGTTTCATGACAGACCTCGTAGGCAACGCTCTGTTCGCACATCCTCAATAATAGTTGCACCATGTCTTCTTTGTTCCGAATAGCGATGCAGAGCGTGCCGAGAGCCAATCATCATGTCCTCGCATGCATGACCATCTGATACCTGATCCGTTTTAAAAAATGCGTTCACCGAGTAGCCATGTTCTATGACTGACAGTCCTGATGGGCTATTTATGTCTGGTTTGACCCCTCTATCAAGGATAACCGATTACTGAACGTTAAGATTGGTAACAAAGATGGTATTCTCTATTGTTCTTACATAAGAAGAAGACTGAGTGACGCATTGTTCTCGATAAAGTCAGCCTACCCTATGAACGGCGGCCTCATATGCTGACTGATGTTCCATCCATAGGCAAGCAGATCTACATGACGGTAAGACTATGGGTTTCTGTCAACTTGAAGTTGCGTAGATAACTGCCCAAAGTGTAGTGGGGAGACTTCTCTCTACGATTGGCTTCATTACCGGCAAGCTAGTTCATGCTCTAATACTGGGATCAAGATCGAAATCGAAATCGAAACCGAAGAACTGGCTGGCTCCATCCCAGTTGTCGAAGCCCGTGTCAATATTCGAAGAGGAATATGGTAAATTCGCGTTCTGAGTATTGACTGTAATATGCTGGCCGTAAAGTGCTTGCGGTGCAGACAATTCTGTCGTAGCATAGCCACTCACCGCGTCGGGCTGGTCATTGCCCTCGATCAGATGTTCGGCACCGGTAATGTTAGGCTCTGAAGTAATTGTTGCGTTGATTGTTGAGTTTGCGTGGCCACTGGTATTGGACACAGTACCATTGCCAGATTCGACACCGTCGTCACCAGATCTTATGCTTTCATACCTGCGAAGAATCCTCGGTATTGCCTGCTGGAATAGGAAATGTGAAAATTTCACCATTTCTTCGATCTCGGGCACCAAATTATTGGGCATTTGTTCTCGAACAGTTTGCTCCACAATCTGCAGCCCGTTGGCGGCCATGAAGCTTTGAAAGGAAAGAATCTCCATTGACAGGGTTTCTTCAATGTATGGACTGGCAGGCCGTGGGCTGTCTGGGAAGAGTAACGAGAACAGCGAGTACCATTGATCTGATGGTGGAAGCCGTCCGTCTGCCTTTTTCTTGAGAGACTTAAATTGAATTTCTGTGAGACCATCGATGGCTATCCGAGGCTGCGGACTGCATGCTCGAGCTGCTACATGGAGGTGAAACGTGTGTTTCTCCGTAAAAGTCATCCAACAAACAGGACAATAATCAGGTTGTCTGTGCTGTCTTCGAAGATGCATTTGAACTCTGCTGATGTTCTTCAGGATCTTTCCATTGCAACAACTGTAAGATAACGGCTTCCATTTTGAGAACGGACAGGCGAGAAGACTGGTTGTTACTTCAACTTTCTGCTTTTCGCAACGCCGCCTAGAAGTACCATTTTCCTCATCGTCAGTGTCGGTGTCGCGTGACCGGGTAAGTCCTGCTGTGTTCGGCGATCTTGGACTTTGTGGGGGCTGACTTTGACAACCTGCTGTAGTCCCTGGCAGAACAGAGATATCAGAACTGATGATCGCGTTCTTATCGAGTTGCAGTAGCCCTGTGACTGTAGAGACGCTCGCCGAAGATGTCTCCCAGAATTCACGTAGTGAGTTGTCCAGCAGCGAGCTCCTCAATGGATCTAGGCGCTCGCAAACCGAGAAATCGGTGTCAAAGTCATCATCATAATCGCTGAAAGTCAGCCATTCATCCTTACGCGTGATACTTGAAGCCTTGAGAAAGCTTCCAACTCCCGCGAGATCATGAATAAATGCCGCGCTATCTACTACCTTTGCCGATGGTTGCGACTTTGTTAGTGACTCTGTCTAAGTACGGGAAATATGGGAAACCCAACCGCTTTCGGGATGATATCACGGGAAAAACAGCGATCGAATGAGGCGATTAGCTTTTTGACGTTGCTCGTATAATCGTAGTTGGTGCCATTGAGCAGGCCACCAGGAAGCTCCACAGTTGATTGAAACTCCGGATCCGAAGTCCTAGCGGCTCTCATATATGCAGATTCGGTCGTAGAACTTCTTTGCTTGTAGCTGTGAAATTTGGTATCATGATCACAAGTAGCATTAGGTAATTAAAAGACATAGGGCATGGAGGTACGAATCACCACCACGGTTGACATCAACAGAGAATGGTTGATTGCTCATTTTGATCACCAGTGACGAGATGGAGGAAATAGAGTGTGTTCAAATTGAGATGTAGGAATTGAATATCAAATTGATGTTTCAGTAATGAACTTGAGAATTCCATAGCGAAGTCAAGATAGCCTCAATCAATCAGCGATTCGCACAAGTGTGCGATCTAAGCGGGTGTGAATGGCCCGTGTGTCAATGCATATGTACAATACCTAGATTGGCCTCTTTTCAACGGCAAAAGAACAACTTCAGCGCTGTCAAATCCTGTTGTGTACGAGACTATGATGGCGAGTCTTTGTCGTTGCTTCAGCATAGCTCCCGATGCGATTTTACAATAAGAACACTTTAAGTCTCGTGTTGACAAAAATTGGTGGTCGAACTGAAGCACTTGATGATACCCCAAACAGTCTTTCTTCTCAGCTCATGCAACTGGCGTCCCTGCGCCATGCAGCCAACCCAGGTCATCAGCGGCCGGAATCATTGGGCGCTTCTACGGGCGATTGTCAAGACTGCTTCGGATACAATGATAGTTATCTAGTACGTGACGATCTGTCAGAGATTAGCTTTAAATAGTCGCCTATGCGAATGTAAATCTCGGACAGCATCGTTTGATTTGGCAATAAATAAGACGCAGGCATTGATATATTGCAATGGCAAGCTACAGTAACTCGTATGCCGAGCTCTCGGCCTAGGTGTCCCTTTCTCTGGTCGACGGCTTTTGAGCGGTCTAGAATTGAACGTCTGATTGCAAACAAGCCATTAGAAGCATCATTATCATACAATGAATCATCGAGCTTCAAACACATTGAAAGTATACTGATGCCTTTCATCGATACTCATAATTGCAGCAGCATTCCCATCGTCAGAAAAATCCGGCGTACCACAAAGCGTGACGAGCTTTCCCTCCGCCCAGAACTCATACCCATCTTTCACAACTTGGTGTCCTCGAACAATCAAATCAAGATTGTGCTTCTTCAGGAAATCTTGCACAATATCTGCCCCAAAAGTAACAGACACGCCTCGGTCATTCCCCGACCACCCAGAATCCGACTTATGAGGATCACTCCACAAGAGATCGCAGACAAGCCCATGATCTGGGACCTAACCTCTAGGCAGTCAGTAAAAGCCTCGTAAAGCATCAAAAAGCGGCTCACATGCACCGGCCTCTCAATGCCCCTAATCTGCTCCATGGACTCCAACTCAGGGCTCAAACCCCCATGAACACAGAATACCCTATCGTCAATAACCGCAGCGAGCGGCAAGACGTCGAAGACCTGTCCGAAAGCCTTCCACAGGGAAACGGTGTATCTATTCTTACACTCATCGTACAAGCCCCTGATTCGCGTCACAGGTCCGCACTCCCTGTTTCCTCGGAGTAGGAAGAAGGTGTCGGGGTATTTGATCTTGTAGGCTAGGCAGAGACACATGACTTCGATGCCTTGCCTTGTGAGTTGTGTGTAGCCGCCCAGAAACAGAAATTTGTTCTCCGGGGGTGGCTTGTTGATTTCGAAGGTGCGGAGGAGGCTGTCGTGATATCCGCGCAGATCACCGACGATCTACCTTTTAGTCAATGTGGCACATATTAGAGATGGAGAGGGAGGGTAAGGAAGTACTGTGATGGGCGCTTGGAGCTCTAGTAATGATGGCTGGGAAAGCAGAAGGTCTTTTGCCTTTGTGCAGAGATATCGTATGACTTCTTCGGACAGTTGATCTTCTTTTCGAGGATGCCTGGCTTGTGCTTGTGAGAGATGCTTGATTATGGAGTCTAAGTCGACCTCGGAGGTAGAGTCTTGAGTTGACGTTGTAGGTTCTGAAAAAGGGGGTTTGGTGATGGAACTCGTAACGTCTGGCTCGTAATTTGGAATTTCCATCTTCTTGATACCTAAGGCTATGCGACCTTCTGGTCTGAGCGACTGTACGAATGTTCCAGTTGTCTCTATTAAGTGTAGCTGCGTTTCCTAGCCGTGAAGAACAATTTCTTACAAAACGTGCTTATCGAGTGTTAGATCCCCCTTACATAAAAAGAAGGTCGCGTCTTACTCCGGATTTAAGAGAAACTCCCTGGTGAGCACGAGACTAGCCAAAATGTCAAATCTTTGAACAGACTGCCATGGGGGCAGTAATAACTCGATGTGGATAGAGCGCGACTCTAACAGCAACACACCAGAATAAAAAGCGCCTTTGCATACCTAAAAGTTGGGGTTAAGCAATAGATTCTTACTGAGATGAACTAGGGCAGCAAAAGAGGCACCCTATATAGAAGTGGGGACCTTGGCGGCAACGTTTTGTCTGTCTTCTCAACATGGAATAGTTTTTTGAGCGGGAAGCTTTGAAGAAATGGAAAGGCATCAAGAAGGCATAATTTAAAACCGGAGGAAGTCCTCACTCTGATGTAATGTACCTCGTCTGATAGATTCACCTTATGTCGTCTCATTTTGCACAGTATCAACAGGCTGCAAGACTGTTGTACTCATTCCTCAATGATAAATCCTGGTGGTATAAACGCTTGATGTAGGAAAATAAGCCTGGACTGAGATGTAATACTGGGGTAGAACTGATGACTGTTCAGGTTAATACCTTACTTGCTCATAAATAATGATTTAGAGATTTCCAGAGACAAGTTGGGACTTACGCCACGCTTGGGTTCGTTTGTTGTTTGTGTTCTAAACATTAAGCCTCTTTGCCATGTAACCGAATTATTTTTATCCAAAGGAATCGCTCTGATGTATATGAGGATCGAACGCAGGTTTGGACAAAATACTACAACTGGTGGAATGCCTTTAACAACATAGCCCCAGCTCTAGTCGGTCGACATGATGTGTTAGTGCGGTGATGACACATGTCGGCAAGGGACGGATGTGGCTAATAGAGTCTATAATAATTTTCGAAAAAACACCTTATACTATCAATGTTAGATTAACTTCAAGTAGCTACCTAGCTGCCGAGCTAAGTTATCTTTGATTGGCGAAATATCTGTTCAACGGATTCCTATAAACCTGCGCAAGTAAAATAACGTTTGGATCCAAGCTAATAAGTTAGGTTGGGCAGAACACAAAACTTGACGAACGGCGAACGCCATCAGGTAGACCATATGTATATATTGGCCTTAACATTCCGCCAATTCCTCAAATTTCTTTGTGTTTGCAAGTTTCTCTGCTCCGTAGCATTGTACCAGTACTGTATTAATGCCCATTGAGCACTACATGCAAATTTTCAATAACTGTGCAAGAAGACTTGAACCCTCAGCAACCGAGACACTATATTCATACAGCCTTGAATATGAACAACCAACCTTTATTCAACAATGCCCGCTCGGCTCACCACGACCGGAAACAACGATTACAACATCACCGGCAAGTTGTACGACAATTTGACAGGATGATGCTTCTACCGTCCGAACGAGACGAAAACAGCGACAAATCAGGATCGTTCCCGCAGTTCTCAGAACTACCACCAGAGCTCCGAGAGATGATATGGAAACTGTGCATCCCACGGCGAAGCGTACATCTTTTTAACGACGACTCACTCTCCGATCTCTATTACTACAGCCGCGTTCCCATTGGAGCTTGTTTCCAGCCCGGGCCACTCATCGGTAGAGTTTGTCGGGAAGCGCGAGCGGTCGTTGTGCGGTACGGGGGGTCTGAACCAATGGGAAATGGTGATCGCAAAACCTGGTTCAGCCCAAGATACGACAACATCTGTCTTGGATCTCCGTGGCCTTTCAGTAACGATATCGATGTTGTTAAGCTTGAGAGCGACTCTGAGCCCGGGATGCTGAATCATTGTCGCAATCCAATCATCCCACTGACCGTTAACGAGAATTGTTTCGAATTTGGATACCCAAGGATCCAGTCACTGCTCGCAAGGAATCCAGGGTACCCCACGCTGATTTCCAGATTGCAAAAAGCCGAGAGGATGGCAGAGTGGATAGTGGACCGCATGGTGGAAAGAAAAGAATGCCAAGTGATGCTCCGAGTGTTTTCTATCCCGATGACTCGCCAAGAGGCTGGCAGCTCGCGAATGACTGGCTTGTTTGGCGAAGAGAATTGCGTGAACATCGAGCTGAACAGCGATGACACGCGAGAACGCTCTATCACGCTGATTCCTGCCAGCGGCCAGTTACGATATCACAGGCTTCGCTTGTGTCGACGGGGCTATCTGGTACGATACATGCAGGATATGGCCTACAAGAAGGAGATAGAGAAATTTGAAAGGCGGCTGAAAACGTTTTGGCTGATGAAGAACGGACTCGTTGATAAAGACGAGGAGATCTTGGATTCTACTATGGAGAAAGTCATGGTAGGAAGGCTGGATGCGGAGGGCAGAGCCATACTGGCACGACTGCCCAAGTTGAAATACGTGATAACAGTGCAATTTGCGCTGGACGGGGACGGGACAGCCCTTCCCCGGCCTACCGAATATATAGCACAGTTTGTATAGGAATAGGGAGCCGAAGCCGAAGTTTGGTACAGCATGAATACCTCCCAAGCGACACGATAGTCCACAGATAGTGATTGAAAGTCTGGATTGACTCTAAAACCATCATATTATATCCTTGAGAAGCTTGCTGCGGCCACATGGTGAGAAATATATCTGGATTGAAGCATTCGTTCCCTTCTACTCGTATTCAGGTTTAATCAACAATGGATACACATGTAGGAGGGAGGAGGTAGGTTGACGAGTAGAATTTCCACACACGCCATTCAAGCGGACACCCATGGCCATCCGACATGGGGCGTGTCTGGAATGTCAGAAAATGGGCGTGCGTACAATGATGGTCACAACCTTATTCGCAGATAGTGCCTGTTGTTTCTTCTAGCTTGACCGAGAGAGAAGTAAACCAACGAGAATCAAGAAAGAAGAGTCAAGGTAAAGCACCCGGATTGAAAAACACGCACATAGAGGAGGCACGCACCAAACGCACCGGCCCAGCGTTCAGGTACATAGGTAGGTAGTGTGCAGTGGCCAATAGTGCAAAACAATGAGCCGAACTGGGCCGAAAAAGCCCGTCGCCCACCCTAGAGCGAAAAGCTGGGCGCGCGACTACTGTGCATCTGCGCCAATTTCTGAACTTGATGCTCAGGCGACTGGTGAGCCTTATTGTTATTATTTCGTACTTCTCGTTGTCTTCCCGTCGTCCGCCTCAGTCTTCCGCTCGACACCTCTCCTCTCCGTCCTTACAGCCCAGTTGCAACCATGTTGTCGCGGAGCTCTACCAGAACTGCCCAGGTACGTCTGCAGCCCGCGCAATGCCACGGCATGGTACTGCTGTCGTACTGTCATCGTCGTCTCGTTGCTGCTTTTCACATGCATCCATCTCCCGCTCCCACCTCTGCCTCACGATAATGGCTCAACACCAACCACTCGCCGCAAGTCGCTGCTCACCTGCCCAACGCCCACTCCTCACCACTGCATACTACCTCAGCACGACGTATACCTAGCACCGGCTGCCATGCACTGTTACTGACACACTTTTCTCTCTCCAGCGCCTTGCGCAAGCAGCTTCTCGCCAGCAGCCTCACCTCCACAACGCCGCCCGCTCCTTCGCAACTGTGCAGTCCGACATCTTCAAGCCCACCAAGTATGGCAGCAAGTACACCGTCACCCTCATCCCTGGCGACGGCATCGGCGCTGAGGTAGCCGAGAGCGTCAAGACCATCTTCAAGGCCGACAGTGTCCCCATCGACTGGGAGCAGGTTGAGGCCTCGGGAGTTGACAGCGGCTCCCCGGGCATCACCGAGGACGTGTTCCGCGAGTCCGTTGCTTCCCTTAAGCGGAACAAGCTCGGCCTCAAGGGCATCCTGCACACCCCCATCAGCCGCTCCGGCCACCAGAGTTTCAACGTCGCCATGCGCCAGGAGCTCGACATCTACGCCTCTATCTCCCTCATCAAGAACATCCCCGGCTACGACACCCGCCACAAGGATGTTGACCTTGTCATCATCCGTGAGAACACCGAGGGTGAGTACTCGGGCCTCGAGCACCAGAGCGTCCCCGGCGTTGTTGAGTCCCTCAAGATCATCACCCGCCTCAAGTCCGAGCGCATCGCCAAGTTCGCCTTCTCCTTCGCCCTTGCCAACAACCGCAAGAAGGTCACCTGTATCCACAAGGCCAACATCATGAAGCTTGCCGATGGCCTCTTCCGCCAGACCTTCCAGACTGTCGCCAAGGACTACCCCACCCTCGAGACCAACGACATGATCGTCGACAACGCCAGTATGCAGGCCGTCTCCAGACCCCAGCAGTTCGATGTCATGGTCATGCCCAACCTGTACGGTGGCATTCTCTCCAACATCGGCGCTGCTCTCGTTGGTGGCCCCGGCATCGTCCCTGGCTGCAACATGGGCCGTGATGTCGCCGTCTTCGAGCCCGGCTGCCGCCACGTCGGTCTTGACATTAAGGGCAAGGACCAGGCCAACCCCACCGCTCTGCTCCTCTCCGGCACCATGCTCCTGCGCCACCTCGGCCTCGACGACCATGCTAACCGCATCTCCAAGGCCGTCTACGGCGTCATTTCTGATGGGTAAATACCCCTTCCATCCCCCTTCCCATCATTTAACAATATCACTGACACATATCCCAAAGCAAATACCGCACCCGCGACATGGGCGGCGAGTCCAGCACCCACGAGTTCACCCGTGCCATCCTCGACAAGATGGACACCTTGTAATTAATGACATCCAACAAACAACAACAAACACCCGGACCTTTTATCCTCTCTATACCCCGACCTAGATGTCACGTCATAGCACGGAACTTTCCTTCCCTGACCTATGAAGCACTTAACTACTAGTACTACCTATAGAATTGGAGGGCTCTATCCTGGAGGCGAAAGAAAGAAAGGAGGGAGGCATGACAGTTACGGAGTCACGGCTGGTGATGATGATCGCTGCGAAATTCAAAGCTGTATTTTAGGTGACGTAGGATAGGCTGCATTGCGTCAATTGACTGTTACAAATTTACACTGGTTGTTTATTTCAGTTCCAGAAGTGCCGAGGTGTCGTCTCACGCAGAGGATGGGTGTATAAAAAGAGACTTATGAGCATCGTTGCTTGAATCAGAAGGCTTCATTTTCAATTCATACGAAAGTAGGTAGCCCAAAAGGTAATACAGACATCAAAACCCCTGCCTGATAGGTATCTCAAAGCATTTCCCCCAAAGTATAATCCCAACCCATTTACCCATTTTAAACACACCTCTCATATCAATAACCACCCCATCCCAACCATCTCCCCTCAAGAAGACCCCTTCTTAAACCCAAACAACCCCCTACTCTTCTTCATAAACCCACTACTCGAGCTCTTCGTCTTACTCGCCAAGTCGCTCGTGCTCTCCTTGGTCTTGAGCGCGAAATCGGCCGTCCTGTCCACGGCCAGACTGGAGCTGCTCCGCATCTTGTCCAGGGCGAGGTTGGTAGAGCTCACGGTTCGCATCGCGAGGTCGGCGGTCGAGGCGCTGAGTTTGCCGAACACTTGCGTGTGGGAGTCAATTAGTCTTTCCATGTACGGATCCATGTACGGATTGGGGCTGGGACTGGGCTCCGGGGTGTGGGACGGGGCTTGGGCCGGTGGGTAGGTGTTGGAGTGATGGGGGAGGGGAGGGTCGATGGGTGTGTAGAGTGTGCCGTCGAGCTGCATGGTTGGGGCGCGTGGACCCCGGCGGATGGACGGCGCGTAGTCGGGGTGTGTCTGTCCTGGGAGTCCGTAGTCGCCGGGCAGCTCGGATACGTGGTGGTGGGCGGCACGGAGAGACATGCCGTCCAGTTCGGCGGGCAACGATCGGACGGCTGTTGAGTCTAGTTCTGCTACTGGCGTGGCACCTAGGGGCGGTGCGCCTAGGTACTTCATATTGGCTTCTCGCTCCTCGGGCGGTCGCTCTGCGAGGTTCTTTGGATGACTTGTCCATGGATCTGGCGCCGGCTGTGGCGAACCTACGCTTTTGCGTTTTATTGGCCCTTGTGGTGGTGCTGGTGGTGACAATGTTGGGTCGTGCTTCCAGTCTCTCCAAGTATTCTGAACAGGCGAATTCGTTTGTGAATACGGTTCTGGTGTCGGTAAGCTGGGTAGTGGTGGAGTACTTGAGTTGGTCGAAGTCATTGTCAAATCAGTCGTGGACGCAACATGGTACGAGGTTGCTCTGCTCGCAGGGTTGCTGTCTGATTTATCGTATCTGTTCATATAGATGATGTCTTGCAGGCCTTGTCTCAATTTGCCAAATTTGAAACCAATGCCGAACTTCTTGAGGGGTATCATTTGATCA
This sequence comes from Xylariaceae sp. FL1272, assembly GCA_022432385.1. Classification (NCBI taxonomy): domain Eukaryota; kingdom Fungi; phylum Ascomycota; class Sordariomycetes; order Xylariales; family Xylariaceae; species Xylariaceae sp. FL1272. Next base: position 392,186 of record JAJJXC010000035.1, read on the forward strand.
AGTTGCGCATGGACATGCTCCTGTAGCAGGATCGGCTTTCCGGCTAGACTCTTCGTCATCGCTGTCGTGTAGTATGCTGCGGCGTCCTCGATCTGCTTCACCGAGACATACTTGCCCTGGTATCGGAAAGATCTCTCCAGGATGAGAATCATATCTGCAGCGCACTTCATCAACATGCGTGCGGTTGGTGGTGTTGCCAGGATGCAACCAGCAAGGCCGACGAGAACGCCTATACCAGCAGTTGGGACTGCGGTGCCAATTGTGACCGCACTAACTATGCCGAATTGCGTGAGTGAGACGGCCATGAAGGACCTCAGATTCTTCATTACGACTCTTGACATTACTTCTTCGACGGCTTCCGGCGTCGCCTTGGGGAAACCAAAGCATTGCAACACATGCTCGCAGAGAATTCGAGAGACTGTGGGCGTTCCGATCAGGCCCGACGCCGGTAGAGGGACCACTGTTACAGTTTAATGTTAGAATCATCATGACATAGTGATGTTTACCTCCATTCTCTCGACATGTCTCAGAGTCTTGTAATGTCTATGTTGGGATACCGAAGAACGGGACTTTGGGGAAGACGACTTACTCGCTGTTCGGATGGCGTGCGCTCCGAGTCGCATAACCTCCGTAATGGCCTGATCTATCTTTTGTTCAACATCCATTACTTGGGCAGCGACGCAGAAGACACGCACTCGATCGTCGGAAAGGAGGTCCAGGGTATCGTTGAGAAGCGTTTTCACGCCAGTGTCGTCATCTATGACTACGTCAGTCAAGTTACAAACATTCGAGCATAGCATGGCTCGCTTCTCCAGTAATCGCCCACCTTTCGAGATACAGCAATACCCGTCGGCTTTGTAATGTTCAAGATTAGAGAGTTGGTTCCGAAGCTCTTGAAACTGAGCTTCTGCTGCATCGCTAGCTTCCTGCTGAGCTAAGCGGCTGGCCTCCTTGAAGTTGCCCGTCTTCTCCATGTATTGTTCAAGCAGTTCCATTTTCCGGAAGGCTATCAGTTTGTCCTTCTTGGTTCCGACGACAAAAACGGGTACTGAGCTGGAGAACTGCGAGATGATTTGGAATGTGCGTCTATCTGCCTCCTCAATGCGGCTTACATCTGAGTCGACGCAGAACCTGAAGAATGTTAATGATTTGTTCAAAATCACACCAAGAAGCCTTACCAGATCACGTGAAGAGCCTCCGCTGGATTCTTCTGAAAGGCGCGATGACGCAGGAATTTAGCGATCAGGTCTAGCTCTGCATCACTACCGGCTTGCCAGCCTCTGGAGTCGTGTATTAACAGCCCGGGATGATTTGCCGATTCGAAAGCTTGATTGATATCGTGCACGCCTTGGCTATAGGTGGTTGACTCTTCTGTCATCTCGACTCCGAAGACCTTGTTGATAAGAGTGGACTTTCCAACGCCAGTCTTGCCGCACACCAATATTCTGAAGGCTTTCACTCCGCTTGCTTGTAACTCCATGCCCTCGAGCCATGGTGAAGGTTTACCTTGGTCATCAATGCATTCCAAGTAGGCCGATAGTTCTCCCTTTTTTGCCTTGAAAACACCTTGGTCATAATATCGAGGGTTGCGGTCTAGCATCGTGAACATGGCGGGATGTATAATGCTTCCGTACGCATTCTTTTCTGTCCAGCCAATAAGGCTTCTATTGCTTCCAAAGATCTTGCGCATCCCTCTCGCGCTGCCGCCGGTCTTGAATCTAACGGAGTGATCTGACGCATTCTTCGACTTGACGTCTACACTTTGCAAATCGAACATGCTCAGCTCGATGCCATTAGTGTATTTTATGCGCCAATGGGCCTTCTCATCGTCGGCGAAAATAGGCAGATTTCCAGCAAATTGTGGGAATGCGAGCGACAGTAGGCCTGTGCGTCCACTGTCAGTTCTCAAAACGAGTCCCGCTTTCATGCTTTCTAATAGCATCCATTGGAATGGATACAGCGACAGCCCATCGTGCTCCATGCCGCCACATATATCGCGATGTGTACCAATGAACCAAGCCTGGATGAACGATCGGTTCATCATTTCGTCGTCCGGGGGCGTTTGCCACGTATACGGTGTCGTCTGCACGTCGTTGAAGGCCAGTGCGTGCCGGAAAATCTGTATAGAGCCCACGAATGAAGGCTCGTACTCATATGTCTCAACAGACGTTTTTAGCGAGTCGAATAGACCTAAGAAACGGACATTTGGGGGATCGTTGCCATGGGATTTCAGATATGTCATCAACTTGGTCCCACCCAGGCTGTCATTGTTTTTGAACGCCCTTTCAAGCTCTAGAGCAACTTGATAGAGCTGTGCGAAATCGTCCATGGACTTCGGTATCCCGATTGAATGTATCAGGGAAGCAGCGGCTTGTATGATGTATGCGCCGCGACCCGAACCGTACAAGAAGAGTTCGGCCTGGGTCCCCTGCGACTTTTGGCATATGTCTTGGACGATGTATTTCACCTGCTGGTCGACAGAGGAGTTGTCTTGACGGCCGCCAAACCGCGACAGTAGGCCCCCAGAGTCTTTTACGGCCTGGTGGTATCGTACATATTGATTAACATAGCGGCGCTGCGGGTCGACTGTTGTCGTCCCTGTCGCTACTATGTTTTTCAGTCTGTAGATGTTGCTCTCGTTTCCGTAGCCTGTCGTTGTTAGATTGATCCATGATGAAGACAAACAACACGCAGACTGGGCTAGCTTACCTAATGTTCCATCCTCGTTATAGTCTGAATCGTCAACGCATACGATTATGCGAGTCACAGCCTTCTCGGCCATAATGGGGTGTTTCGGCCTGTTCGCAGGAATAAAACTGTGATGTCTGGGTAACTCAACTTCAAACTCAGACAACGAAGAGGGCGGTTGGCGATTTCTATGAAGAGGAGACGCGACCGTGCCTCTACATACGTCACATAGAGATGATTATTAGAAGGATGAGATTGTCAAGATTCGGAAAGGATGTTATTGTTGCTCAGGAGGGGCGGCTCAAGAGCTGAACGGCAGCCTAAGACAGATCCCTGTCCAACTTAGTCGTTTTAGAGCATCATGCTACCTTACCTAAACTTAGCACAGCAAGGCTGATCTTGATCTCTTCTCGTCACCTCTGCGATAACTCTCATCACTAGGGTTTCCGCGACTCTGACAGCTCTAGGCCCATGTTTCCCCCTCGCCCCTCATCTGCATTACTTGAATCGCCTCAAGAATAGGCGATTGTACGCCTTCATTCGCACCAAAGAGGACGCTTCTTGCGAAACCATAAGCGTGGCAGGACAGCGAGGACCGGCATCTCACGCGTACATCGCCCGGTTTAGGACTGATTCGTGACCCACTACAAGGATCCGCGTATACACATCCACCAATGAGACAATGCGCAGATTCATGAGAAGTTAGGCCCTAGAACAATTCTCAAGCCGTTCTCGACTATAAGATGACACAGCCCCGACAGCCTAGATAGTCCAAGGCCTAGCCTGCTTGCCCGTCTTCTGCCTGCGGACATTACCTCTGGGTTGAGAGGGTCCTTGCATGATAAGGGCCATCATCTCATTAGGTCTTCGATGATTGATCCTGGCTTCCTGGGCTGAGCCAATAATTCGGTACTGCAGATCGAGACGTAGAACATGGCACAGCATGGGGCACACCTCCGATGTTTTGGCCCTATTCTTCAACACAGGTTATTTGCATCTGCGCGTATTTGTTTCAGATGTAAGAAGTCCAGGCCAACCAGGTATTCAGCTTCCTTCTCGTTTCTGAGAATAGAGACGGAGATAGGTGATTAGAAGGGTTTAGCCCCATTGTATCCCTGAATGGTAGGCGATATACAGGCGACAGGGTAGCCTCGAATTACCCCATCCGGCCCCTCTGACACAATTGGATTGTGTACGATATTGGACTCGTGGGCAGAATGCACGCTTGGTCTTTGACGAGTTGCGAATGTGCAGGTATTCATAGGTGACGTATGCTTGCGCCAAGCATTATCAAGCCGCGACGCTTCTGAACACAAACTGTATCTTTCGGTGCTGCTTCAATGTTCAAATTTTGGTTTGATTGAGCATCATGTTGTTGAGTCACATTTGATGGCGGCCAGCTACTCATGAGGGATAGTTTCAACGCAGCGATTTTGAAACGGGTATATTGTGCTTTCGTACGGATCTAGCTTGTCTTCAGAAAGGTACTTCTTGTGCGTCTATTATCTAATCTCCTCCTTGAAAACGCCCAGGCAATGCAGAAATGTCGTAATGATAAACCTGGTCGAGTATCAAGGATACATGTCGTTTGCTTCCTGGTGGTAGCTAACGAGCAACTTCGCTATTTTTTCGTTGAGTTCGGGTTGGGTAGGCATGTGATGGCCTCCCGGGAAGTGAATAACCACCCTCGAGGGTTTATCGTAGTAGTCGACCAGAGCCTCATTCTGATGCCTGTATGGATCGTCTTCCCCAATCACATGAATGCTCCTCGTGATGATAGTTGGTTTTACGAGCTCAGGCCACTCCGCTGTGCCCATCTTCTGTCGTGAGGGAACGGTGCCGCTAAAAAGGGCCGCAAAGTCGAGCTGATTTCCGCGCTGCTCGAGCCATCGAAGCAAGTGCGTCGCGGCCTTGGCGCCCTGCGAGAATCCGATAATGCCGACGAATGGCCCTTCGCGATCGAAGAGCTCTACGAGCCGGCGCAGATCAGGCCAAGGCTTCTCCTCCACCTCGTCGTCTCTGTCTGCGATCCAGCGCTTGTACGGCTCCATGCCTTCGAAGAACGGCAAGACCCCGGGGCCGGGCCCCGACTCCAGGAAGCCATCGGCGAAGACAAGCTCAAAGTATGGCTTCAGTAACCGGCTCAATCTTATTACCTGGATGCGGAAGATTTCGGCGCTCGTGCCACCGCCGTGCAGACACAGTATCTTCGGAGCCATCGTGACGGAAGGTGTGGTTGAGGGCCTTTCTGAGAGACCTCTGATGTCTTCGCGCAAATGTCGGGCACCGAGGATCAGTCCTCACACTGAACACTTAATCTCGACCCCGCTGACGTAATACGGTGGAACAGTAATCCAGCAATAAGTCGTTAGCTTTGAGGAAGCTGAGATTATTGGATGCTTTTGGAGTACTGCACACAATTCTTTCGATGAATTTGCTTATGATAAGCACATCACTCAATAATCTATCATTCAAACATCTAAACATTCAATCTTGTGGCTTCAAGGGAGGTCACGATTATGTTCATTGTCTAGAGTAGTTGCATTGAATTGGCTAACAATCAAAAAGTGGGAACCACGAAGTGTCAATCGAGTGAAGACGAATTTTGTGATAGACGGAGCGAAGGGCAGCGAGCCAACCATTACGAAGTCTCCGAAATGACTCTCATAACCACTGTCGAGGTATGAGTCCATAAACTTATTATGTCGTATCGTTTTGGTCTGCTCTCTTGCCTCTTACGCCTTAACAATGTGGCAGTGTAAGATGGACTTCCATCTTGCATAGCACTAAGCCCTGCTAGGATATGTTCAGAGATGAATTAGTTATGGCTTGGTCCCTGGAGTTTGTAACCTGTCTCAATGTAGTATAAGACTACAATGTGCATTTACCTACATAGCTAAGGTAGTTTCACTGAGAAGTCCCTACAGTTGAGTATTATCTAGTCAACTTGAGTAAACCGTGGAGTCACATGCGCTGCCGGTAGTCGAAGGTGGGGGTCCCGGGCAACTTGCCGCCGCTACGTCATGGGATAGCCGTTCGGTACAAACATGCATGAGACAGTTGTTGGATGCCTAACTTCAGCCACGACCCTTTCATCTTCCAAGTCCTCCCAGTCTGATAAATAACAACAGTCTTGACATTACCAGATACCCTGTCTACCTTAATTTTTGAAGCCAGTCACAAATATTCCTGCGTCGCGTTCTCACCATGACCAGAATAGATGATGCCGATGACTTTGATGACGACTTTGCACTTATCGGCGACCCATCAGCAGTGAGTCCGCTTGAAGAGTCGTTCACGTCTACATCGATTCGAGATGGGAAGGACGACAAGTATGTGGCCTCGTTCGGGGATGGGGTACCTGGGTTGAAATATACAAAGTCGCTTTACAAGAAGTGGAGTAGCAAAGATGTTCTGATCGCTGTCATGGGGTAAGTCACGTTTTCAATGTGTCGACTATGCTGCGTTCGTTGTGCTCGAGCTGAGCTTATGACAGAATGACCGGTTCGGGGAAGACAACCTTCATTTCCAAGGTGACGGGACGAAATGATCTGAAGATTGGCCATGATCTCACTTCATGTAAGCAAGCCATAGCCGCATTCTCTTGTTGTTACGATCCGAACTTACACTTCATCCCAAAGGCACACAAGAAGTGCAAGTGGTTGAGACAAAGATCGATGACCACACTGTCCGTTTTATCGACACTCCAGGGTTCTCGGATACATACCTCTCCGACACCGAAGTCCTCCAGATGATCGCTGACTATCTCGCCGCCGCGTACTCGAAGGACATGAAGCTCTCGGGTATCATATATCTCCACCCGATCTCGGACACTCGCGTCACCCACCACGCCACCAAAAACCTTGAGATGTTCCGGAAGCTGACGGGAAACAATAACCTCAAGAATGTAGTCTTGACGACGAGCATGTGGGACAAAGTCACGCCGGCTGAGGGTGACAGGCGTGAGCGGGAATTGAAAGAGAAGTTCTGGAACATTCTCATGGCTTTCGAAGCAAAGAGCGAGAGGTATCAGGGGACAGCCGAGTCCGCGAGGAGCATCGCATCCACGCTCATCGATAACAAACCGTTCTATCTCCAGCTCCAGGAGGAGATGGGCAGAGGCAACAAGCCGCTGAAGGACACGGCTGCCGGCAAGGAAGTCATGATCGAGCTCGCGCGGATGAAGGAGAAGCACGAAAAGGAACTCGAAGACATGAAGGAAATGCTGCTGCGGACTACGGCAGAGGAGAACAAAGTAGCTGCCGCCGCGCTGGAAGACCACTACAAGAAGATGCTGCGGGACATGGAGAAGACGCTCGCGGATGAGCGACGGATGAACAACGACGCAGTGAGATCGCTCAATGAGAGGATCAGCGCCCTCGAGAGCAAAGGAGGAATGTGTAATATTATGTAACTAAGAAACGGGATTTCAGTCAACCTAAATTACATCTTTCATTGAAATGCTCTAGGCAGTCTCGTATGCATATTTACCTCCTGCTAATACTAACGAGGTAAAGGCAAGACGTTTTATTTGATGCTCGGCCGTTTCTAATATAAAGACTAAATATAATCCTTATTAAACTAACATGGCCTTATAAGTTTTTAATGTTTGAGCGGAGTCAAGAGCAACGCCCCTTCGAAATGTCTTTGTGGCGAAGCGCTAACTTGGCTAATCCTAACTAGCTTAGTACATTCTACACATCGCTCTTGAGATCCATACCCTCGCGACAGCCGAGACAATTATTTCAAAAATACATGATTCTAGTATCAGCGCCTTGCTTCCTAAACACCACCAAAGACCAAAAGGCTTTGAATATTGACTCTGCCAAAGCCATGCCGGCGCAACAGTTCCCGGCCACGGTGAACAGGGAACTCGGCTACGGTCATGACGCTAATATCCTCAGCTCCGATGCCAGCCGCAACTAATAACTGTAGCACCGCACAAAGCGTCTCCCCTGTGGCGAGCACATCGTCCACTACTACCACGGCTGCGCCTCGGGGGACCACATTCAGGCCCATCTCCATCATCTTTTTCGAATCCTTGGATGCCGGAGACGAGATATGCGACGGGGTCTTGATGGCGGAAACGGTGGGCGGGGGGAGCTTACCGGCTTCACGAATCAGCGCCAAGGGCACACCGACCCGCAAAGCCAACGGGGTGGCGTAGACAAAACCGCCGGCCTCGCAAGATGCCACCGCACCGACTTTGGCCCAGTCGCCGGTGAAGTGGCTTTGTAGCAGAGACGTGCACAGGGCCAGCCCACCTGGCTGCTGGGAGATGTCGAGCACGTGCCGGAACTCGATGCCCGGGCGCGGAAAGTTGGGTACGAGGCGCACCATATCATTCAGTCGCTGCAGATCCTTATGGAAGAAAGGAAGCAGATGCTGCTCGCCGAAAATTCTTGCCGCCTCATCTCCGAGAATATCATTCTCGAAGGTGAGGCTGGGCCGAGAGTCCAAGGCTGTCATATTCGACCTCTCATTGTCGCTGTGTTTCTTGTCGCAACCACCGTCGTCATTACCGCTATAGCAACCTCGACGAACCCGGCGTGTCATTTCCCTAGCTGTGACACGAACATCAAGCAGCCTGCTATCTGGCACCAAATGTGAAAAGGCCACGACTGGCGCCTCGTCTCTCATCCCGGTGATCAGCAGCACGTCAACATCCACGGCGCCATGCACCACATTCAGGAAATGCTCCTCTGGTAGCCGAGGTCGTTGCCGCACCTGGTCCTCGAAAAATTCCGTCAATGCTGGCCGGTGTGCCTCCTTGTAGGCACGGTCCCAGAGAAGGCGGTTTAAATCGGCACCGGTGGCCATCGCGTACTCTCGCTTGGTCGCATCGCTAATGCTGACTACCTGTGCTGTGAGGCTTTTCTGGCTGTATGCGGTGAACACGGAGACCCAGATGTCAGCGCAGTAGTCCTTGCCAACGCCGCTTTCACCCGTAACAAGAATGATGAGCTTCAATTCCCTCGGTGCTTTTGGGAGCTGACAGGTGTAAGCCAGCACGTTGCGCGGGTCTGCGCGGTGTTTGATACGGGATAGGCGCGGCCGGTTTGGTCCAAAAGCCTTCACTGCCAGCGCGGCGTCTCTCGGGTCCGGCCCTAGGTCGGCGCCGTAAGCTCCGCTACTCAATGGCAACAAGTCTCCGACGACGTTGTAAACCCATCGAACGGCCGCTCGAGCAGCTTCAGTTCCATCTTGGTCCCGGGGCCAGACACCCGTCACAATGCAAGCAAAATCCCAGTCTCGACAGCCGAAAGCAGCGCCATCGGCCGCCACGTCGCCGATCGCTCCGCCGCCGTGCAGTAGATGGAGATAACAGAGTGGCGAGGGACGAGCCTCCACGGCCGCCACCAAGATGTCGGCGATGTTGAGTGCTCCAATGCCTTTCAAAAATAGACATCGCTTGAACGAGGAGGTCTTGCCGCCACTGTGCCCGCCGTGCATTCCGGATACGTACATCTCAGTCTCGAACAGACCCACGCCGTCCACGGATGCGCAATTGTCTTCTGGTCCCAATACCGTACCTACGCTGCTTGGCATATTAATGGTTCGCGTAGTCGTGGAGGACTCAAACATGGTCACGCCAAGATGCAGCTGGTCAGCGTCCCAGTACAGATACGCATCTGCCGAACAGTTCCGGGGTAGTTTCCTGGCGACCATTTCATCAAAGTCGCTGAGCTTGCGCCGCGCCTCGAGATTGTCGCTTAGCGGAATGACCCAGTTCCGAACAGAATAGGTCGGAGCCGCGTAAGCCTTGAAAGTAACGCTCAAAACGATACCAAAATTGGTCCCGGCGCCTTTCATCGCCCATAACAGATCAGTTTCGTTTTCCGGACGAACGGCACCGGCCGGCCGATGTTGGCTTGGTACGTAGCCGACGCAGAGGATTTCACCAGACTCGACGCTGACCAGCAGGGCACCGATGATGGCGTCGCACGACATCCCGTGCAGCCTAGCCAGATGCCCGATACCGCCTTGTAGCCACAGCCCCGCGCCTACGCTTGGGCGTGCCCCTAGCGGCACTGTTAGGCCCATCGCCATGGTCTTCCGGATGATATCCCCAGTCTTACAGCCGGCTTCGGCGACGACCAACGAACCGAGATTGGAGCCGGCGTGTTCTCTGTTCTCTCCGGCCGTGAGGATGTGCACTTCGCGAAAAGCGCCCATGTCAACGGACAAGATGTTGGGCCAAAGGCAGTGGCCGCTGTGACCCCCGCCGATGACGGTCAGGCCAGTTCCGTGCCCCAGAGCCCATTGAACGCACTGCTGGATGTGTCGGATCTCTGTCGGCCTCATAATCAAGGCGGGACGGTGAAGGCGAGCCTCACGGTTTTTAACAGCCGTATCTCCCCCCATCGACGGCACCTGGGTAGTGAGCTCCGGCAAGGTCGCCGCATGTTGGGTGAAGGTCGCCATGACGTTGGGCGAGCTGAACGCAAGATGGTTTGGATAGGGTTCCTCACGACGGCCCATTGCGCGGCATACCTTACGCCATTCGACTCGAATCACCTTGTCTGCGTCCACATCCTGTATGACAAACCCCGCAACAAAAGGTGCAAAACAATCCAGTATCTCATCATCATCTACTACGCGAGTGACTCCAGTTGGGAAAGAAACAGTTCGGGTGCACGTTAAGCCGTCAAGGTGCAGGGTTCCGTCTCGATGGAAAACCACTACCACTCCATCTTCTGGCTGCTCAACAAGCATTCCAAGAGCCCGCTCGATAAACTTGCGTTTGGGCTTCATGCCGTACATGCTGTGGCAGAATAGGATGACGTTAAACTTTTCGTCGCTATCATTGGTGCCGGTGCCGGTCTTGCTGCAATCTGAAACGAACGGCATTCGATAAATATCGGGCGGCCTTGTCAGTCCTGGCAGCAGAGTCTCTGTCTCTGAGGTCAAGGAAAGCCATTCTTCACATCTTGTTGCGTAGAAATTATTTGGCTCAAATGCGACGTATCTCGTAATTTTCCTTCTCAAATGTCCAGGCAGATATCCAAGTATGCTCTTGGGACCAGGTCCGATCTCTAATACCGAGATATGAATGCGCGAGTTGAAGAGAGGGACTAGTAGCTGAGAGAGTTGAGGGATGATGAAGTCTTGGTATGTCGTCCATCCTGAGCCCCGCAACAAGATGTCGAAGCCAGCGCTGTACTGTTCATCGGACAAGACCTGCTTAGGAGATGATGTCGTCGATGTGACTTTCTGCCTAAGGGCACTCTTCAAGGAGTCGAGAGTGGCCATGGCAGTATCGAACCGGGAGGGCTTGTCGATGTAGTGTTGGCTAGGGCGGGCTGGATGTTCAACCTAGAAAGCTCTGCTCAGGCAACTGATCATCGCGGTGCTTTATGCCCCAACAAACGGACGGGAAATGCGAAACTTGCGTGTCACTTGAATAGTTGAGCCTCAAGCTTGTATGCGCCCGTGGTTCCACTTTTAGCCGTAACCCCCACGTTTGGCACCAGCAAGCATCCCGCCCTGCTCAAACAGTCCTATTTTCTCTTGTCCTCTGGCATCACCATCATCTTCTCAACAGCACCGACATTCCTGAGGTAGACACTGCTGGTGTCTACCCCGTGATCAATGTGGGGTTTTCAGAAAAGGTCTTGGGCGAGGTCAAGGCTATCCCACAAGGTTTCACGGTCGACATCAAGATCCTTATATTGAGCAAAGAGATCAAACGGCACCCCTGAGCCTGGAATTATCCGTACTTCATTTGATAACAGTCGCAAGAGCTACAATTAGGTAGCAGGTAGAGCCTCAACATCTTACATTGCCATGCCCCAGAGAGACCAGTGGAAGACGAAGTTTAGGACTCAATGCGAAAATGACACGAAGATATAACAGAACGACTAATTGTATTGCACAAGATCGGAAGAGTCTGAGGAAATATTCATCATCCAACGCCGAAACTGTAGTGACACTGTCCAACTCTTAGCTATACAGATTTCCTCCCTGGAGATTTTACTGGCATTATCATGTTAACCATCTTCTAGAAACTAGTAAGCCAAATGCCGACAAGAGTAGCAATCGCCACAGCAAACATCACATTGCCCTGAAAGGCAAAACCAGCACTGTCAAAGTCATCGTCCAGAGCGAATCCCGACTGAAGCAACCCCTGCATACAAGCATACTGAACGGAGCTCACGTTCCCGCCGGCACTGGTACTGTTGTACACCACGGTTGCAACAGGCGTGAAGCCCTGACGGCCGCCAAACACCTCGTCGCCAATACGATCCTCCGGCCTGACAAGTGTCTGGACGCTCGCAACGCGGTAGAGACTGTTCGCTTCCGGAAGTACCGGGATGCAAGTGTCATTTGTCCGCGACGCCTCGTTGTCGCCACCGCCCGTCTCTGTCGTGTTGTGCAGGGGCGCGCCTGTCACGCTGACGAGCTCGGAGTGGAAACTGCACAGCGTGCTGGCTGCGTGGATTTGGCTGTTGACATGGCTAGCCAGGGCCGCGCAGTCGACCGTGTCCTCGTCCTCTGCATTGGACACGAATGTTTTGATGTGCGTTGTGAGAGTGTCGAAGCAGTCCTGATCAAGAACACCAGCGCAGCTCGTCGTGCGATCCAGGTCTGGAGACCGTGCTGAGTGGTCCGTGGTGATGGGGAAAGTCTGCGACCCGTATTGCAGCATCAATGCACAGGCCGCAGGTAGATTGCTCTCCTTGTCCCCTAGCAAGGAAGGTGGTGGGATACCAGCGTACAGCGTACGCTCGTAGGCCTCGAGCCTGGGCGCGCTGGAGAAGATGGTGCGGCCCTCCTCGATGATGGTCAGCGAGATGTTGGTGCCCGCTGTGAGATTCAGAGCACCCTCTGCAATACCCACTAGGGGCGCCGAGTACACATCGTCGTCTTGGTGACTTTGCGAGCAGATTGAGGGGTCCTCTGAAAATCCACATGTGAGGTCGCCACAGGCTAAAATTCAATGTCAACAACAGTGGCTACGTCAATAATCTAAACTCTGGTCCCAAATATTAATAGAGTCTAGAGGCTCCAAACCGCGCAAGTTAGTTACGGCGAAGAGTTATTCGGCCAGCTAATTTTTTTTCAAGGAAAGGGGCATCAAAGTGTGTTTGCTGGTCGATATAGGAAAGAAATCTTCTCCGGTTGCCTTAATAACTAATATGGGGTGATGAGACCATTCTTGTTCCAATCTCTACCACCTAGCCTCTAACAACTGTGATTTATTCAAGGAGATATGCTGGTTTTACTAAAATATTTTAAATCTAAAAGAGTTAAAGGGAGTGTAATGGTACTGTTATAACAGTAGGCAATGTCAATACCCGCGTGACTTAATTATAAACAGATTTATGTCTTGAAGAAGTTTATTAAACCGGCAAACAATATTTCTCTTTTTACCCTTGCTATGAGAATCAACTTAGCTTCTTTCCGCGCTCCCAGCACGCAATACTTGCAAAAGAATTGGCTTCACTTTATGAGTTTTGTTACTAAGTTGCATTTAATAAAGTCTGCTCATTATTCTATCATTATAACCAAGTCATTCCTGTAATGTTTCACGTCTAGCTCCACGTATATCATGAAAATGCACCAACGCCCGTATAAATCCAAGTCAACGTTGCCGTCTCCAGCCTGGGTACGCTATCCGAGCTCTCTACCCCATCATTCGCCACACTCCTCAGCGAGTTCTCAAACGTCTTCTTCAAGTCCCTTACTTGATACCCTCGAGGCTGCGGATCACGACACAAAGCCTTCGACTGCCTCGTCTGCGGTAATGGGCTCACGCTCTTTTGCGTTTCTGGCGCATACTGCATGATCTTCGTCTGATACGGACGGCGAAGCCAGTAATTCTCCAGATTGAAATTGACATTGTATCGGGAGTGGTACGGCTCCCATAAGTCGTAATGCTTCCACGGCAGACTAGGTTGATTCGGAAATGTGAGAGTCAGATTGAATGCCGAACGTTGATATACCACCAGTATCAACGCCTCCAATCGCGAAAACCTTGAGAGATATCCCATGAGCCTGGTCATATTCTGTTTCGTTCGGACCGTCTTGTGAAAGAGCCGTAGATGCAAGCCAGTATGCAGACCCCACGATGTTCCGAGCGCGATCCTCGAAATAGTCCGTCGCACTTGCTCAATCTGACTCAGGAGGCGGATGACTTTAAGCAGTCTTCTGACTTGTAAGTATGAGTCTAGCAGTAAGATATCCCGACTGAGGTTGATGTGCTTCACGACACCTGAGAAAGCGAGAGGCCTGTAATGCCGAAGAACGGCTTGTCGAGAATCTCTGCATACCCGCGCCAACGCGGGTGGAGGCTCATTTCTGATGTCTGCAAACATCAATCGGTTCGCTGGTCCTGCGTGCGATGCCGAGGTGCAAGGAGAGTCTAGCACCTCGTAGATCCTCGCCTCTGGAAAAGCATAACCCCACTATCAAGAATCCGGTGTTAGTTGCTTGTGGTTACATGCTCATGGTTGAATGTTACCATTTGCTGGTTTGACGAGGTCGGCGTTCCAAGGATATGACCGCTCTCCCATCAACGGAGTCACGCTCTCAAGCGCACAGTTGATGACATGAGGAAACAGCGTTGACTTACGATTTGGTCTCTCAGTTCAGGTGGCAACTTCGAGAATTGAGGGAAACCTGCATAGTCGATATCCATTTCCCAAATCCTGTCTTCATATACGCTTCATGCGCCGTCGTCGAGGTATAAACACAACTCTTATGATGGGTTAAAGTGGAAATGTCCACGATATTGCCAAGACCTCAGAGAAGACAACGTTATTAATCGAAACGCTGTGTTTGTTCTGTAACGGCCACCATTCATACACCCCTAGAACAAAGGCTCGAATAAGTCTCGGATGCGACAGCGAAGTGCGTTTGTATGAAATGAAAACGCGAGTAATGGCGTATGGGCTGCTTAATGAAGAAGTCCCGACTCGACTAGCGATTAAGCTGTTGGAGGGTATTGGACTCGCCCAATGAGCAACTCGGTTAGTCACTCTACGTTAACCCCGATATGATAGGCGTAGAACTATTTATCCCAACATAGAGCGAGACTGCGGGACAGTAGAGTAAGAAAATGCAGATATAAGAGTATGTTCCCGGACTTCAGACGAACTAAGAGTTGGGGATGAATCGAAAAACATGGGGGCTAGGGGATGATGAGATGATGCACCAGGGTACGGTAAGCGTGTGAGATCTCATCTGGAGTCTCATACGTCTCCGACAGAAAGGGTGTGGCTTGGATGTTTCCACATGATGATCGGGTATGCAATGCATGGTATTTGTCACAGGAAATAGTGTCTACGGATGACTCTACCTAGCGACAAGATTACCAGAATGGGAACAGAGCGCAGTCACGAACTCCTTTACAGAGAGCGGGAGAACGCTGACGTACGCGGCTGGCCGGAAAGCAGGTGCGAATTGGGGGCCAGTCCCGTTGAGAGCGGATTCTAGAAGACTTTCTCGAAGGAAGACGTTGGTAGCAACATGTATGCGTTGTAACGGCCGGCGTAGCTGTGATGTCTTTATGGCAGGGTATGCCGGTAGAGGTAACATGCGCCAAGAATCAAGCCGATGCAACACCGACGTTTCTATTTCAGGATTTGTTCAATGTCAGGTCCTTCGTATATGGGCCCATGTTGCGCGGCACAGGACAGCGACGAACGCTGCATATCTTGACCGTTCGCTGGTACGAGGATGGAAACAGGCTCAAACACTCGCACCCGTGAACAAGTCACGATGCGCATATGTTGCAGACATCTGTCAAGATCTGGTACAGTTGACGTACATAGCTTCAGGTTCGCCAAATCACAGACTTCGATGGGGTTTCGTAAGTCTGACAACTCGTTTGATCAAGTGATGGCGACGAGACACTTGACGCACCCCGATGTGCTCTTTGCAGTGACGTTACATCCGGTCGTGGGCGAATCGAGTCCAAAGAAGACACGAAAGGTTGGGGAACGGCTCACCAACTAATTACTTGCATGACAAGTTGAGAACATAGAATCCCAATTGGACCCTTTGGAGAAGCTGACGAAAATGCTCAACCCCCGGTCTCGTTTCGATAGGGGCATGTCGGCCTGTCGACCGGGGTTCGCTATATCAAGCACATATATCATACACGGGATAAAGTGATGGATGTGGTTAGGAATAGTCTGGTAGGAGCACTCCGAGTGGACGGATATATATTAAAGACATGTCGGTTCCAGGATCATCACGCTGCTTCTTCAGATTGATCATCATTTGTTAAGAGGGCCGAACGTAGAGAAATCCGGTTCGTTTCAAGACCGCGTCAGATATGTGGCAGGCATATGCGCCCAACCCCAGCATTGCCCCCACGATCGCCCATATTCCAGTCATGAGAACGAGGCCGGGCCGGACGTGGTACCGAAGCTGGTGAGTGCTTCCCTGACGGCAAAAGGCAAGATTTGGGGGGACGCGGGCGAACCAGATCAGATTAGCACGACGCTTGAGCCTCCAGGGTTGTTGACTGGTTGCCGGAAGGAGGTGGACTGTTCGCCTGCGAAGCGAAGCCGATCCCGCAAGAGCACAAGCAGATTGTTTCAAACTACAAGTGACTAATTATAAACAGTATATGAAGCAACCTATGCCGATCAAGTTGGTTGAATTGTCCTTGCAAAAGAAGGGCGCTTCATGGCGGCAACATCTTGGAATCTGCACAACCTGCCCCGCCAACGGCAAAATAGAACCATGGGGTCGTCGTCGGCGAGGCCGGCAGACCCAATCCCTGCCAGCTGGGCAGACGAGTGCCGTGAGTGGCAACCCACTGGCCAGATGTCGCGCAGGCTTAGCGTGGCAGAGCACAGGGTAGAAATAGCTTCACGAAAATTTGCTGCCTTTGGACCTTTCCTCTTCTTTTCTTTCCTCGTGCGGCTGGCATGATATCACATTTCCCGTGTTGCTCGAGTCCTTTACCCCATGGATGCCTCTATCGTAGCGTCAATCATTGCCACAGAACAATTAAAATTGCAAGCCGGTTCGTCCTTGGCCATTGTGCGGTCCTCTGCGAAGCCTCCCGCTGCTTCTTGGACCGCGGCCAAGTCTCCGGACATACTATCTAGAAATACCAAGGTGCGCCCAGAGCGCCATATGTGAAAGAATCTAATTTAGAGAGGGGTTCGACCTTTGAGTGATCTATTGTTTGTTTGGTCCGCCTCTTGGTGCTACCTGTGCGTTAAAGCGGCACGACACCTTGCGCCCGGCATATCAGCTGCGGAAAGCTCAGGATGCATAACACTAATATTGGCCGCGAGCTGGACGTATCCCTTTAATTGCGATTTCAACTACAGTACGGCCAAGACTTTAGCCTGGCAAGGGTTCGACCAATCAGACTTTAAGCTTCTTGTATGTATTGCTTCACTGCTAAATATCGCCTATATAATACGCCGAAATTAATTAGAAAAAATTCCTTTAATATAAAAGCTATTAAGCTATATACTTACTAGTTTTTATGTATTATTTACAGGTTGTCGTCGTGTTTAATCGTTTTAAACCATCGCTGTATTATTTATTAAATACATTTAAAGGTGTGGTCCGGAGGTGGTGGAGACGTCAGGGGTTGAACTTGTAACTGTAGTTGGAGTCGCAATTAAAGGGATAGCTGCATGCGCATTTGAAAGGGTATATGTGACACGGCAATCATCAGCCATCAGACGTTGTCATTCATGATCTATCCTCGTAATACTACGCAAAGAACTACGAATAAAACGGGATGGTGTCTACGTGAATTCCTTGAGGATATATAGCACCAGCCCCCGGAGTTTGCTCGTTGGTCAGACAGCAACACCGCCAGTCGCGGGTTGTGGACACGCATAGTTGCTTTTGCTATAACTCATTCTCCCGGCTCGTCTCCAACCTTCTCCAGCTTTCCCATCTCCCGCTTCTCGCCAGACTCGCCTATGAGGCGGACTCGGTCCACTCGCACCTTCTCGTCTTCATCTCCAACTTCGATGAAAATGACGAGGCTGGAGATGTTCTGGAAACGGACGAATCGCAGAGGTAGGTTGGCAGTGCCGTTGGAATTCCAATCACTGTCCTTGATCTCAATGGTCTGGGTCGGGTCGATGTCCTGCGCTTCCTCGAAGCCAAGATTGTGTGGCCGATTCGTGAAGAGTTTGATGTTTTTAGGTCGCGAGGGACCCCCCTCATCATCATCGTCATCAGCGTTTGCCGGGGGCAGAGAGGTAATCTGTTAGGGAGTCCGCAAGTCAGTAAGCTCGCATGTGGTTGAACGGTCGTAAGTGGAATGACTATGTCTGCCCTACCTGCAGTGTGTGGAGCTTGACAGCCGAGTTGAAAGGTACATATAGCAGTAGCTGGTCATCTGTCTCACTATCAACGCAGTCTTTCTCCACGCTCGTGCTAGCATCCCCGCTCAAAGCAGCAGGTTTGTCTTTGTTGAAGAGGGTGCGAACAGAGGAGATATAGCTTGCATTGAGCAGCTCGAGGCCTTTCACATCCACGACGTCAGAAATGTCTGTGTAGCCTCGCGGGAGATCAGCTCCTCTCCAGGCGATACCGCTCGATCCGGAGCCGGAAGCACCAGTGTCCTTGGCAGAGTCAAGATCCTTGGTAAGCTTCTGGATGAGCGATGTGAGGCCGGGTACGTTGGCTCCCCTGACTTTCTCGACTAGCTCGCCATCGCGGAAGAGAATGAAGGTGGGCAGAGCACTGACGGCGTACTCCTGTGCGAGGTCTTTGGCTCCGTCGGCCTCGGTGTTGACCTTGACGAAGGTGATGAGCTTGGGCTTCGATATGGACTGCGATAGCTGCTCGTAGACGGGGGCGATCTGCTTGCATGGGCCGCACCAGTTGGCATAGACTAGAGACAGAAAAACCCCTGTCAGTAACTTGGGGCAGAGGGTCGAGAGTTCTTGTCATGTTTGCGACAAGCGCATGTTACTTCAAATGCGCGTGGCGATGGCGGGGTAGAGGCAGGGGACATGTGTTCACGTACAGTCGGCGACGACCAGTTTGTTGTCTCTCAGCAGGGCGCTGAACTGAGCGACCGACTCTATCTCTATGGGCTTCGACATGGTTGCGTTGGAGCACCTGGGCGACGGCCGATAGAGTGGGAGAAGCGAGCGTGTTTTGTTGGTTGGTGTTGAGGCGCGGGAACTTGAAAGGCACGTCATACGTGGTGCCTAGATGGGTGAACCACCTGCACCTAACCACGTACCCTGTACTTCCACATTCCACACCCGTGCGACCCCCATGCACGTCAAACACCGTCGTTCGAACTTTCCCGACGGTACTATCTATTTGGATTCAACCATGTCTATAAGTGCCTACCTCAAGTAATAACATTAATGGCAGCTTCCGATTTCTGATATGAATACTATTTCTCTCAACGACCGTGACCAAAACCGGGTGCTGTTATGCCAAAGGGCAAATCGACACGGAGGACCTCAACACAGACTCAGCCGCTAGAGCCACGTCTTCTGCAGGCATGTGCAGAATAGACATACACTCTCCTATTCTAAGTGATGATGTGCAGCAGCAGAGTATATAAAAGCCTACATGTAGCATGTATTGGATGGAGACCTTCGCCTCGATGCTTACAATAGAAGCACAGTTAAAAGAGCCCAAAATATATTATCTAACTGCCTAAGAAACCTACACAACATCACAGCTGCAAAACTCTTTCCAACAGCAAATCTGAACTTAAAGATTTCCCAAGACTCCTGAGGCTCCTGAGTATCTGGCAATGGCTGCCTCGAGTGCATTGTCTAGACTCATTACCTGATCCTCGATTGCCGTGTCATAGCTTGGCACCATCTCCTTAAGTTTGATGGCATATTCCTATATTAGATAATTAGACGAGAGGGTACAAATTTCATATCGAGGAAGTGCTTACATCCATTGCCTGTTTGTTGTTCTCAAACGCATGTACGATGGGTTGGCCAACGGCAGGGAGGATTGTGTATGCTCCGGCTTTGTTGTTGAAGGTGTTGATGAGGGTCTTGAAATTCGAAATAAACTGGATCATTACCTTGTGAGAAATCTACTTAGGTAGTTAAGTGTGCTCGATGAAGGTAACAGAAGGTCTTACATCGCGATAAGCGTTGTATATAGCATCGGCATCGCTCTTGTTCGTGACTTGGTCTGATCCGGCGAACTGGGTTATATGAGCATTCGCCGTTTGGGTAAGGTCTACGAGCCCCCCGAGCGCATCATGCAGAGGTCCAGTTCCCGGGAAGGCAAGCAGGCCATTAGCAAGATTGATTTCGTTGACGGTAGGTATGATGGATTGAGTTTGTCGTTCCAGCTCCTGAAGATTGCTCACGACTTGAGGCGGCACTAGGTTTGCGAAACCCGTAATGGCCACGGTGGCCCAGACAAAAATCTGAGAGGCAAGCATTGCAACGACACAGAGGTAGATGGAAGAGAATCTGGAAAGTTTTGGTCTGCTATTGCGAGGATGGTGGTTGATATCATCAATGAGGATGACGGGAATCAAGCGAAGGGCTCAAGCAGGTTTATATACCTAGGTAATAATGCCTCTTTTCAGCCAGCAACAGAATCTTTCTGACCCATTGGACCATCAAGCCAGTTTCACTGAAAGTTACACACTCAGAGAGACAATGACAAATACATATAACGTGGATGTGAAGCGAAATGGGAAAATGACAGCATAGACCTTATGGGAGAGAGTAAGCGTGTCTCGAACATCATGGTGGCTTGGGTAACACCTTCCGCATTATATGTCGGATCATAGACTTTGTTATTAAGATTAATGCAAAACATCATCCATACGTGAAGATATTTGATATAGACCATGTAACTCGAGTGATGACAAGTCAAACTGTGATCAGCTCGGCGTTCTGGTGATAATTACCAAGGCGTCGACGGACCAAAGCAGAAGTCATGCTGCTTCCTTGGTAGAATGCCTTCCTAAGCATGGTAGTGACCTGAAGTTCCCCATTCAATATTTGTTCTAAAGATTTCTCTGATACGAGTCGAATTAGTGTGATGATCTCAAACTTTAATGTTGGGCAAATCAAAGGAAAAAAAAAAAAAAAAGAGCATATCATAAGACTAGATTAAGAATTATCAAATCCTAGGACAAGGGGCAAGTACGAGAGCATCGTGTGTTCATTAGAGACATGTTTCTCAAGGCAACTTGTCCAATTGTCAAACACATTCTTCAAGGCTGCAACTGTATCTGTTCCGGTCTTCCTCGGCTCCCAATCATCCATGGCAACCTCGCTCCCACCCGCCTTGTCGAATTGATACCATCGACGTTCTTCGTTCTTTATTCTCGGCTTTCACTAGCACCGTATGGTATAAAAGATAGAGTTCATTACCTGGCTGTTCGCATGCTTGATTATCTCTATAGGAGTTCTCATATTTTCAGCCCCGTGGTCTTGCAGTTCCTATACTTGTCAAAAACGGTGGAGCGCTGTATTGATTGTTGACTTTGTTGAACTTGCGTTTCAAATACAGGTAAACTCATCTCGACGCCCTCTTTCCTTTTTTAGCTTGTTGTGGCCAAATTCTCTTACTTAATTCGCTATTTCCTTTAGAAACCGGTTGTCACAGTTCTAACAGCTAGTAAGGTCTAGTAATAACTATTGTTATTGTACGAAAAGAAAAGAAGCAGCTACGTAAATAGAGGTTGGGAAATGAGGTTATATATACCGTATCGTGGCCTATGCGCCACCTGGTCTATGCCATGCCCGTCTCGTTCCATGACACCGGTTGCGGGCTTCCACCCTGCGCATTTGGTAAACTGTATTCGTACTGGCCCATATTGAAAGACGCTGCAGTTGCTGCAAGTGCAACCTTTACGAGTGGTTCATGCTTCAACGTCAAGCATCCTCTTGCAAGGGGTGGCATAGATCTAGAGAGGGATGTTGTTTGCCCTAACTCGACCTGTGGCTCCAAGGTTTTTGTGTCTTGTATCACCGTTGCAAAGACAGCACTCAGGAAGAGTCGGTCTGATCTTTGTGCTTCAAAAGATACATGAGGTTTGATGATGACCGACTTACCCTCGACAGATATCCTGTCGCGGAGAATACCACCATATATAAATCTTTAATCCCAGACGGAATTAACGGCGTCGTTTTGTCCCAACATATCCATCTCGGTGGCAAGGACGTGGCATACTAGTCGTACATGACGCACTTTAGGTGTCCTGTGTATCACCAAAAAAGAACTGCGTGTCAATCCAAGCCACAGATGTTTCACACGCCTAGGCCTCGTCACACTTCCGGTGCGGTTTACCTTATATTCCGCCGCGTGCTTCAGGCGTTTGGATATTTCCCCGTTTCCTTTAGCCCTCAAGGTATCATCAAGAATCACCGTATGAGGAGAATACTCTCACGACACCTCGTCATCCAGAAATCATTATCACCCACCTGACAAACCCAGATTATCAGGGCACAAGTGCCTCTTAATCATGACTTTTTCTCAAACTGGGCAATCCGCCCGATCCAGCTCCAGTTCCAGCCGAGTCAATCCGAATCCTCTACCTCTGGCATCTAAAATCACGAGCACTGGTCTACGATTCGACTTTCCGTTCGTGCGAGATCGAGTAGAACAAAAAGATACAACCACGTAGGTAGCCGTAATGAACCTCACATGGCACAACCTTTGACCAAGCCTGTCAACAGATCGGGAAAAGTACTGGGAGTTCGAACTCGGACCACGTACAACCCCATGGGATAAATGGGATGTTTTCATATGGCCAAACAAAAAACGGAGTCTTCGCGATCGAAGCAAATACCTCGGCATTTCCAGATGCGGACTATATTGTCCAGCTACGACTCGGCAGGTTTGGGATCTGGGGTAGGTTTCTTCGGAAAAGGGGAGCTTTGCGTAAGGGGTATATCATCAGACCATGACGCACGCTTCTTGCTATCTATGTATTGTATAGATTGAGTAGTAGGGACCAATCCCGTCACCGATCATATAGGCAAAAATGTCCATGTCCGTCGTTTCGTGTTGTGATGTTAGTAGTTGGAGTGGATGTTGATCTCCTGCCCATAACCCATTTGGAAATTTCGCATTGTTGGATCCCTACTTGCGCGTGAGACCATCCATAATACTCTGGCGATCGGACCCATATCAGACGTTTCAACTTGGTCGGTATGCTATATTGGAAGTGACGACAAGACGCTGGCGGGGAGGAATTGAATGTTATACATTGCAGGAGCTTGCAACCCAGTCATTCTGGCCCGTTACTAGCTTCTCTGTGTGCTAGTTTCAGTTTCGAGGGCAAGGCAAACGGACTAGATTATGAAGGCCAATCCCAGTGCCTGCTGTATCTCAGGAATCGGGCGGAGTTCGGCGTGAAGAGCACGAAGACGTATATGAGCTAGCACTTAATAAACATAATTACAAAACTCACAATGAATCATGCATCGCTGAGATGCTTCTGTTTAAAAGCCGCATCGTCAGTATGCAGGAATTCAAACCGACGCTTAGCTGTCAGTAGCTGATTCTTACTATCCTGTGTCGTCCATTTCCCACTTGACTCTGTGGTTGCATTGGAAAACATCGTATTCTTCAAGTCGATTTATCTAGTTTTTAACGACTTTCATCTGAAGTATTATGCAGTTCTTATACGAGGAAGCGGCTATTTTATGTGTTAGAGCGACCTAGTGCAGGAGACAGGGTATATTTGCAATTTTTGATTATCAACGAATTGGTGGAGCGAAGATTGGGTGAAACCGAGTGCTCGAAAGTCACAGTCAAGTGATAATTCAGATTCCCTCAATGCTTGCATATAGCAGAGTGGCAACGACCCTTTTTGAACGACTTACCCTAGAGGTCACTCTTTAGGGGCGGATTTTGTTTCCGAGCGATCTCCAGAACGTTTTAAATTTCAAAAAACTTCAATCACTTCGCTTACAGTGTAATATAACTGATCGACCTCTTGAAGAGGTGATATCCTAAAATGCGATCACATTATAAGAAGGTTGCCTCAAGTATAGTAGCATTGACTGCTCCCACACCATGCACAGAGGCGCTTGAGAATCTAGCCTAACGTGCCACGAAGTAGCACTCTTATTCGGCTTCCTCTAGGAGGTAATTCGACATGCTCCCTAGAGCATAAGACAAGAATTCATACATTGCAGCGTTACTGGCCAGTTATTCCGTAGCTAATTAATGATTATCCTAATATTATTACGTCTACACGAGCGTTTGTAACCCCTTTACGTGCTCCCACAATCAGCCATCTCTCACCTCCGTAATACACAAGATTCTCGCTCATGGAATAGGCCCTGTTTACACAACCAGAGAATTTACGCAAAAACTGCTCAGTAATTACTATCTACCTGTGTCTATCAAATCAAGTCGGACTCCCATACTGCCCTGTCTTGCCGTGCCTACCCTACCCAGCATACCAACCTTAACGCCACGCACATACATCTCCCAGTCCACGGAAAATCCTACAACAAGACGAAACGAGCCAGAACCGCGACTCTCAACCCTTTCCCTCCACTCAAACACCAACAGCATGACTGAACACCCTCGTAGCAAGCTGCGCAAGCAGCCTCGCCCGCTCACTCTGCGGCAACTCCTGGAAAACCGCATAAACGCTCTTCCCCCTCGTATCTCTAATCGCCCCGAACCTATTCCCGGCCACCATACCCGCAATAGCGCCGGGGAAATTAGCCGCGATGAAGCCTAGCACACCACCCGCAGCCCCTCCAGCGAGGGACCAGAACTTGCCCGTATTCGCCTGCTGCTGCGCCTCGTCCATGCCCTCCTCCCTCAGCATCTCCTCGAACACGTCGCCAAACTGCGCATCTTCCGTCTGCTGCCGCTCCTGCTGCGCGCTCGCATTGTTCTGCTGGCCCTTGGTGAAGAAGTCCCACGCCCAGCTGTAGAAGTTACCCGCGTTCGGCGCGTCGCCGGCGACGGGGATCTCCTCTTCGAAGTCGTCGTCGAAGTCGGGCGTGAATGCGCCCGGTGGGGGGCGGT
The DNA here is from genome assembly GCA_022432385.1 of Xylariaceae sp. FL1272. Lineage (NCBI taxonomy): Eukaryota > Fungi > Ascomycota > Sordariomycetes > Xylariales > Xylariaceae > Xylariaceae sp. FL1272. Next base: position 416,810 of record JAJJXC010000035.1, read on the forward strand.
TCGTGTTTGCCGAGGCTGAGGGCTTGGGGCGCGAGCCGCCGAATAGCTTGCGCTGTGCGTCGTAGTCTCGCCTGCGGGTTGCGTCCGAGAGGGTGTAGTAGGCGTCGTTTATGAGTTGGAATTTGCGCGTGCGAGCGGCTCGTTCTGGGGAGTCGGCTGCGACGCGGTCGGGGTGGGTTTTTAGGGCCGCTCTGTGGTGAGAGTTAGGTTTTAGTGATGGTGGTGGAATGGGAGGGACAACTAACTTTTTGTAGGCATCTCTGATTTGTTGTGTAGTTGCTGTCTCGGAGATCTCGAGGATGCGATCTGGACATCGCAGAGTATTAGTGGGGTGGTGATCAACGAGGGGTGCGCCGCGAGTTCACTTACAGTAGTTTGGAGGAGGGCCAGTGTTGGCCATCGTGACTCGAAGATAGGTAGAACGTGCGCAGGGGCCTTAAAGAGTATAGATATGTAGAGCTGTGAGGTTGGCAAGGAGGACGGGAGGGGTTCTAGGATTTTATTTACAAGACAAAGATGTTGTCTCGAACTTCGCTATGGCATTGAGTCTGCCTCAGCAGGGAACCACTGACTAGCCCACGTCATAGATGTGGCGTAACCGACAGCCAGGCACGATTCAAAATGTATGGCACCGCAAGTACTATAATGGTTCAATCATTGAATGATAGAACAATTGAATCTTTACATAATTCCGAGTAATAATCTCAAAAATCATCGTAGAATTAGTCACATAGGTATTCCAGTTTAATCTCTGAATAGACAATATCATAGGGATGTATTGCTGGTGCTATTGAATATGGGTTTGAGGTAAGTGTGCCATGTATTTCATCCATAGCCAGGCAGGTGCAGGTTTTTGAGATCAAGCCACCGTGGCTTGATCCTCAGTTTTCGGGCATTAAGGAAAGACCCATGTCAAAAGCCTGAGGTGGATACATGAGACGAGGCTAGAGCGTGCTAGTCCTAGACGGACTGAAGTCGCATGGGGGCCCGCATCGGCAGAAGGGTCCTGCAGGGGACAGGAGAGACGACCAGCCACTCGAATTGTCGGTGAAAGGCCTGGAGGCGTAAAGACCCGGCCAGTTCGCAGCAATCCGATAGTATGTTGTGCAGCAGCTCACGATCCTCCGCATTTTCGCCATTTTTGTATCGTGGGCTATCGTCTGGTGGGTTGTCGAGATTGTGCAATTGGTGCTCCTCTCTGAGTTGTCATTGCCTATTGTTGTAGCGAATCAGTGCTGCCGTACTCGTAATCTGTTGTTGGGCATTCGGGCAGCTGTCTCACTTCGCAAGCTCAGTTCTTTCTTAGAAACAATACTCAAGAAGCCATCGAGCTTCGCAGTTGACTCTGAACATGGGGTTCTGGGACGGTTGGGGCGACGGCGCGTCGGTCACCTCGCGCAAATCTCACAAATCCTCATCTCACAAGTCCTCCTCCCACAAGCACAAGCGCTCCAAGTCGCCCTCCCGCTCGCCCTCGCCCAGCCATAAGCACCGCAAGCATGGGCACTCAACGTCGGGTCTTGGTGCCATCTTCGGCAACGATAGCCACTACACCAAACACAATGCCTCTAGGGGCTCATTTTTCAATCTGGGGAATGCCAGTACGAAGAGTTTCTTCAGTGTTGGTAAGTTGATTGGGTTTCTATAAGAACGATAGCCGCAACAGTCCCAACGAACAATAAGACACAGCGAAAGAGAGAAAGCTATCCTAACACAACCACGACAGGCCGATCACCATCCTACTACAAGCGCTCCCCACGCTCCAACTTCATGACACGCGCCTACAAGAAGCTGAAGCGCCTCGTCCGCGACCTCATCTACTACGCCAAGCGCCACCCCATGAAGGTCTTCATGCTCGTCATCATGCCCCTCATCACCGGCGGCGCACTGACCGCACTCCTCGCCCGCTTCGGCCTGCGCCTGCCCCAGAGCATCACCAGGATGATGGGCATCGCCGCCAAGACCGCGAGCGGCGACGGCATCGGTCTCGTCGGCGAGGCCGTGCGCATGGCTAGCGGGCTCGGTGGGAATGGCAGCGCCAGCATCGAGAGGGGCTATGACAATGGGTACTCGTATGAGAGGCGCCAAACGACAGAGTTCGATTACGGGGGTCACTCGGGTGGAGGAGGAGGCTTCTTTAATGGCTTGGGTAAGATATTCTCCTGAGGCTACGATATGAGGCTTGATAGCGTGACGAGGGTACATACACTTTCCATTTTGGAAAGATTTTGGCGTTCGGAGGGGTTTTTGATATCAACCGGTGTTCGATTCACGTCAGTCATTAGATTCGGGACATTTCCCCATGAGCGCGCGACGACTCAGTTATATGAGATACGTTTTGCACCACTACCTAGATACGTCACAAACCTAGGTGGTTATCGATCAATCAAGTGTTCAAGGAAAATGTGTGCATAAATTAAGATCCGCAGGCCTTATTAGCGCTTCAGATTTACACGGGTATAGCTGTTTTGGGGTGGGATGCCGTTCGTATTCCTCGGGTCCGGGTCCGTTCATTTGCCTTTCCGTCTCCGACCTCCAGTCTTTCGTTTACCGGGCGAAGCAGCGCGGGACGAGCTCTTCTTGGCTCTCGAGCGCCCACTGCTAGATGCCGGTGAGCCCTCTATGACAATCACATCCTCTTGACTTGCGTTCCTGATCTGCGCCCCGTTTCCGCGGCCATCACTGCCACTGTCATCCTCAGGGGCAGTCTCCTCGCCGCCGTACGCTAGATCGTCCTCGTTGTAGCCTCTAGATGTCCGCATTGCAGCTTGGGAGCGTGTCATATAGGGTACTCGTGGGCCTTCGGTTTGAAACTGAAACGGATCAAACCCCTGTTGCTGAGAAGGCGGCGAATTTCTAGACCGCCTGCCCTCCTCGTGCGGAAGCGCTCTGCGCGATGACACAGACGATACCGGTCTCGATGGATTAGAGACATATTGATAGTCGAAAGGAGACGCCGAGCCTTCGCGATCAGGAGGAGGTCGGTGAGAAGACGACGTCGAGGAACGAGGCCGAGTCTGAGAGGTAGTGGGTGGAGGAAATAGGCCTGCGGGCGGACCAAGGCGCTCTTGACTTCGTGTTAGCGAAGATGGGAGAGGATGGCGAGGCAACGCATCGTTGGAGTAATTGTTCGGGGCCGGGGGCCCGTCGAATTGGGAAAGCGGAACGGCGTATCGCTCCTCCTTTTCCTTTCTTTGTCGTCGCTCGCCACTAGCTTTTCGTGCGTTGGCTTCCGCCTCCGCCTGCAGACGCTTGCGCCGCCTCTCCAATGCTGCTAGTTCCTCCTTGTTCAGGCGTACATCCTGCTTGCCCTTGGACTTGGCCTTTCGGATCCGTGCGAGAGCCGACTGTACTAAGGCATTCTCCACCTCTGCCTGGGCCTCATCTTCCATATCCACCTCCGTTGCCTCGGAATCGCTCTCATCCGAGTCATCATCTGAGTGCTGATAATCATACCTGCGGCGCGACCGGCCACCACCACCCATGTCTATACCCGTAAACCGAAGTTCATCACTGACGAACCGTTTATTACCCGTTGTGAGCGCCAAACCAGCGCCCTGTGTATCCGTGTCATCACTGTCCAACTCCTCGACGACTCTTTGTCTTGATTCCCAGAAATTGCTGTCGTCGTCAGGCGCAGCGTACCTCCCCTCACCGCGCCTGGATGGTCTTCCCCAAGGGGACGCAACTTTGGGAGCTCGCGGCCGACCACCTAGACCGCCTCCCCTGAAAAAGCCTCATCGATAGGCTTGTCCAGCATAGCAGCGTGGCCGAAGATGACCACACCACTGGCACCAATCAGCCACAGGACGGTGGAGAAAGTTGGTGCGATGAGAAAGATGAAACCGCATGTGCAGAGCAGACCGGTGTACAGCTGAGACGACGTGGCATGGAAGCTCCCGATGTTCAAATCCTGTCCATTGAGACGGCCAAGGAGGAACAGACCACCCGCGAGGAGGACAATGTCGAAGAGCAGGAGCGGGGTGGTGATCAGGGCGTAGACGCTGAGGAGGACAAAGACAGCGACATAGTTGCTTGAGAAAGTCGACAGGTTGTAGTTGACACGCGACTGAACCTCACCAAAGTTGGCGGGTTTGGAGAAGCGCTTGAAGTCGAGAAACTCGCCAATGGGCTTCATGTTGGCGAAGCGGGTGGAGAGCGAGGTGTTGCGGAATCCGGAGAAGCGATCGCCAATGTTGAGGCGCGACGTGAGGACGTCGAGGGGGATCTGGATACGGGAAGCCATGGTGAATGATGGGGCGTGTGCGGTGTAATGCTTTGTGTCTGGTCTATCGACGCGGATGCAATGCAGAGAGCGCGATGGATGTAGATATGAAGATCTGTCGGAGATATGGAAGGGTGGACTGGCCGACAAAAAGTTTTTGACTAAACTCGTGTCCCCGAAGGTTTGATGGTGAATGAACCGGCTGTGGAGAAAGGAGTGAGGCAGTTAGGCTGAGAGTTTCTCGAAACTTTTTGTAGATCTCCAAACAGGGACGTCGCTGGCTCGGGGATTAGCGTTGGGATGCTTGGGCCAGGCAGACGGAAAAAGTGAGGGTTGCGATAAGGTGCAAAAGGGGACAGATCTGGCCAGGGTGGTCAGAGCTGCAGGTGTCCTGGAGCTGTCGGCGCTGGGACTGCTGGCAGTGGCAGACGCAACGCAAGCAGCAGGGTGAGAGAGATTGCGAAGCCTCGAAGCTAACCGGGCTGAGCTTGGGCGACCCCCCTGCTGAGTAGAAAGTGTGTTCTGTTTCGCAGCTTTCGTAATTGTCTTGCGTCTCTCCCCCACAGAGACCAATTCGGCTGCCTGTGAGGCAGACCAAGAGGAAAAGACTGTCCTCTCCTCTCGCCTCTACCTGCTGCTCCCTGCAACGCCCAACATCATGTGGTGAAGGGGGAGTCAAAAGCGGTGAGAAAGAAAAGGAAGAAAGGAAAAAGCGAAGGGCAAGAAGGAAGGGCACAGGAGCGACAGGATCTCTTTTCAACCTAAACTCAACAGTGCTCACCTCTCTCTCGTCTTGTACGTCAGTCAAGCTAGGACTGCAGCAATCAAGGCCCGACACTGACTTGCAGCTGCAGTGTGAACTGGCGGTCGGGAATTGGGCGCCTTGTCAGGCACGAGTCCAAATAACTGGCATGGCACTACCGAATACCATAGCATGCATGTTCCATACTGAAAGAGCACAACGACTAATTGCCCAACAATAAGCTGATGCTTCCACCTGAAAGTACTTTCCAAGTAACTTACGATATTGATAAAAAAGTGCATTTTCTAATAGAAAATTGTTTACGATGTGGACTGTGTAAGATAATAGTGCTATCAGACGAAGGTAAAGATAGGTATCTAGGTGTGTCATTTATTTTATTACCCCCTCGGCTACTCTGGGGAGATCTGGAGCCTGAAAAGTGGGAGCTGCTGCACGCCTTTTGCAGTGGTCACCACCGATGGACAGGCCCCTCTCCTTGCTCATGCTCCGCCGCTAACACTCCCGTCCAATTTCTATCACAAGCAATCTGAACATTCAAAGTACGTGCCAGAGGCATGTCAAGTGAGGTCCTGCTCTCATATCATTCGTCTTATCGTTCAAGCCCAACTATCAAGTGTCGAAGTTGGCCACTAGCTTTCAGCTTTCAGGTAGGTCAGAAACAGTCGCTGTCTGTTCATGCCGGCTCTTTTAGCCATATGGGTGAGAAGGCGACGCATATAAAGATTGGACAGACCAGATCCAATTGGGGAACTTCGGCCTAAGCAGTCTAATGTGTCAACTCAAGTGACCCAACAGAACACTGAAATTTTCGTCTTCAAAAGAGAGATGGGACTTTTGATACGGATGGTAAGTTTGAAGCAGTGAAATCAGAACATACAAAAATAACAACCATTGATATCACACATGGCAAGGCGCTACTGCCCCGACCACATGGCATAGTCTTCATGGGGGCCTGAGATGTCTGGCTAGCTAAACAGTAACAGATCCGGTGCTCCGGAAGCCCAACGGATTGCTGCGTCCGGCTGTGACTCCATATGGTCGAACCACCTCCCGCTTGGCGTCAATCCTCAACTGCCAGCCTACAGAAACTGGCCTGGATACAACGATGGGAGCTGACATTCGTTCCAATTCCCGAATCGCCCAAGGAAATTCCAGTAGACACGTCTACTGTGTTATAAAGAGGAAAATACTCATATTATCTGAACCTGTTGAATCGACTCAGCTGTAGGTACCTCGGGACGAAGAAGAGGGTTTGTTCATGTCATTTGAATTTCTTTTGAATATCGCTTCCTAAGGTATGCAAAGACCCTACCCACACTTTATTTTGTCACATTATCCATCATCCCATCCATTAGACCCAAACCCCGTCGATTACAGCTGGAGCAGGACACTCTTGGTCTGGGTCCAGTCATCCAGGCCTGCAGTCCCGTTTTCTACGCCCTGTCCACTCTCTGTAGGAAAATCAGTATATCATCGAAAGTATCTAGGGAGTTCAGGGGAACACGCACGCTTCCAGCCGCCAAATGGCCGCGACTTGTCAGTAGCCTGGGCAGAGTTGACGCATACTGTGCCTGCTTGGAGCTTCGAGGTGAGACGTAGCGCTCTCCCGAGATCCTTCGTCCAGACATAGGCACCGAGACCAAGCTCACTGTCGTTAGCCAATTCCAAGACTTCCGCCTCGTCCTTGAAAGTAACGATCGTCAGGACAGGGCCGAAAATCTCTTCGTTCAAGACCTTAGCAGTCTTTGCGGGGTTGATGAAAATGGTCGGCTGCACGTAGCAGCCCTTCTCTCCGAAAGAAGCACCACCGGTCAGCAGCGTAGCTTCATTCTTGCCCTCCTCGATATACTTGAGAACGACCTCCTTTTGACGCTTGGTGGCGAGAGGGCCGGTCATGGTAGTCGGCTCAAGCGGATTGGATCCCAAGGTAGAACCCATGTACTCGGCGATTCCCTTCATTCTGAAGATCATCTCCTGTGCGCAGTCTTCATGGACGTACATCCTCGTGCCGACAACACAAGCCTGTCCGTTCAGGGCCAAGAAAGAAGCAGCTCCCTTAGAGGCAGCCTCCAAGTCAGCGTCTGGGAATACGATGACTGGGGACTTGCCACCGAGCTCGAGCGTGACCTTCTTGAGATTTGACTTGGCGGCAGCGACTTGAATGAGCTTGCCTACAGCGATACTACCCGTGAAGCTGATCATGCGGATTTTCATGTGAGAAGAGAGGGCGTTGCCGACGTCAGCACCACCGGTGCAGACATTGATCAGACCATCGGGGAATCCAGCTGCCTTAGTTAAGCTTGCGACAAAAAGCGAAGAAAGAGGGTTCTGCTCGCTAGCTTTCAGTACGATGGCGTTGCCGGCAGCAACAGCCGGTGCTACTTTCATGGCAAACGTCAAAAGTGGCCCGTTGAACGGCGTTATCGCTGCTACTACACCGTATGGTTGCCGTAGGATATACTCCAATGTGCCATTTTCTTGAGGTGCGGCAACTTGGCCGTGATACTGATCAATGAGACTGCCGTAGTCTGAGATCGAGCTCGTTAGTCAATAGATCGTGTCGTAATATCCAGGCATGATCTCACATGTAAAGAGCTCAACCACTTCTCTTGTATCGTAAGTGGCGACTATGGGATCCTTGCCGATCAAAACAGCTTCGTACCATTGAATCTGAGCCGCGTTCTCCTTCACCAAATTGGCGAATTTGTGCATGATATCTCTTCTCATGAACTTTTTCATCCGACGTTAGTCTCCTGCGGTGCTTAAATGTCCATGTTTCATGAGTCCTGCTTACAGTGGGGAGTTTGCTCCATGCCTCCAGACCCTTCTCCGCAGCCGCAACAGCAACATCGATATCTTCAGCCGTGGCCCATTGCAGCTCTAATGTTCAACTACACATCAGCTATGCTCTACATATAGTTCCATGGACTCTCGTGCTATGTGACTTACCTGAGGTCACCACCTCATCGTTGACCGCAGAAGTGAGAGTCTTCTTCTCACCGCCCTTGGTATCGACATATTTACCGTCAATCCAAGCCTGGGTAGGGATGGGGTGCTGGGAGAAATCAAGGGCGATGCTCATTTTGACGGAATAAGAATGAATGTCTCGCTTAACAAGGTTGCAATATTGAGTTGGATGAGGCAGGCAAGGGGAGGAGCTCAGAAAACGTTCAATTGGAGTAGAATTCAAGTTACTTACATGTCACGCTGTATGCACAAAGAACAGATTTTAAGAAAGGGATGAAACCAACCTTACTAATACAAATCACAGTTGCACGACATATCATGTATTCCCGCTACTGTGGTCATGCAACAAGTGGCCATGAAACGCAGCTGTGGTGCTGACATTCAACACGGCCGACTGAAAATAGTCCACACGCCATATATACGAATACGTAAGCAGGGGCTTGAGAGCCAGCCGGCACTTTGCTGCAGGAGTGCGTTTTGGTCGAACATCAGAGGGGTAGATGTTTGTTGGTGATTACTGTACATCTCGCGGGGACACAATAGTAAGTCAGCGTCTGGGGCCGGCATCCTCCATCTTCTAGGACTACACTTATTTCATTCCTTTACAACTTCAGAGCCTCGTTAATACGCTAATTCATTTCCGAGTCATTTATTCACCATAGCCAAAAATGTGCACGATATGGGTTGTGGCATATAGTTGCGGCCATGGCGTTGAGATGCCAATAACTCGATGCCCCCGCGGTAACTGCGTAGCCCCTACCCGTCGGATTGCTACGAACAGTGGGATATGTCCCAGGTGCGCCTAGGAATTAGTCAGACTTGCGCTTGTTCTTCGTTCCCACTACCAGCTCACAACCTCGACTGAGTCCTTCCAACAGCCTCTCAAGCATTTTCGATATGTGCAGTATATATCCTAGGTGATAGGCAGTTGTGGTGGAATCAAACGTGTACCCTATTCGACAACAAGTTTCTGTCCCCGCTGCGACTACTAGAAGTTAGTCGCCGCTGCACAACGATACAAGCATCAAGACTCTAAAAACAAAACTCGACGAATTCGCTAAACGGTGGCTGATTCTATCGAGAAGCCAGGACGGAAATCTGTCTGGACTGCGAGTGAGGGGTTGAAATGCCAAGAGCGGGGCTTTGGTATGAAATTCAACATAATGCTCATGGTACAGCAGGAAGTTCTTCAGGAGCATAAACTGTATCTAGCATGAGAGTTACTTTAGGCGGGAGGTTATTAACTAGTTTCAATGTTAGAGAAACTAAAACATAAAACTGCCATTCTCTGAGTTCATTGGGTAACAAAGCGTGACTAAAGCCTGGAATGTCTCATGGAGTCAGCCCCGCAATGAATACACTTGGACTCTTGGGTTAAACGATACAAGTTGCCTTTTCAAGAATGGCCTCTATAACAAACCACTTCTACAACATAATAACAACGTACTCAATGTTATATAACCTAATTGGCATAATTGACAGCGCAAGGGGAATGGACGAGGTACAAAAATCTACCTGAAAGCAAACTGTGAGCGAGATGCATGCTCAGCCACGATCCCATGTGAGGATCGATTGCGTTCTTTATCAGGCACAATGTCGCCAAATTTCCGGGATAGTTTACTCAGTTATCGCGATCAATCAAGACGGATTTAATCCGAACTCTGTATTATAAAACTCTTCCGACTATTTTCCGCACCGGGGTATTCACCAAACAAAAGCAAAGCAAAGAGAACCTACCACCTCCACCAAGGCTTCTTATCAATCCGCTCATCCTCATCAGCATCGCTCTCCTTAACAACAGCCAAGAACACACTCTCCATAGTTGCCGCAGAGATAGAATAGCAGTCCAGTCCCAAACTCTCCTTCCTCGCCTCAAGCGTCTCAATCAAGTACCGCGTGAAGCTCTGCGAAGCCCTCACCTCATCCTCCTTTACCGCAGAATCCGGAGTAGGCACCTGACTATCCGCAGGAACGATGAATCGGACCTGTCCACCCAGATTCTCACCCTCGAATCTCACATTCGGGAACGACGTGTCGACCCAAGATGCAACCTCGCGCATCTCCTCGGGCGTAGACAAAGGCGCGCTCTTCAGAATAAGGTGAACATGGTACTCGTTACTATGCGTCTTCCGCAATGCCTCAGTGGAACCAATAGCGAGCAGTCTCTTGGCAATAATAGCAGCCCGTGTAGCAAGCGCATCAGCCTCCTCCATAGAATGCGTAGTGATCAGCACGGAGCGGCCGGGCGCAACAGCCTGCAGTGTCTTCCAGAGCACGCGCTTGCTCGCCGCGTCCATGGCGGAGCTAGGCTCGTCGAGGACGAGTACTGGCGGGTTGCCGATGAGCGCGATCGCGAGACTCAGCTTGCGCTTGTTGCCTCCTGAGAGCTTCGTCGCGAGCTTGTCGGCGTGTGCTGTGATGCCGACTTTGCTCATTACGTAGGACACGTCTGCTTTGATGTCTGGTACGCCCTTGCAACGTGCGTAGAAGTATAGGTGTTCGCGGACTGTTAGGAGGTCCAGGGCGTCGAATTGGGGGCATACTATTCAAAGTAAGCGACACGGCTTTTGCGAAGAAATACGGAGCGAGACTTACAACCAAGATGCTTCTGTGCGAGGCGGGTATCTTTATGGACATCGACATCCTGAAGATAGATTTTCCCGCTCGACGGTGTCATGTCACCTCTGATCATGTTGATAGTCGTCGTCTTTCCCGCGCCATTCGGTCCCAGAAGCGCGAGAATCTCGCCCTCTTGGAGACCCAACGACACATCATCAACAGCGTCGTAGGAGCCGAAATTCTTGGAGACGTGTTGAACACGGAGAAGATCGGACTTTGAGGCCATTACACGGGCAGTCTCTGCGTCCACATCAGGTCGTCCTGAGAGCACAATTTTCTCGTTGTCCTCTTGTACCATCTTGGGCTTGCGGAATGTGAGCTTGCCACCTTCTAGCCATAACAGCAAGACGAAGAGCCAGATATTCTGTAAAATTAGGAGCAAAATAGGGCCGCCGTGTGCGTAAATGGAGCCGGGATCGGTGATCTTCGTTGTTCCACGACAGCGCACAATGAAGGTATTCAGCCCCACGGAGTATGCTCGCAGTAGATTTTGGATCGGAAAAATCAGGCCTAGTCCATAAGCCGTGCCGTCAAGAGTTCTCTGAGGGTTTCCTGTATCCAAGTTAAGGACCAGGACTACCACGATCGAGATCACGTACATGACCGCCATGATCAAGACCGAAAACGCGAATGCAGATGGCTGCGACCTAGCGATCAAAGAAACAAGGTAGGCCACAAGGGTGGCGGCAAGGCCGTAAAGTGCCTGGGAGAGGAAGATATACCCGATTCCGAACCACGCGGCTTGCGAGGATATAATCGCGGTACAAACGATCGAGATGATCAGGACGAAAGCGAAGTCAAACATCCAATACGAAAACAGCAGAGGTAGGGGTCGAATGCCATTTGAGTACTGGAGTGCACGTACTTGCGATCGTTTCTCATATGTCGGATACAGGGCGAAGAAGGCAGGATATAGGGCTTGCACCAGACAGAAAAGCGTGACATAGATGACGCTGTTTCCCCCGTCGGCGCGAGTGTATTCCGTGAGGGTTGACGAGGATAGATCTATTCTAATACCGCTAAGAGCCTGATTTGCCAAGTTCAACAATTTCGAGGATGCGTCGGGGCTCCTGGCATCATACGCGATGAGAGGCGTGCTGTCATTCGGCGCCCACAAACCACCATAATAACTCAGGTTCTCGCCCTTGACATGAATAAAGTCTTCTAGTGCATCTCGGCTATTCTGTATATATGGTCCTAGTACTTCGTCACTTGGGTAGTAATAGGAGCTATACTCTTCGTTTTTTTCTTGGACGATATCCGTCGCTGTCTTGTTGAGAGAAAGGGGCCCCAGGGCGACGGCCCGTAGGGAGTAGACTTGTAGTGCACTGGGATAGGGCGGTAATCCTACGAGATCATCGCAGTCTGGCGTTACGTAGTCTTTAAGGAAACCGCCAATGAAGTGCGAGACTATGATGGGAATCGCAAGCGCAAAGATGTAGGCCCACCACAATGACCGTAGCAAGTAGATCCTCTTGAGCAGGAGAGCACTGACCTGCCTGGCGTAGAGTTTTGTCGTGCTCGGCGCTGTTTCTGGTGCTTTCCTTTCTGGCGCGGGCACGGCAGAGTCGACTAATGAAACCTCGTCTGCTGATTCGCCGATGAGAGTATGGGGTTCTTCGGCAACTTTGAGAAACACGTCTTCAATAGTTGGACCAGTGATGTACAGCTCTGAGTCTTTCGAGGTCTTCAGAGAAGCCAGGACGCGAGCCGCGGACGATGAGTCCGGCGTCCGGCAGATATATCGATCACGTTGCTCGACCACCGGGTATTGAACGTCTCCAATATGTTCAGTTTTGGGGATATGTACACGATATCCGTCGCCGAACTTAGACTTGAGCTCAGCAGGTGTGCCTTGACACTTCATCTTGCCTAGTGTGATGATAACAATGTGATCAGACAAGACCTCTGATTCGTCGAGGAAATGAGTCGTCAGAACCATTGTTCTCTGGGCTCTCTCGCTCAAAATCACATTCCAGATAACTCTTCTTGACAGGGGATCCAAGCCTGATGTAACTTCATCTGCGAAACACACAGTCGAGCCGCCGACAAGCATACAAGCGAGTTGAAGCTTGCGCTTCATGCCGCCACTCAAACTTGAGACTAGGTTGTTCTTATTCTTGGTCAGATCGCACTTGACAATCAGCTCCTCGAGGCTGTCTATGGTCGCCCGATTGCCTTTCACAGCATTCCAGATGGACAAGTGCTCCGAGACTGTAAGCTTATCCCAGAGAACGTTCTTTTGAGGGCACACACCGATGGAGGAGTCGGGTGCATTGATCTCAATTGAGCCGGCAGTGGGCTTCTGAAAGCCGCTGAGCATATCCAGAGTTGTGGTTTTGCCTGATCCATTTGGACCTAAGAGACACAAGATCTGATTTCGATAGCTCGAGAGGTCAAGCTCATCTACGGCTTTGGCTTTGGGCGCCCGAGCACAACAGAAGAACTTCTTGAACCAGGATGGGTAGTACACCTTTGTCAATCCTTTGGTCTGTATCGCGACCTGTGAATTCTCCGACTCGGGATCTGTCTTGAACGCTCTGCCTTTGCGGTTATTGGCGTAAAGTATCCTCTCGACAAGTACTGCGAGTAGGGGGAAGACAATGATTTGCAAAATGAGAATCGCCCAAAACGCAGCCCCAGGTATGATGCTGACCCAGTTCTTAACGCCATGTTGACCCGAGATGCCAGTGTCTCCAAGTTTATCATTGTCTAGAACCTGGCCCAGATCAAGGGTTGTTTCAATGATTTCCGCCTTGATGATGAGATCGAAGAAGTAGATGTAGTTGATACTGGGGAACAACACACTCAACACAATGACCTGACCGACTGAAGGAGGGGCGATAAGGTTTTCGATGTATGCCCCAATGACAGCGAGTAGAAGGGGTATCAAAGTGCCCCAGAGGGAGCCGAAGGCTTGTTTCTTGAAGAAGCTTGCACCGAAAATTGCTGCACTTGTAACAGACCATCCTGTAAAAATTTGCCAGAAGATCACGGTCGCCGCGTTTTGGCCAGGAAGTAAGAGATGCCAGAATACTGTTCCAACCACTGTTAGTACAAGATGATTCTCATGAGATGACATTTCCACTCACCGGCGCCTAGAATAATCCACAATGGTAGGTATAAGATGTCGAACGTGACAACGTAGCTCATCACTCTTGCCCAGGATGCGCCATTTCCGCCCATGGCATCAATCAGTTGCGAGATACCCAATTCGCGTTCAGAGGACATCATACTCGACGCGTGTTGCGCAACCGGAACCATGCTGACGAAGAAGGCGAACGACAGAATGTACAAGGCCAACTCTTGGAAGCCCTTTCTTGAGAGGTCGTCGGCTTCTTTTTGGGTGTAAGGGGTGAAGGCTTGGACATCTGAGGTGGTAGTCAAGTTAACCATAGCAGTATCTATGGCTGATTGCAGTGGGAGGAGAATGGCTTGAGCAGTACTGCCTTGATCGTAGACATTGAAGCCTCGGGACCGCAAAGCAGGATCAGTGCGGATATCGTATTTCCAACTGGCATTGACTCTACCACTTCGGGGCGAGTCGTTAAAGAGCACGACAGCATGGCAAGGCGAGTACCCATGGTAGTCAACGGGACAATTGGCGTCTATATCGCGCTCGGTTGTGAGTTCGATGACCTTAGCATTGCCGATTTTAGGCTTGAAACGCTCTAGGAAGGGAGCAAAGTCGGGCCCGAGAGTAGAATTGTGGACGAGGACAAGAGACTTTGAGCTGTGTATGGTATCAGAGAGATTTCTGATTTGGTGTATGTTGCCATATCCATATCTGTTATGGTCTTTTGAGAAGTTCTGGATCTCGAGGAGGACAACAATCAAAGCGATGGGAAGTATCAAAGATCGCAGGAGTGTCGAAAACCATTTGCGTTTGACAGTGACGACCAGGTTCTTTTTCGTGAGTGCCACAGTTTGGCGTACGAACACCTGGCCTTTCATGGTGAGATACTGATTTTTGGTGGTTTGTGTACTGTCATTCCTGGGCAATGGTGCGGAACGGTGTGATGTTGGTGGATGAAAATAAGAGAGCTACTCTCTCAACCTCTGAGTGTACGGCAAGAACGACTTGAGGTGCAGAATCTCTCGGTACCGATTTCAAGAGTTATCCGCTGGGTTGAATTCTGTTCAGACCCGAGTGTTACGCTGGCCGGAACTTTGTTTGCTTGCGAAGGCCCAGTAGTGAGTACCGTAGGGTTATTCACTTCTTGTGTAGATACATGTACCGTATGTGTGACAGTGACACTGAGGTATTCACCTCACCCTTAAAAATCGTGTCAGTGTATTTGCTATATTTCCCCTTGCACTTTCCTAGGTATGCTAATGCCAGGTATTTCAGGCAACAGAATTCTATCCTTCTGATACGAAGAATCAAGGACTCCATCTGTGATTGGTCAGGGGCGGGTGTCAGTATCAACAATAGCGACAATCCTCACGTTTTCGTTAGTCCCTAACTACATGTATGCTGCTACAGATTAGTACAACCCCGACAGAGCCCCGAGTTCGTAGTGGAAAAACACAGGCAAGGCAGCCCGTGCATCGGCTTGTGGTTTGTTCCATACATGTGAAGCCGATGGAACATGGCGCCAAGCGTCTACCTTGCTGACCTTATACGAGACCACGGTCCCAATTCAGAGCACTACCACAGGCACTACCCCGGAATCGGGCACTGCATGTAGACGGAATGCGCATACACCAGGCAGCACAATTAACTAACTCATGAGAGGACGTGTGTTTTCCCGCGGCCCGTGTGGTCAATCGACATGCCGTTTTAGATCTTCAAAGGATGCTCATTAACCAGAACGGCTATATCCTGCGACTCGAGCAACAGAAGCCAAGATCACCAAGTGATACTCAGTAGCACCAGGCATCAACAATTCCTCAGAGGGGAAATCGCACTGCCACCTCCCTTGCACTGTCTACCTACCACTTCGCTGTTGGGTGTCACAATATCACAATTGCACATTGCATTGACCTGCCACTAAGTCTCGTTGGCAATCTGGCCGTGGGACAAAATGGTTACTTTCCGGCGACTGTCACACTCTACGCTGCAACTCTTCCTTCGCCCCAGTTGGGGGGGGAGGCAAGGATATCGTGCTTTGCATTGACAATTCATATAAAATATCATTTAGGTAGTTGCGGTAGATGTGCTACTCACAATATAATTGTCTAGCTGGAATGTATATCATATATGCACCCGAGTTTTTGTCCCACCAATAGCTTGCAATGTCAGTTGTATCAAACGTGAGTTAGTGGGTAAGGTAAGGTAGGTATGCGTTTTCTCAATTGAATGATGATAACATATCTTCGCTGTCATACAATTTGCAGTATCGCCCGTATTATTCGATCATACTTGATGCATAGAAACTCATTGCAACATGGGGCGCATGTGGCTTGATAATGAGACGGCTAGATTGTTGTATCCTTTGGCGTGCCCATCAGTAGCACCTCAAGCTGCCCAAGGCTGGGTTCACGGTCTGCGACAGTAGCTATTATCTGTTGCCTGGAGATCCAGAATCATTGGAGCCGTTCGACGTGAGTGTAGTTGGCAAACGGCTCAGCAAGAACTCATTCGCAGAGGCTGCAATACTCAGAAGCTCCTTTGTGGATGTATTGCTGTGGACACAGGGCTGCGAACACTGAGTTGGCTGTTGCGTCATCTACCAAACCATCGTAGCTTGGTCGATTCTTCACCTGCTCTTCATATTCAAAGGTTTGGCTACAAGCAACTTTACAACCTCTGCTGCACACAAACAAGTGGCACATTCGGCACGAAGGGCTGCGTGGCCGGTCAGTACGAATTGCGAACGGTCATCTAGCATCATACCTTGAGCGTGGGGAGCAAGCGCATCCTTCATCATATTGAATGCAAGCAAGATTGATCATACACGACATGTTCAGATGCCACCCACTGCTTCAAAAGCGGTCATCGGGCTTCTTCCACCCTGCTAACCGACCGACCTCACCAATGACAGACAAGACATGATCCACAATGACCTTGACCATGCCTTGACGCTTGTTCTTCCCGTTATCACCATGGGAGGGCTGCTCGCTGCCGATGGTGGGCAGAACATTGTCACTGGCGGAGAGACTGACGAACAGGGCAAAGGGGACGAGCCACACGCAGATCCCGAAGAAGGAGGCTATCTCGGTGAAGGTGGGGGCGTCAGTTTGGTCGTACATGGAGGACATGCGGGAGTAGGATCGTTGCTGCGACTCGGAAAAGTGCCGAAACCATAGATAGTGATTGGCCAGAACGAGCACTGCCGCGGCTGTGTCAGTATACACAAGTTGGAGGCGGCAAGGCAGATGGGGAGTAGGCATACCGCACGAGACGAGAAATAGGGGATCGGTCAGCTTGACAAAAGGGAAACGTCGCATATTCCCAAGATAGACGCCATGGGAGACGATGCCCATGAGGCTCAGGGTGAGGGGGAGGCTGTCGACAAGCCAAAGGACAGACTGCAGGCCAATGACGAAGTATATGAGTTGTGTGAGCAGTCGCTTGGCGATGACGGTGTGTTCTTCGACTAGTTCGGAAAGGTAGTACAGTCCTGAGGCTGTGTTTTGGGGGTTACAGGTCAGCAAGATACCATTGATAGTGGCCAGGCGGTATTATAGAAGATCAAGGCTCAAGATGAAGACATCTTGCAGCCATGGGTGTAGACATACCAATGGCCAACGTGAGGAAACCGAAGCCTAGGATAGAACCCAAATAGCCGACAAGAGGTAGAATCCACATGTTGTACAAAGTTGATGACGGTCAATGCGATTTGTTGGCGATTATTATGACATGCACATGGCCGAAGAATATGTATATGTATGTGGTCAACAACAATTAGCAGCAGTCGAGAAGGAGTTTTCGTGTCTTGCGCTTTTATATAAAGGGGCACTTAAAGGGGAGGTTTATTTGAGGCCGTGATAAGCAATGGAAATGTGTTGTCGTCCAGTCAATAGCACCGGCGTACAGTGAGGGACGCGACGGGACGGATGATGCAGCGTGTCCTTGATAACTTTTCCCACTATGACATAAGTCCCATCTCATCCACGGGCCGAAGATTGACCGACATTACCCGGCACCAGTGATCGAGGTGCTCTACTGAATGTGAGGGCGATAAGCTCGATAAGCCGATAAGCATCTTGCCCCATCGAAAAGTTGGGAGCTGTGATGCTATTTTGAGTGTGAAGGTCGACATTGGCCTTGGCTAACGTATCAATCTCATGATATTGTGCTTTCCAGCGCCCATATGATGCTTCGGTACACCAGACAATCTTCCAATTCTTGAGCTACAACACTATCATCCATTTGACAGCCGCATCGATTTAACATCAGGATGTCGCGGCCAGAGGACACACTGTAGGGACCCCTCATTTGCCCCGCCATATCGCATCCTTGTTTGACCCTAAGGCTCTTGCTTGACGATATATCGATCACTCCGAGGTTGCATGTTGATCATATGTGCTGATAGTGCTGTGCAGGTCCGCAGACATCCACTACAATGACTCCGAAGCCCGCAAATACACCACCTCCTCCCGCATACAGAACATCCAGGCCTCTATGACCGAGCGTGCCCTCGACCTCCTCGACCTCAAATCCCCATCTCTCATCCTCGATGTCGGCTGTGGCAGCGGCCTGTCCGGCGAGATACTCTCTGCAGTGCCTCCCGAAGAGGGCGGTCCCCACGTGTGGATCGGCATGGATATTGCTGCCTCCATGCTGGACGTAGCACTTCAGCGCGATGTCGAAGGCGACCTCATGCTTGCAGACATTGGCCAGGGCGTGCCTTTCCGCGCTGGCACCTTTGATGCTGCCATCAGCATCAGCGCAATTCAGTGGCTGTGTAATGCTGAATCCAGCGATTTGTCGCCCACAGGACGTCTGTCGCGCTTCTTCAACGGCCTGTATGCAAGTCTGAAGCGAGGCGGCCGTGCTGTCTGCCAGTTCTACCCCAAGAACGACGATCAGAAGAAGATGATTACTGGTGCTGCCGTCAAGGCTGGCTTTGGTGCTGGTCTACTCGAGGACGACCCAGAAACCAAGAACGTCAAGGTGTATCTGGTGCTGACCGTTGGCGGTGGCGATCTCCAAGGTGTTGGAAGCGATATTACTGGAGTTGTCAAGGGCATGGACAATGTGGATGTCCTGGACTCGAGGATACAGAAGAAGAGCGGCAAGGGGGAGATGAAGAAGGGCAGCAAGGCATGGATCGTACACAAGAAAGAGCAGATGGAGCGGAAGGGCAAGGTCGTCAAGGCGACATCCAAATACACTGGTCGAAAGAGGCGTGTTGCATTTTAAAAGGGTTATACTTTTGTGGACGGCGTTGGCGTTGGCGTTATATCGAGAGTGGAAGCGGAAATACTCTCTGTTGTTTAGCAAAAGATGAGGCCCTACGCACAGGTTCAAGGTAGCTGTGTGCTTTTATGAATTGATATCCTATTCAGTGGCTTTGTGGTATTCTCTTGACAACCAAAATACAGTAAGAATGTATTGTCAAGCACTCATATTATCTTCTTCCCCGATTTGAGACCCCTGGCTGAGACGTTGTGGCAGAAACTTGTTTGTGTGTTTACGACATCAAGATATTAAACTTTAGCATTGAAAATCCATATACCTTGAATTTCTAGAGCCAATTGATTCATGGCACCGACGTAATTCCAATCACAATCATACAAGGTGGATTGATTCCCCCCTGAATCACTCCACATTACCCTGTAATTGGCCCATGCTGGGTTAACCTTGCAAGGAATCGCTTCGACTCACCGCCAGGTTCCCATCTCCACATCCGACTCTTGTTTAACAGCGACGAGCCTGTATTTCATTCTGCTTTTCAGTTGCGAAATACTATCCGCGACATTTCTCTAAGGCTGTCTCCACCTGACTTTCTATTAAAGATGGCACTAAGTCTGCCAGTCTTAGTGGGCCAGTACCCGATTCTCGAGTCATTGGCGAGTTTTCTGTCTACAGTCGACCTCTTGAATCTTGGTCTCGTGGATCGGAACTTCCACGCTCTGATTCTAAGCTCACCCGGAGTCTTTGATCGCCTAAAACGGGGCTGCATCTGTGACGGGCAAGGACTTCGTAACCGCATCAAGGCTGCGCTTGAACTGGGATCGAAAGGAAGAGAACCCTATAGATGGGCCCCGACTGGTCGAAAGATCCACCGTGACGAGGAGATCGAGGTGCGTCTTTTCGCCCGCAAATGCGACGAAGCGGGCGCACTGCCTTGCAGAAAATGCGGCATCAACATCTGCGAAGAATGTAGGGCTTGCCCCCGCGGGCTCGGCGAGACAGGTGACCGGGAGCGACGGCCACATCTCGAGGGCCCACTGTCCAGTCGGAATGTCATGGCTCTCTGCGATCCATGCGATGCCGAAATGGAAGAGAACGTAAAGGGCAAGTTTCTGAACGAGCTGTGCGACTGCGATAGGTTCAAGCGCTGGATCTGTGCCAAGTGCGTCCGGCAAGAGCAAATGGAATCGGACGCGTACTACAGGAAGCACACCGTCAGCGAATACCGCGACCCGGTAACGTTCGTGGACAAGTATGACACGACGAAAAGAGTCGAGGATAATGAGTCCGGGCTCCTTTTCTTTTGCACCTGCGGGTCTGTAGTCCCTCAGAGCCAGCTCATGCGCTGTTCGTGGTGTAAAAGACGACATCGACCACAACGTGAATGATTCGCAGAACTCGACGAATCTGAAAGCGACATACATGGGTATGTGGATGACGATGGTTGCAACCCTCAATACTGTCAGCTGTAAAGCGGGATGCGGCGTGGGATGGCTATCCTGACCTGAGATACAATGGGCCGATCTATCAGGCTCCAGTGAATAATGATGGCGGTTCTGAGACGACTTTGCCGCTGAGATCATCAGATAGACGGCATGGTCCTATATCCGTCAAGGACTGGCAAATGGAGGCGTGACAAATGGAGGACGGGCAACTGGAGGACGGGCAACTGGAGGACTGGGACATGGAAATGGAGTTTTTATAAACTGGTTGCAGTTTGACATCACTGCTTGTCTTACCTGCACGTTCTCTACGGGGTAAGAGATGGCAGACTGTGAGAGTTTTTGGAAATACTGCAGGCACTTATGTAAAGATGATAATCTCGGGATGGCCTTCTAACTAATTACCGAATCACCTGTCCAATTAATGCTGGTATGGTACACACTTGAACATTTGTATACGCTCCCTAGAGCACGCTAGAATACCTTTGTTGAGGAACTTGAATAGACGGGCTACTTCGTGGTCTCACTGGCTGATTTCTCTTGGACTTCCCCCTAAACTATCGTACGACTTGTCTCACGAAGAAGGGTTTGATGCGCTACATGGCACTTGCGTCTTTGAGATAAATATCCACTGTGAGAGAGAGCCGTCCAGGATAATTTCGGTAGCATTAGACTGATCGTGGGCCAATCTCAGTAAACAACCACAAATGTTAGAGGGCAAAAGTATGTGACATACTGACCCTGATGGGACCAAGCCTACCTAAGGTACGGTATCGAAAATTATAGGGCAATACCAGTACCTGGCATACCTCTAGCTCTAATCAAAAATGAAATCAGTCAGTTAAGTCAAGATCACAGGGTACAGATCAGGACCAACAGCGTCTGTCTGGCGAGAGGGTTGAGAAGGCACGAGTATGGGGGGGGTAAGAAACTCATCCCGCTCCTTCGATATTGGGAAACCAGGCAAAGCAAATCAACAAAAAACAAATATTCCCTCTGTACTTCCCAATTTTTGACGCGTTACCCCCTGTGGGTGATTCGATCACTTTCCACCAGATTTTCTAATCAGCCACCCTCCTGCCCAGATCCCAGAGTGCATAAATACCCGTCCTCCTCCCCTTGTTTTCGCTCCCTTTCCTCTTCTTCATCCCTTTCCCTTTTCTCCCATCTCTGTCTAACAGAGGAGTCGTCCCGTCATTGTGGACTCATTCCCACGAATGGCCAGCGGACGGCGCTGTGGATGGTAAGCCAGGGGCTTAATTTTTGATCTCACACTTTGTTTTCATTGGAGTCTTTGCCTTGTGCAAAGGTCTGAAGAAGACTGAAGTCATCTTCACTTGGTTGTCATGTGATGTTGTGCTGTGTCTCAGTTGTGGTGTTTACTGTCGTGACTTTGTTTGGAAGACGCGTTTTAGTACCCTCACGGAGCCAGCATCATGATAATGACTGTTTCCATACAACTGTCACGAGTGAGTTCGCAAGTGTAGATAGTCAGTTTGGATGCTCGTTGTATTTTGAGACTCCAAATTTCAGGTTGAGATCGGGCTGTGCCCGCAAGCACTTATGTGTTCATGGTACCAAATGTTGTGCTTCTTGTCATGAGGCAATGGTTTCCAGCCTCAGAGCCTACAGGGATGTGAAGGGTTGGAATTCTCAGATTTGCCGTCTTTAATCATACATATGGCGTGCTTCATGACGTTGTGACTTGTACGTGGTATTGACAGACGCGCCCCTCAGAAGGCACGAATGAGGGTATCATGGCTTCATGGAAACTACAGGCAACGTGACCAGGCATAACAGATGTGATAATGCTTGTATCCCCATTCACTAGATCGTGGAGCTGCTCATTTACCTTTGATCAAAGCTGGCCTTTGGAAACAAGATTACCTCGTGGAAGCTGTGAAAACTTGTCCACGAAAGACCTCCACGAGTTCTCGTACTTCATTAAAGCCGCTTTTGTCTTTGAGTGTATGTTCATCCAGACCGTGAGCGATCTCTGTAGGAATGGGCGTGTAAAACTTGCACAAAACTGATAGGATCAGTCGAACGTGGATATTCTCCCGGCATGAGTGCGACAGTATGGCCACCAGTGCACAGTCAACTCGTCTTCTTTAAGCCTTCACGCGAGGTGAAGGTCCCAATGAAAACAAAAATTATGCTCCGACTTTCGACTTTCGACTCTTCGACCATCGACCATCGGCGTGGACTAACCCAGTGGCTGGGCCAACGGTGACCTCGATACATGAGCCAAGGCCAGCGTGGAACTCCTCTAAGACAGATGGAGAAAAAAGAAGAAGCCAAAAGAAAAGGCAGGTGGCAGGGATGATATATATATGCACTCTGGCGGACCTAAACTCCGGGCTGATTGTAAACAACGCTATCGAGCCTGCCCTCCATACCAACAAAGACAGGGTACGTACCGAAGTAGCTGCTTTGTGAATTCTGATCTGTGAATTCTCTGCTCGCTTATTGGCCCACAAGTCCAGGGGTGTGGGACTTTTCCTGACATCTAAGGTACCAGAATGTTGCCACAGAACTTGGTCGAAAGCAAATCAGGGGAGAAATATGTAGTGGTGATATTGTGGTCACAAAGCTAGGATTGTTATTTCACTTCCATAATTTTCTGTTAACTAATGTACACTTCATTAGATCATGTTACCTATTAAACAAGCTGGCTTACTAATTAATACTGCAATCAAGAAGTTAAAGTGCCTTGGGATCTTGATGGAAACGAGGTTGTAATCTCAGGCTCGGGGTTTTGATACGACTTCTAGTAGTTATTACAAAGGAAACTTCCAGGTTACAGGATAAAAGGGATCGACCTCAGACCTCAAGATTCCCGGTCTACAGTTTGCTCGAGACAAGATATTGGAGTTTACCCGATATAGGACCCCGTACTGGCTTCCCATCGTAAACTCACATTTGCTGCTTGGCCACCACTTCTCTGGCCTCCACCCATGCCACCAGCTCCTGAAAGCATGGATTTTTAAACTGCTTTTCATACGATTCTTTGCCACCATACGTACGTTGAGCATGTCGTTGGGTCAGCCTTGAACCATAAAAGCTTCGTTATCAGCCCTTGGTCGGTCTTAGATTAAAAAGATGACACAACAGCCATTGTACTCCGATCTCTCAACTGGAGCTTTCATTGTATATCCAAATGACCCTGGGCGCCCGCCCCTGTGTGAGATCACTTGACTGTGAAACTTGAGTCTTGGGTGGCAGGAGTAAACCTGACTCGCATGGCGGGTCTGACGTACATTCCCCAGCCTCGTACGTCCTTGTCTATGTTCAAGGGGTCATCAGCACACATTTCGAGATCGAAAGACCACAATAGTTTAGCGACAAACAATCTACTTTGCCACCAAGCGATCTCTCGCCCCGAACACACTCGGGGGCCTTGACTGAAAGGATGGAAATCCTTCCGCTTATCTTCAGCGAACATGGAGTCATACAGAGGATGGTCCAATGGGAGCCATCGCTCTGGCCGAAAAGACAATGGATCAGTAAAGTTGCGAGGATTACGTGCTAACGAGAATATACTGCTTTGGCACACGACCTAGGATGAAAGTCAGCTCGCTGGTCCATCACCCTGTCGTGAGCCATATGGAAAGGAGGAAATGTGGCTTACGCCCCGGGGAACGAAATGTCCGTCTACTAAAGCCCCCGGACTCGTAACAGGCATGCCAGTGAGAAGCCCAGGCGTCAAGCGCAGGGACTCCTTGAGACAGGCTGTCAAGAACGGTAAGTCGGCTGCGGTTGTTGGATTTATGTCCCTATAACCCTTGAAGCTACCCCGTATCTCATTCTTAAGCGTTTCTAAGCATTGACTGTGCCGCAAAAGATAGTATATAGTGAAATAGAGCCACATAGCGGGAGGCTCGTAGCCAGCAACAAGGAGCTGACCTGCAACCTGCTCCAAATGTCGCATTTCTCTGCGATCCTGGGGAGGTTCACGATTCTCTGGGATAATGTGCTCCAAAAAGTCGACGTGTTCAACATTGTCTTTCCGTCTGATCCTTTGCTCTAGGATCTTACGGCTGTGATCCCTAACATGCGCATGAGATCCTGCCACTTTGAAGATAATGAAGATGTACTTCAAGGGGCTGAGGAGGGGAAAGCGCCAGGACATCTGAATGACAGTTATTGCCTTGTTGAAATTCTGAAGAATTGTGAGATAACCGGGATCGCTCACTGCAATAGCCCAACGAATATCAGCGACACGCCAGAAAGGGTGGCTTCAACAGACCTACTGTTTTCAAGTGCATTCATCTGACGATTGTAGGCCATATCTGCTGAGATGTCTACACACAACCAATTAATCCAAGGCGAGATGTTGATACTAGTTTCGTCCCGACCAAAGTGCCGCGCCCTTTCAATAAAAAGGTCTACGTATTTATGCAGAACCACTTCCTTTGCCTTCAATGCTCGCCCGCTGAAGCCAGGAGCTATTTGTTTCGCAACTTTCCGGTGGCGGTGAGGATCCCATTCCCATATCAGTCCACCGTGCTCATCATTACCATGGTTATTGATCTGGGTCTTGGTGAACAATTCGACACCTTTGCTATGGGAACCGTAAAGATCTATGCCTTTCAAGTTAGAAACACAAGACGCACTAGGCAGTGACAAGGAAAAAAGACATTACAATGGGATTCACCATCAAGAGCTCCGGGAGAAGCAAATACCAGCTCATTGGCGGCAATCCGGACGATGTCACCTTAATTGGACTTGTTAGTCTCGCACACGAAAGCACTAACAATCTGGAAATCCGCTCACCGTATTTTCTGACTGCGTTGTACACAGCAAGGTGCCATTGTCCCGAGAGGCTATCACCATGTTAGGCATCATCAAACATCGCGAGTTCATCAAATAAAGCCGAAAACACAAAAGTACCGAGCTCATCTTTTCTTACACATGGTAAGCCAACCAGACATCTGAAATAGCCGCCAACCGAGGACCAGGAAACGAGGAAAGTGGATGGAAGTAGATTTGTCGGATCACGTGTGCTGCCAGTATTGTGCCTATCTGATGTGCATCTCATATTAGTAGCAAATCCCCTAGCGAACGATCGAATGATATAGTTTCAAGGCTTACAATTCCTACGGCGGCACTCAATACTTGCCCATCCAACTGCGCGAGGGAAGGTATTGATGTGAACGACGGCATTACAGTGCTTTAGGCAGTTCTCTAACAAGAGAGAAAGTGTAAGTCAAGTGAGCAAGTGTGTTGACTGTTCTCCGCTGAAAGGGCCTTGGAAATATTGCATTGACAGGACTGAACTGATCGCTGTTTTCTGCTGCCTGGCCATCAGAAATGTTTGTTGTCGCGAATATAGTATGGCTTCCACTTGTACATGAGCCATTTTTATGGGCAATAGATGAGGGGTAATAGTAGGTGAAACCCCCCTTGCTTCAGCCTTGCATGATATCTGCGATCCTCGAGTTATACTTTTCCCATTACTTCATCGGTCGCTGCCACATACTATGAACCCTTCTTGCTACTCAGAAACCGTTAGTTAACTTATTCACCTACTCCAAGCTGCGGTCTCGTCACTATGTAGGATCGTTGCCTCGGAGTACAGCAATAAGTGCCCACAAGGGTAGTGCTCTCCCGATCCCTTATCATCATCGCGCTGGTTTTTATCTATCGACGACGAGATAATGCGTATGGGGGCAAAAAAGGATCCATGACACAAAAAAATGCCAGCCTCTAGAGCCAATATTCAGACTTGACTTTCATACTCGGAGTGGGAGGTGTTGCCCCCAACCGTTGAAACGCAATGTTGGAAAATACGTGATCCAGTCTGATTAATACGAAACATAGAAATCACTTTCCGCTGGACAGAAAATGCTACCGGTATCCAATCCGTCAAAGAACCGAGAGCTGTGTCCAGCTATGCCATTAGTAATTATTACAACTTTGGCTAATAACGTTGAGACTCTGATAGCGTGTTGGATGGAATAAAAATGGAAGCTTCATGCACACGAGTGATGGCTTGCCGTGGGTTTCAAGGCAACACCCAGCTCTAAACCACATCACTAGCATAATGCTTCAAATAAAGTGATGAAGTTTGCGTTTTACCCTACTACGATGCAAGACCTTCAACAACTTCGAAAGTAATGCTTGTCAAAATGACACAACACCAGAAGACTAATGCTAAGGTAGGATAGTGCAAAAGAGACATATCAAGGAATCGAAGCTTGAGTACCAGGCCAAGCACCGATGGTCTCGGCAGACCTACATTTTCTACTTTCACCGCATGAGTCACCGTAATGAACGAAGAACGAGACCCGCAGTATCACATGCACAACTGCCCAAGGCAAGTATTTGGTACCAGAATTATGCATACCAACATTCTTGGAACTTGAACTTGTATTTCGTGGCTTTCTTAAACTATGGTATTAACAAAGCGGTGCTTGAGTAGCGTATGAGCTCCGAAAAATGACTGGGACTTTGACAACCATGTACTGCTAGTAAATTATACAAGCTCACTACAGTACTTATTTCAGGCGTCGGTCCTTTCTTTGGTGTTGCCGTCTTAATTAACTCCCATAATCCCCCCATTCCAGATAGATATCTCAGTAGTCTCGATTCAGACGTGTTGCAACGTGAATTCCAGTGACATACAACACCTTCAGTTGAGGCAGCATTCATTCGACTCGGGTCCAATAAGCTAACTCTCCAGTTCGTCATGGAATAGATACATCGTTACACCACTAATGCAAGCAAAAGTAGAACGTTGTCAAACCGGCCACCTGACTGTCTCCAGCCACTTATGTACGTACCGCAACACAGATACGAAAAAGGAGTTTTCCGGACTTAGATCAACAACATATCCACACTCCTGGAGAGCTCCACTCCCATCGTACGACAGTCTATATGAAGATTTACCAATCTCTAGTATTCCATCATGCCCAAAGGGTGCCTAAACTCACTGACCCCATCGGAAGATCCTTCATCATAATAAAGCAGGGAGTAACGTTGGAAGGTTGTTAGTATGAGTCGATATGATCGAGTTGCCCGGCGTACCAGATGACTAAAGTATGCAGCAATCTCAGAATCCCGGCAGAATACGAGCGTTCACTTTGACTATCTAGGAAAAGCGAAGAAGGGAAAAAACTTCTATTATTTCTTTTGCTCAATTTCTTCATCGTAAAACCAATATCCAACGTCATAAACAAGGATCACTCCATCTGTCAAGATCTAGGGCAAGTAGCGGGAGCCTGAACTTTGACAGATGTGTCAATGTCGCTATTGCGTTTCAGGAAAGTCGTTGAAAAATTCGATCCTACCATCGATCGTCAACATCGATCTATCTCTGCGCTCCACGTTTTAAGCGCCTTAGCGCCGTCGATCAGCTATCCGGGGCGCCCGAATCCCCCCGCCGTGGTTCGGAGAGCTAATTGCAACGCAAAAGCCAAGGCGCCAATCTGCGATAACACAAGCGATTGGCTCCTGTCAACGCGAAGCTCTGCATCGGAAATCACGGCCCTGCAATGCGGTCTAGCTGAACACAGCGTTGGCAGAAAACCGGGCAGAGGGGCCGAGGCCAGGGCACCGGTTCTGCCCTGAGCATCCATGTTCCCAACGCCATGAGCTAACTTATGCAGAAAGCATACAGAGTGCATATGGGCCATACTCACGCCTGCCCTTTTCGACCTCGCCGCAGAGGCACTCGAGATCCGGAACCAGGATTAAGATCTGGACAATAAAGAAGCGTGTAACTTGTAGGGTGTCGCGGGATAGAGCTTGGTCGACAATCGATGGCTAGTTTACGACGATTTAGCCAAGTCGCTCCTACAGATTTTGCGTTACCTCGAAGTCATATATCCGCAGGGTTGAACCTAGCGAGCCTCACAAACGCCAGTACAGTGCTGACAAGCTGCATTTATTGATTTAGGCATGCAGAACCGAGAGGCGCGACTGTCACGATGACACTTTGTGGCGCGAGGAACATGGGTTTTGATTAGTCGAGCGCTGTAGCTGAGCGAGAACTAGTCTTACGAGATCTGACGAGAGCAAAGAGCACTATGATGAGCTTCGAAAATGGAGAAGATCGACATCGCTTCCATGTTGACTATACTAGACTGGTTGTCTAGCAGGATTGCTGAGCAGGATTGCTGGATTCACTCACGATGCGCGCGCGAACAGACCAACCGAGGTCGGAATATACGAACATGAGTCTAAGTTCGAAGCGTATAAAGAAAGGTCAGGAGAACAGGACTCTGTTGTGGAAGAGAGGTATGAAGAGAAACCACCTTCGCTTCTAAGGAGTCTTCGCCACGATGCCTTTGTCACTCACTGCCATCGTTTGGCCCCTTTTGATCAAGGCAGCTTGTGCCCAATTCCCTTGGGCAACTCCTATACCTCAAACCGGATGGACCGCCACGGCTGACAGTTATCAAACTGGCAATGAGCCTGCTAACGCCATTGATGGCAATAGCAGCACTTTTTGGCACACGCAGTGGAATCCGTCGGACGTGGCGCTGCCACATTACCTGCAGATAGACATGAAGAAGAGCTATGTCATCAATGGACTCTCATATCAACCTCGACGTGAGTCATGACCCTCAGGTTTAAGATAACTTATAAGATGTGTCCTCGGTTACTGATGAACTTGATTAGAGGACGGCAACAGCCATGGAAATATCGGTCAGCATACCGTCACCGTGAGCAATGATGGGCAAACATGGAGCAGCCCAGTCCAATACGGCTCATACGAGAACGATGCAACGACAAAGAACTCTTTCTTCTCCAATACCACTGCTCGATATGTTCGCCTGACCGCCACGAGCGAAGCAGAAGGACTTAACTGGTAAGTACAGCGTCACCCTTCTTGAATAGGTCTATTGCTTCCACTGTCTGGTAATTATATGTGCTGACTCTGTAACAGTAAGTATTCCGCCAGATACGGTCGTGGCCAGAAAGCACATCATTAACACAATATCTTTGCGCTTATAGATCCATGGACCAGTGTTGCCGAACTAATCATCTACAGTCCAAATCCTAACCTTGATGCAACGACGTTTCAGCCTCCGCCAACAAGCCAAGGACGATGGGGGCAGACGGTTATGTTACCTATTGTTCCTGTCGCAGGTGCCTTAGCCCCCGGAGGCGATGTCGTCTTCTGGAGTGCGTGGCGGCCTGATACCTTCGGCGACACTACACATACCACGTTGACTGTGACTTGGAATTCAGGCAGCCAAGCCATCAGTGAGCGCGACGTCACAGAAACTGGCCACGACATGTTCTGCCCAGGTATCTCGTTAGATGCCAATGGACGCATTACAGTGACTGGTGGCAACGACGCAGCAAAAACATCGATATATGATCCAAGCGACGCGGTCTGGAACGCGGCGGCACCAATGAACCTTGCGCGTGGCTACCAGTCCAGCGTCACAATCGGAGACGGGCGAATCTTCACTATCGGCGGTTCCTGGAGCGGAGGTTGGGCAGACAAGCCTGGAGAGATCTACCAGCCTACCACCAACACGTGGACTTATCTACCAGGCGCCGACGCAACGCCGATGCTCACAAACGACGCAGGGGGCATTTTCCGTTCGGATAACCACGCTTGGCTGTTTTCGTGGAAAGCCAACGCCGTGCTTCAGGCAGGACCATCCAAGAACATGAACTGGTACAACGTCACCAGCACCAACGGATCGTATATCAGCGCGGGTACGCGCGCCGCTGATGGAGACAGCATGTGCGGAACAGCTACCATGTTCGACGCCGTAAATGGGTTGATTCTGTCTGCGGGTGGTTCTCCGTCCTACGAACAAAGCTACGCAACCACGAACGCACATATCATCCAGCTCGGTGCCCCCAATGCCAAGCCAACGGTCACCCAAGTACAGAGCATGAAGAACGCCAGAGCCTTCGGGAGCGCGGTCGTGCTGCCGGACGGGACTGTTCTCGTCACAGGCGGGCAAGGCTACGCGGTGCCTTTTTCGGACACAACGCCCGCGTTCGAGGCAGAGTTGTTCAATCCCGCAACGAACACTTGGACCACCTTGGCTTCAATTGCGGTCCCGAGAACATACCACAGTATCTCGATCCTGCTTCCAGACGCTACCGTGGCCGCTGGTGGCGGTGGTCTCTGTGGAACTGGCTGTCAGCAGAATCACTTCGATATGCAGATCTTCTCGCCGCCGTACTTGTTCAACAGCGATGGCAGCGCTGCTACACGACCGGTCATATCGTCTGTATCTTCGGTCCGGCTATCTCCTGGTTCTTCGTTCACAGTGACGACAACTGGGGACATTTCGTCGTTTTCTCTTATCCGTTACGGCTCGGTCACACATACAATCAATACTGATCAGAGACGTGTGCCCTGCCAGGTCACGGCCACAACTGGGTCTGCAGCTAGTGGCTCTGTGGTGAATACTATTGCTCTTCCGACGGATCCCGGTGTTTTGGTGCCGGGATACTGGATGCTGTTTGCCATCGACGCTGCGGGTGTGCCCAGCGTGGCGACAACTGTCCAGATCCTTCTGTCGTAGCGAGCCATACAAGGGGCAAGGGCTTTGCGAAGTGGGCGTAGAGCAATCAAGATGATATATGTAATCGGACTAAGTGGCGTGTTTGGAGACACAAAGCCCTCTGCCCTGAATGAGAATTTTGAAGTTTCTAGAATAATAGTAAATTATATAATCTCTAAATACGCAATAATGAAGATTTTAAGCTAAGAAATTGCTTCCATATCCATAGTTTTAAGATAACCCCTTAGTTGTGGTATTGAGTCAAGCGAATTTTCTTCAACTTGCTAACAACATGCCGTCCCCATTCTAATATGCTTAGTATCGGCAATTCGCATCGATCAGCGAGATCGTATAGCACAGCGCTAAGTATCACTTCTAGATAGCGCGCAGAAGAAACGGTAGATTGCATGTCAGCCATCGTCAAGTTTGCGCTACTGTAAAGTACCACTTCCATTGCCATATGTTCTGTCCGGTTTCTCTGGGAGCAGTGGCTGCTGCTGCCATATGCTGGATAGCCATTGATTGAGCCTTGTGTGTGGATGAGAAAAGTGAGATCTTATACTGAGCAGGATGGTAGATGACTGCTTCTATGCACGTCGCATTCTCATCTAAATATCCTGAGAGGTGGCTGTCAGAACAGCAGCAAAGGAACTCCGGTAAAATCAGCTAGTAGAAGTTGGAACGCAAGTGTGAAATCTACAAACAGGATAAAAAAACAGGAAATTCATTTTCGTTCGGGTGATCACTGCACGATATACTCGTACAGCATTGCAGACACATCATCTTGCATCAAGCATCCCATCTAAGTTGGCACAGCGTGGGGGTCCACGACAACCATCAAGCCACTATGTCACATGTACCGTCGTGACAGAAGCGAGATAAGGCCAACTTATCTGATGTGACAAAGCTGGAGGCTTTCTTCCGGCACACATCCGAAGATACATGATACACGCAGCACGTAGCTAGCGCCACAGGCACATCACCCCTGAATATCGGCATTCAAAAGCACAGCAATAGAAGTCTGACAACCGCGAGATGCTGTGACTGAGACAGGTTCACATGGTGTACCTGTCATAATCTCCTTAGCTTGGCGTCTACCTCCTGGATATAACCCCTTAGCCCTGTGATCAATCTGTACATATGTGAGGATTGAGACCATGTGAGGCAGCAGGATTGACGATGGACCTGATTCCTGTAGAGTTGGGGTCTTATAATGTAGCCTAACGATAATAAACGCAGCAGACGCATAGCCACCAACGTCGTGCTTTGGCATGCATCCTTACGGCATCCTCACATACAGCGTAGTATGCCGAAAGCCCCCAAGTTTCAGTACATTGGTGTGAATAGCGGAACGTCATTCCTGGACATCCGCGCGCGACTGGATTCGTACTCAGTGGAACAAGAGAACCAATTGCCAGGAGCGCAGAAAGTTGCCTACCTAGTACCTATGCGCTGTAGTCTAGGGCATGATCAATGCTCTTGAAAGGAAGAAAAGCAGATTTTCTACGGCGAATATCTTGCTCATCACTTTATCATTGTATATGGCGACGTGTATGGGAAACACGCCAAGTATGTTCACCGGTACTATAGATGGCGCGACGTCGGTGTAGGAGACTTGGAAATATCCCAAAATAGCCTCAGCCGCTTCCAGGATGCGAAAATGCCCGGTGAACTCGACAGCAAGGACACGACTGGGGTCCCCTGGCTCGCTTGAACAGGTGGTCTTGGGGACCTCGGCTCGGGGCTGAAACGAAACAAATATTCCGTCGATACCAAAGCGGATGTCGCAAATATTTATGACAGATATGGGGAACGACATATAGACTCGACAGCTTAGGAAGGAATAAGAATGCTAATGGTGCGGGGACTGTGTAATCGCCCTTCGCTGGTTTTCTGTGTGCCGAGTCTTTCTGCCCTGAATCTCAATATTCTCATTGCAGAAGACTTGCTATACTCTAAATAGCAGAGAGGAAATCCGTGTGCGTACATCAGCTTTTACTCGAATGTACATAGTCAAGTGGTTGACCAACGGCTCGAGACTCGAATATGACCTTCTCATGCCATCTACGAACAAGACCAAAACGCCACACGCTGTGAGAGACCCAGCTGGGCGGTATACTGCAATGACCCATGTTTGCCAACTCATCATCAAAACACTAGCAACCGGCGAGAGCCAGCGATAAGCTGGGCATAAGGTCACATTTCGTCTGTTGGCGACAATAACCAAACTTGCTGCATAGACTTATCGTCCTACGATGACGCTATCGATTCATAATAGGCAGCTGGCAGAGCAGCCTAACGGAATGTAGAGCTTCAGCTGTGTGCACGTCAACGACATAAGAAAACAGGAATATGAACTGACGGAAACTGGATCCAGACCCTGCCTGCTGTGCAAGTTGACAGTGAGGAAGGTGCCACAGCAGCCTGACACCGATTATCAGTTCCTATTCTCTTCGTACGGTGTCTTGGCAGCGGGTAGCATTCCGCGTGGACAGAATTGTCGATTAGAGAGCTTCGCGTTGGAAGTTGGCGAGTGGTTAGGAGAATGGAGGCAGCGAATCGATCATCATAGCGTGTACACTACGTCACTACCTGACGGATAACAACCCTTAATTAAAAGAGGCTCAATTGTCAATCGATCCTTTAAACCGTCGAACCCTGACTTTAGTTTGCTTTTTGAAGCAAAGATCATGGCCAATTGGGCACTAGTGATTCGTGGTTCTTTGGTTCGTCTAATCGGCAGTATCCGACCTGACCCGCCCATTTTTAGGTCCAGTCCCCGTCTTGACCTCAGCTTCTTCAAATATGTTCGCGTGTGAAATGGGGTTGATTGGCTTTGAGTGCTGGGCAAGGGGGACCGCGTCGGTTCCTAAACAAGTATTCGAAGCGGACCAATTGTCACTTTTGAAGGAACTCCTGGTCCAAAACCTGAGTTCAAAGATTGACACACTCGAAGTACTTGCACATCTGCTATTGGCGCCAATACAGACCCGGGCGGCAGATTGCCTTTGATCGACTCTAATGCTGTCGCTTATCCTACCTACTTAAGACCGCGGCCCTATCGTTACTCGTCATCTTCTGTACTTGTGCTGGTCTAAGAGTAGTTGTGTGAACACGGGACTGGGTTAATTGACTGTGTGGAGAAACAGGCCCGTTTGCTTGATTATTCTAAACCGGTATAAACAGACTCGCTAGATTGCATTGGCTGGTTCGTGTACATCATAACATGCTTTTCGTTTATGGGTTGAACACTCCTCGCTATGAGTGATATATGCTATACGAGTAAGAGAATGTTTGCAATGGCATCTTTGTGCGACCAAATTGCTTATTTTGCGCGCCTCATTATGTCCTTCCGTCGTATATACAGCGGGCCAATTCGACTGCCCAAATGGCATAAAATAGAGGTTTCGGTAACAGCCCGTGGTCTTATGATTCGGATGTCATCGAGCTTCTACGGCTCCAGGACCAACGAGATTTTTTGCTGTTTTCGTTTGAGGGTTTATGTTGATCCTTGCTTAGCTTCCGTCTTGGAGTTTCTGTAGCTGGGGCCGCAGAATTATTCCGCTTATGTGAAGTTGGTTTCGACAATGAGGTCGACAGCCTGAATCTTGATTTGGACGTTTCAGTTGTGTCGACTGGCGTCGCCTCGCTTTGCCAATTGGACACGCTGTCGGCGCGCCAAGATAGCTCACGGTCGGTGCACTGACTAGTCGACGACTCAGGTCTTTGCTTGGATAGTCGTCGTCTCGCCGACGGTCTCTGTATTGGCTCAAGGGAGTGAACAGCCGGTTCTGGTGTAACGGTATCGATAGAACTCCTGCGTGAACCGAATGAGAATCTTCTTAAAGGTGAAGCTCGAATCGACTGGGCAGGTTGCGTCCGCGGAAGTTTCATGTTGGGCGGGGGATCCCCGGCCGTCGACGGTGTTGGAGTCGAGATTACGGAACTAGAGGGAGTAGACACGGCCATCCCAATCGACAAAAGCGATGAAGCTGATGAAGACGAAGCTGCACCCATACCGACATGATCCGGCAGTGTAGGAACAGGAGGTAGATCGGAAGTGTCCACGTTATACATTCGCCGATTTGAGGGACGAGGGGCCATAAAGTAAGTGCTCTTTGCAGCTGGAGGATAGTGCCGATGGGTCTGAGGCCGTTCGGACTGAACAGCGTTCTCCGAGTTTCTCCTGGCATGTGCAGGATGAAGACGATGACAGCTTTCACTACTAGATGGACGGTTACGTGATTGGGATGATGATCTGGTATCAATATTGTGGGAAAAGTTTGAAGCCTTCTTTCTCATTTCTTGCTCGTCTTCAGTACCGCTCATGTTTATGCTCATGTCCCCAAAATTCTCACTATTAGACAACGGCACGTCTACTCCGTCATTAGCCAGCCACACGGTGATGGCTTCATGAATGATCTAATTACCTCTACTTGACTGTGGGCTGGTCCGCCCGGACGACAACACAGATGGTGTCGTGCCAATAGTAAAGCGT
Source organism: Xylariaceae sp. FL1272 (assembly GCA_022432385.1). Classification (NCBI taxonomy): domain Eukaryota; kingdom Fungi; phylum Ascomycota; class Sordariomycetes; order Xylariales; family Xylariaceae; species Xylariaceae sp. FL1272. Next base: position 452,110 of record JAJJXC010000035.1, read on the forward strand.
GGTATGCGTTCTCTCTCCTTTCCCTTGAAACTCGGAGGCTGAGCGAAATAATCGGGGGATTCCACTCCTTCTGGTGTCATGGCCATCCTGTCACGCCACGCGGTGGGAATGCTACTATAGCTGTAGTTCTTGGGCAGGGCAGGAATGGGAGATGATGCATATACAGATGGATATGAAACATTTGACAGATTGCTTCCAACACGCGGTAGCCCACTTGAGCTCATACCACTAGACGCCATAGCACTCCTCCTGCGGTTCTGTTCCCTGATCTTTGGCCGATCGTCCGATTTCCAGCTTGATGGCGCTGTAGCCAAGGCATCGGTAGCAGCATGCGTGACTACGTGCCTATATGGAAGCTTGACGGCTTCATCCTTCTGTTTTTCGGCTTGTTTCGACTTCTGCTCCTTCGCCTGAGCTCTCCCACGCTTGATGATGGAAAAGACTGACATTGTCGACTCTGACGGGTTGGTGGGAGACCTTGACAGGAGATGTGGAAGCCGGTATTCCCCGCGTCAACCGACGCTGTGCTAGCTCAGCAGCCTGGGTATGTCAAGCGAGTTGTGTATTTTTTTCTTTGTGACACAAACAGATCGTCGCCAGGGACTTGCAGTGTGGATGAATAGATGACGAGGAGTATCTTCGGTACAAATGACGGAGAACGTGGGGACGTCAAGGCAAACGTAGTTCGATGCCAGGCTATGGCGGGTAATCTGGTCAAGGCTGGGTGACAAGACACGATTCAGAACCGTTGGTCGATTTAACGGTCCTGGCGTTGGCTGTCAAATATAGATGTGGTTGACTGATGCACGTGTAGCAACGGCGGCTTAGCACTGATTGGCGGCAGAGCTTCTAAGGTTTACTAGTGCCCAAACGTTATAGGTGATAATTGTTCAGTGAAGGAAGAGAACTAAGCAGATGTGAAGACTCGGGATAGCAACTGAGTTTTATGTGATAACAGAGTTGAAGCTAGATCGTTGCGGCTTCAAGCGGGCGCAAAGAGGCATCCACTAGTGCGGCGAGCTGGTGGCGCCCGCAACGATGGCCTCGACGGACTAAGAAGATAACCCAAGCAGGGTTGAACTCGGGAGATGGCCGGGAATGATGCGGCTGGATGGGCCGGGAGATGGCTCTGCCGTGGCTCACTTGATACTGCACGGGTCCAGCTCAGGCAATGAGACGGAATGTGCACGATAATGCGATGAGAGCACCGGCGCCTCATCGACTCACTCGAGTCTTGATAGGGTGTTTAGGAGCGTGTGGCAATCAGCAAGTACAGCGACATGGACGACGCAGGGCACCAGGGTAGCGGAAGGACTCCAAGCGGAGGGAGCCAGGCCGCAGCGACATCAGCAAGAGTGGCGCCTTGGTGATAGCGGTCTGTCGCGCGAGTCAACACACGCGACGAGGATATGTAACCGAGTAAGGGACTTGGTATGGTCGAAGTCGTAGGACGGCGGGCAGCAAGTACTGGCGAGGAGACGATAGAGGGAGAGGAGCAAGGAGCGAGGAGCAAAGGGATGCTGTGCGTTGCAGTGAAGGGATCTCAGCGATGGAGTCGATGGATGCGATCCATAATGCGAGGGCGTCGGGCTCGCGGCGACTGCGATAGCTGGGCCACGAGCCATCGCTGATCCACCCGCAGCACAGCAACATAATAGGGCCAGATCAGAGCCAGATAGGCGCAATCCGCAATGCCCATTCGCATCTACATACATGATGCAAATGCACGAACCTGGTTGCTCGTATTTTCCCTGGCTAGCTCCCACGCACACCTCCGTCACTGCTGTCGTTACGGTGCTTCCTCTTTGAGTACTCTGCGTTTCCCAAGATTCGGGCCAGCGTCGGGCTCCTGCTGAAGCATCATCGTACATGTACATTCCGCCCGGACAGGTCCTCGGCGATAGTCAATATTACGGAAGCAAAGAAGGTGGCAGTTCAGCCCGGCAAGCAACAACCTTGCAGCTACACTTCAGCTCGGGCCTGTGTCCTTGTTGTGTGGTGGGTGCTGAATGCCTCGGGTTCTGCGTTGGCCTCGTCTGGGCACTTCCAACTTTCAGTCCGCCTTGCGAGTAATTCTTGGGCAGGGCAGTAGCTATCATTAGAAAACGAGCAGAGTTGCATGCTGCAGTCATAATGATGATAAGCTAATACGGTGCCTGAGCTTCCACGCTCAGGGGTTGAGTTATTAGAGAGGGTTGCGCTCAAGGTTTTATCTCAATGCACAACTGAAGTAAGGGTAAATGTCCCGAATTTCAGCTCATCGCATTTTGATGCGTTAGACATGTTTAAGGTACGTGCCGGGCGAGCCGGATGGATTGAACCCTCGATTTGACCTGAAACTGCCTGCACCAACCAGTTCACCAAAACTCAATTTTGACAGCTCATACTTTGCTCATCGGTAAGCCACAAGTCCTCAGCGCCGTTGTCCATGCGTGTCTCATCGTTCACAACACATTCCTGCATACAATCTGACCATCTGTCACTTGTCAGATAATATAGGCTGCAGCAATTCGCGACGTCAATGGCCACAAACGGGGACAGTTCATCAATACCATCCCAGTAGTGCATGCGTGCGCGCTATCACAGCGAACCTTACCTCGTATATTGGTGCAGGGGATCTACATGTAGGGATTATCAGCTTTGATTGGCTGTACTACTCGGCACACCCCGAGATATCTACCTAAGAAACTTGCCAAATTCCAAACCCTTGCGGAAGCGGACCCAAGTGGCTGGGTCAAGAATCCATGAAGCTTGAGGCTATATTCTATCTGCGTCTTTCCAACCTGATCGTCACCTATAGCTCATCACAATCGATGAGAATATCTCTGGATTCATAATACCACACGAGAACTAAGCCAAGATTACTACATCGACTCCGAATAGTGTACGCGCCTCAAAAAGGACATAACGAGTACTGACATCACCATTCGCCATTCACCTGCCGTATTCCGACCGTTACTAGACCATAAGACGGTGTCTGAAGTGGAGCTTGGAAGCGGAGTCCTAACCTACATACATGTATGCATCCGGCGCTGATGCTCACTCATACTAGTTATGTTGGGTGAATTGTTGCGACCACGTCTCATGTAAGGAGGTTGATACGAGAGCAAGGAAAGAAAGAAAAACTGAAAACAACAGCATATCCACGAACCCTTCTGATGAAGCGGTCTAGGTGCCCGTTATCTTGACACTAGGCTGGCTCCTTTGGAGACAATGGTCCCTTCGATGCGGCTGAACATGGGTCAAAGCCGACAACTTATTGGTGTAACGGCCTGACTGGACATGCCATGGTATTTCAACCTAAGAAGATACAAGACGTTATTTCTCCAGCGTTGGATGGCGCTCATAGTGCGGCTCTTGTCTCGGGTCTAAATCAAGATCCCACGAGACAACGTGTTACGTACCACCCGCGCGTACCTTCGCACTATTGCTACCTACATGTAGGTAGTGGCGTCAATCTTCAAGTAACACTTTGGTTCTCAACGGCAACTTGAGCCGGCGAGAAGCAATGTCAAGCCAGACTTCCAAATAGAATTCCATGAGGGAGATCTTCGCAAGGAACCACGATTAGTTCAAGTGATTAGTTCAACACTATCCAAGTGGATGATATCGTGTTCGGCCCGTGTGGTGGGGTCCTGATCCAAGTGGAGACTCACGAGGTTTTGTTTCTTCCAACATTTAAAGATGGAAGATGTGGAAATGGACAGGGGATGCCATGGATCTTGACTTGATTCATTACTGGGAATCTTCATGAGCGGGCAAGGCGACTGGACGTTCCGAGGTGGTAGCGATTCAGAAAACGACTCGCATGACTGTCTCGAAGTGTTGTCGATAGTATACTCAAGATTATCCACGACTTCAAAGTCGTACAAAAGGTGCCATACTTTCTGATGATGCTCGGAGATGAGGGACGGCATATATCATAAACCCGTTATCTCAACTGCCAGCCAGCCACGTTCAGGGGTAAGGGAGGGCTGTTATCACGGAAACTTACGATGTTTATAGTCGCCGGAGTCATCATCTGCCATACACAAAGCGGCCGCGCGGTCTGAGATATTGGCACAGCGGTAGAAAGATAAGAATTATTCACCCGATTCTATAGTCTAGTATACCGTCAATTCGTTGCCTCAACAATGAAACTATCGTAATCCTTCGAAAACAACGAGCCTCGCAAGCCAAACAGCCATCCCATCACTCTACAACTTAGCACCGACCCCATCCTCCTCAATCTGAATAACCAACTTCCCAAACTGCGTCCCATCCCTCAGCTCCCCAAACAACTCCTCAATCTCCCGCATATTATCCAACCCCCTCACAACCCGACTAACAACCGGCCTAATCCCATGCTCGCCCACAAACCTAACCATATCCCTAAACTCCCGTCGACTCCCCATCGTACTGCCACGAATCTCAATATTCTTCATAACAGCCTGCATAAGCCAGTCCATCTTAGGACTAATCGTCATGCCGTAGCTACTAACCACACCACCAGCCTTCAGTAACCTAACAGCCCTCTTCATGATATCGCCCCCGGCGCCATCAACAATAGCATCGAAGTACGGTCTGCTCCCCGGCAGCAACTGCGCAAGCTCGACATGCCAATCCTCTTTCTTATACGACACCCCCCCCTTCGCCCCCAGCTCCCGCGCTCTGCGCAGTTTCTCCTCAGAGCCAGAGGTAACGTACACATTACACCCCCTCGCGACACCGAACTGCAGGACGGCCAGCGCGACACCGCCCCCGATGCCCGTGACGAGGATATTCCGCCCCTTCTCCGCATTGGCAGACTTAGTGAACAGCGCGCGCCACGCCGTCAGCCCGACGAGTGGCAGCGCAGCCGCTTCAGCCACACTTAAATGCGGCGGCGCGATCTCGACCTCGTGCTCCGAAATAGCGATGTAGTCCTGCGCCGTGCCGTCTGCGTACACGCTCGACCCGCCGATGGTGGAGAATTTATTATCCTCGGGTCCCTCGGGCGCGGCGTCCCAGCCCCGAGAGGGCGTGATGAGGACGCGTTTGCCGACCCATTCGGCCTTGGTATCTGGGCCGACGGCCTCGACGACTCCTGAGCCGTCGGCGAGGAGCGGGTTCGAGAAGGAGAGGGCTGGGTAGAGGTGTTGGCGCTGGAATAGGTCGCGATGGTTTAGGGCGGCGGCTTGGAGGCGCACGAGGAGCTCGCCGGATTTGGGGGTGGGTTTTGGGTTTTGGTTTAGTTGGAGACTTTGGTCGTTTCGTTAGCAAACTCTAGTAGTAATGGTAAGACTTGCTAGTAGAGACGGGACTACGGGACACAGAGTTCAACTTACGGATAGTAAACAGCGCCAGGCTTCCCGTCAACCTTCCTCATTGTCAAAGACCTCGACATAGTGGCGGACTTTTCACTTCTCTAGCACGTCTTTACAAACTCAATTGAAGAAATCCTGCTGTCAAACAAACTTTGAACGCCAAGTCGTATCAATATTAGCAAAAGAAACAAATGCTCAACAGGAACATCTCGTCATTCGTAAATCGTGTATACCTTACTCTGATCCCCAGGAACGCAACCCCGCGGTCTCGGCTCTCGGGCAACGGGGGAAGCTTACCAGAGCACCCCAGAAAATGGAAGTCGACCAATCCCGCGAATCCGTCTCCACCGACACGACCGGGTTCGTCATGAACCTCGGCTGTTTATATTACAAGCATAGGAAGTACGGTGCATGCTCGGGCGTTACAAGTCACATATCGAATTTGTGATTATCATAGCTCCAGAGCTGCCTGTTATTTGGACTCCACGGTGATGTCTTGAAGCAAAGAAGTGAGCAGTTAGATGAAACAAACGTCTCATACCCATTTCACTACATATAGTATTGTTATCACGTCATTTAGCACATCGAAACAAGTACGAATTCCATCATGCATTGTCAATTGCTTCATATCGTTCAATTTCCATGACGTGAGCTTCTCATAATCGCAAACGCAGCTAATTGCCTGCCTGGCAACAGTCACCGTTGTTGCGGTGTGCTCCTTTATTGTACAGGGAGGTGGATCAGGCCTTGAGACCGATCTTTCCGACGACGTTTTCCGACAAGACTTCTTCAGCTCAATCGCCACGTGGGTGCCGCAAAAACACTCAGTTCAGTCCGAACTATGGTTTCTGCTAATGACAAGGTCGTGATTTGGTATAGACCTCGGCTTATAGAGCAGAGTGACCTCTCGCCCCTGGCACGGCTGAAATATCCTTCCGTGTCGCCAAACGCCTCCTTTCCCAGTCCTCATAAGTCACTCCAGATCGATTTCATGGCACACCATCCGTATTCAGTATCGAAGAGACCGCGCCGAATGTCCATGCAATCATTCAATCATCACCCGAATGGCCTCCGGCTTTGCCAGTGGAGGTCAGGCTGATGGCAATCTTCTTGGGCGCAATGCTGGCATCTCTAGTGCCCGCTCCGGCCTTCTTCTTCCTTAAAACACTCGACGTGGGAACCGACGCATTTGAGCCTGCAGATGTGCTATTCCGGCGCTTGTGCTGGATCATTTTACTAAGATCATCCTCTTCATCTTCTTCGCGCCGTCGTTTTTCCGACACTCGTTCGGGTGGGGCTACGGGGGTAGCATCGGTGTTCTTCGTCTTGTCTCGCGTTCCTTCTTCGTCTGCAGAGATGGCCCCTGCTTCGATGTTCTCGTCCAAGTCCTCGTCGGAAGCATAATCTACCATGAGTTTATGGCCAGTCGATTCACCATTCATAGATGATGTTACCTCGGTCGCCTTTCCTTGCAGCTCCTCTTCATCGTCGGAAGTGTTCCAATATTCCTCCTCTGCTTGGTCCATAGTCAGATGCTCCATTGGTCCAGTTCTTGGGTTGATGTTCGGTCGCCTACGTCCGGCATCGTCTTCCGACTCTAAGAAATAGTCCAAATTTGCGGTGAACCCGGCTGTTTGGTCGTACCGAACAAGGATTTCTCGGAATACTTCCATGTAAGTGAGACTCTGCAGTTTCTCCCGATAATTCTCCACCATGTGTTTCACCAAGTCTTTAACACTCTCCTTCTTGATATGCTCAAAGAGCTCAAGACAAGCGGAGCTGAGAAGGTTATCGCGTGGCATCGTGGCAATGAGGAGATCGAGAACAGGCTCAAGGGCCTTCTTTTCTGACAAATGTTTGACGTAGAACTCGTCTTGGGAACCAACAAGTTGGCGAAGAAATCTGATGCCCACTAAAGCGAGTTAGTTGGGTCAGCAATATAATCACGCGTCTAACATACCTAGCTTTACAAACTTCTCCGGAGACTGCAAGAGCTGCGTAATCCGCAGGACTAGATCATTTTGTAGGACAAAACTCTTGCTTCGATGTTGGTGCTGTCGAATGAAGAAACATAGGATTTCTACCATGTAGGTGAAGGCGTTTGCTTCAATGATGGTAAATTGCATGTCTTTCCGGTCCTTGAGGGCAATGAGCGGCTGGAACAGCCTGACTGCGGATTTCTCGTAAAAGATGGCGATGAAGTGCTCTTGTTGCGGGTCCCCTTGTGCTGACCTCATTGCTGCCCTAGCGGCGTACTCGCCATTTGCTTTGGCAAAAGCCTCTGCTGGTATTGGGCTCTGATCAAGCAACACCTTGAGAGCATCGGAGATGTGTGACTTGACTCCGAGATCGGTCTCGACGAGCAAGAGATCGATCAGGGTTTCTGTTAGCGGGGACTGCTTGTCATGCACCTGGCGGTACATAGTTTGCCTGATAACGTGGGGATCATGCTCAATGACGCAAACGAGAATATTCGTGGCTCCGACTCGGACGGTAACATCGTTATGCTTGAGACCGAAGTTGATGACTTGGAGAAGACCATGAGCGATGAAGTTGTTATAAAAGGTCTGCCGCGCAGGAGGCTGAAGGTTCTTTGCTATAGAACAAAACTGCTCGATGAAAAGGACAGCCTCCTTCTTCCGTGTCAGGTCTTGGCCAGACTTGAAAATGTTGAAGAGTTCGCCGAGAAATGGCGAGTTTGCCTGCAGATGTTGCACAATGTCCACCTGATTAAAAAAGATGAGGGAGTTCAGCACTGAGAAGGTGTTATCATCTAAAATGCGAGCCAACACTACGTCTTTCAGATAACCTAGGCGATAGGCTTGGTGGATCTTTCTCAAGATCTTTCCGTCTTCGATGCGCACAACCTCTCGATATCTGCCCTCGCCCTGCAGCCATTGGCGGTGATTGGCCTTGTGGCTGGGGAAATCGGGATCGTATTCTAATGCGCCCACCACACCGATCACGCACTCATCGGACACGGCCTGCTCTATGATATGCGAATCATTGAGAAGAATGATGGTCTTCATGATGTTGCAGAGGCGATGCAGATCGGTGAGACTCTCGAGGTCCTCGGCATCGGATACGATAGGGATCAGTCTATCAATGTACCGTTCACTGAGCACGTATTTCGTCAACGCGTCGCGGCCCCCTTGGGTACTGCTCAGACTGCGCATCTGGGACTCAATGTCGGCGAGATTGGCCATCGAGGCTTCGGGGAGACTGATGGGGTTGGGCAAATCTATGGCTATGTCGTCTATCTCGCTATCATCTAGGTGTGCCATGCGTCAGTTGAATAGATTGGCGAGAGACAGGTAGTGCACTTCCCACCTTGTGTGTTTGAAGGGTTGTACTGTTGCTGAATGCTATTGATGAATTTCCTGAACAAGAGTCAGCTTCGGTTGTCTTAAACCTACGATGTTAGTAGAAGTGATGGCAATTACCAGATCATGGCGCACCCTTCAGCCTCCTGGAAGCTGAGGGCCATATCGACTCCATTGCTGGGTTCTGTCCAGACAATCAGGGTTTCTGAGGAGCGGTGGGATTAGCGCAAGCTGTGAGTGAGTGCTACGCGAACGCTTGATGTACCTTGCTGTTTGTGAAAGCCATCCTCCTTGCAAATCCGTGTCTCGAGCAAAATACGGTCGGGCTGATCTTCAGATTCGACGACTACTCTAGGGTCTCGTTGCTGAACATCTTCGACCTGTGTACACAAATTTCCAAGTCAGCGATGTGTTGCGCGCGTAATGGCTGAGTGTGAGTGGATGCGTACATTGTTGTAGACGGCCGAGCAGAAGCCGGTGCCGCGGTCGAACCAGTCGTTGTTGCGCAGCTCATAGACTTTGACTCGTCGCCTCTCCGTCGACGGATGAGGCACAGGCTGTGCCGCCATCGTCAACGGGTAGTCAGGGTCGGTGTCCGCAACACCGGGCTCGTAGTGCAGCAGGTCCGGGGACAGGTCGAGTTGCAGTTGGTGAAGGGAGAGCTGGGTGTCTGGGTGGCTGAGGAGGGTGACCGCCACGGTTCCTCGCGGTCGTGGTCACGGGCGCAGGCAGGCGGGTGCAATTGCAGAGACAGGTAACGACGGGCGCAAAGGTAGCGACGTCGCGGGCTGCGTCGCAGGGATGGGGATCGGAGGTGCGAGGTGCGCGGGAGAGGGGTGGACGATGTTGATCAATTGGAGGATGATGCAGACCGGGCCGAACCCAAGATGCGCGACAGACGACGCGGGCGACACGGGCAGGTCGGCAGTGCAGTTGCAAATGACGGGCCGCTACGGGGCATATGCAGTCATGTTCCTGCTGCTAATGACGAGGCGACGACACGACACGGCACAGCGACAGGCAGGGCAGAGTCCGGAACGGTAAACGCGACCAGGCTGGGCGTGTGGCTCGTGGGGTGAGTGAGGTTCGGTTGTGATGTGATGTGGTCGGGTGGCACCGTGAGCGAAATGAGGCGAAAAGCGAAGGAATCAGATGGCGCTAGGTCGGGTTGAGACAGACGGGAGTGCGTTCTTGTGGGTGTTTCGGGGTTCTGGCTTGCACGCTTGCACCGCTTGCTGTCTGCCCAAGGTTGGGTATCGTTCCCCCCCTGTCAGGTTGATTTGATAACTCTCCAAGCCAGCTCTACTCACTCACTTACTTCACTAAACTCTCTTCTCTCTCTCCCAGAATCTGCAGAATACTGAAAGACAGTCTCTGTAGTTGCTATTCGAGATGAGTGGTGTACATATTACACAATGTCTTTCTCAGCCTGGTTACTGTCAAGGTCCAAGTTCAGTCAATTCCAAGGGCTCTCTTTCATCATCTACTGTATGATCTATCTACCTACTCCCGGATCCTGGACCAGGCTGGTGGATCTATGTAGGTGGTCCAGCAGCACAGAGAGACGGTCGGATCTGTCAAGCTCCACCAAGCGTCCATCAACAGCCATCGTCCCTTACTAGCTGCTGCCTGTTTCTGGGCCTGTTCCGAGCCTATCAGCCCAGATCTTGCGACCGAATCTGCCTATCCTCTTCCGAGACCCCTTCTACCGCTGCCAAGATGCCGTCCTTTTGGACCTACCCATAAGATATGGTTTCGATAGCCGAGTGACGTAGATGGTTACCTCGGGCTCTGTTTTGCGCGCGCATGCTTGTGATCTGTGCGACAACGCTGCAGTTCACAAGCGTCGTCTATCATGAGGTATGAGCAAATGAGCCCTTATACGGCATGCATGCATTCACTTCAACCTCATAAGCTTTGCCTTTGTGTATCGTACCAAGCGACTAAGAGAAAGTTCCTTTGTTCAAAGATTTCTTATGTACCTTCATAGTATTTTGAGACCTGACAATAAGGTACACTTGTCCACAATACCGAATCGCGAGTAAACAGAGCAAACGTGAGCCATCAGACGCCGCTCTCGGCTCCATTTACATTACCACATATTCTGTATATCCTCACTCTGAAGAAAAGAAGAAGAGAGAAGTCGTTTCTGTTGACAATCTATGCGCGCTGGCTCCAGTTGCTATGATTACCTAAGTATGATATACTCTAGAAGGTAGGTTGCTCCTCGCGTACCTAGCTACGATATAATCCACTTCTTCAATCCAATTATTGCGCATCTTTCAATATCTACCTACTCCTCTCTGGCTTCCAAACTGCCAGGTGGTTATTTCTTTGCTCCGCTTCGTAGACCCTTCTTGCTTGCCCTTGTCAGATTGACATCGAAGTGGGCCGGCTACTGAGGTGGGAATCCATAGCCGTTATCATCCAATAATTACCTTAGGTACTTATTCCAGATTCACATGCTTAGCGCCGGGAACGCACGTCGCCCACACACCCGACATCATCTCAACTCACCCGGAGCTCAGGTTACCAGTTCACTGAGTGTATAGGCATTTCATGAAATTTCGAATAATTCGAATTTTCTATACGTGCGATCCTCAAGATTTTTGTAAGACCGAAGAAGCCACGGCAATCTCATCAGTAGTTGGCGTTTCCCTTCTGTGTTGGAAAATCATGAAGCAAGACATAACATGTATTAAGTGCCAGTTCAGATTGCCATAAGACATACAGTTGAGGAACCTATCAGGCATCAGCGATGCCTGAATCGAATCAGAGACAGTTGGACTGTTTGTAACCACGTGTACATATGAGTGGAGAGCATGTTTTAGCATGGAAAGAGGGTATAAAAACAGTCTCCGGGGGTTTGTTTCGGCGTTTGGAAAAACTAGGCATACTTCTAAGAACCATGTGAATCAACTGACAGCGTTCAATCTGACAACGCTACAAAAAATGAGAAGGGATATGCTGTCATTTCTCTCAAACAGGTCCATCTGTCCGTTGCTGCGGTTGTGCAACATCCGTTTGCGAGGCGCCCTAATGAATAGAGTGTCCGCAGGCCGACAAATTTACAAACCGAGAGCAAAGCCACGGGTCTTATACACTGACGAAAGCAAATATCTGCATCTTGGTCGTTTTGCTAGAGAGACACCTTTACGAGGCTAGAAAAGGGGTCTCCCGGATTGTTAATTGCATAATCGGCAAGAAATTTCTGACCTTTCGCTGCTTGGGTCTATTCGGATTTCGGGACCTACAATCTCCCTTTTTGGAGACCGCGCGGTATTGTTCTCAGAAATTGATCCCACGATGATGGGCAGCAGGCTCATGCAACGGTCTGGTACCATAGAGGAATTAATTAGCAAGACTCGACGTGTGTGTTCAGAATTCCGAGAGCTCTAAGCTAAAGGAATCTGTTTCAGTTAAAGCATCCAGCTAGCTGTAAAAGCTATTGGGCAGATATCGCCACCTCGCAGTTACACCCATAGTACATAGCGACAGCAACCGAGACGCAGCTGAATGTCCATCCAGTCGGAGCCTTGATCTTCTCTACAAGATTTTCTATTGGAAGGCTGTGTCCTGCTGATAGTTATCATCAGTCGATTTCTTGAAGCTAATCAAACGCAAGGGGATAGTGATGTCACTATGTTGAGTCAGACCCAGATTTGTCGGTATTTGCAAAAAGCATATGATCCTGTGAGCGCTAAGCTGTGAGCCAGTTTTTAGCACGCGGTAACGGACAAGTAAGATATTGGTTAAAGCTGTATTCACGACCGTAGAGGAGACACGTTAACTATGTGTTCGAAAGAGATACAGATTTATCCCCAATTTAGTCACCTATAACGGACGCCCGCGATGTTTAATATTTTTTCCGACAGTATTTTGTTTGACAGCAGCTTTTAGTGAGAGAACTGAGAGATATGGATTTTCAACCTGATTTCGAGACGTCACAACGGCGATTTGATCTCATTCTAACTTCCAGGTCGAGTAACGGTGAAAATACCATTCAAAGGTGCATCGACACATCTACACTTCAAACACCACTACAATCCATCCCCTTCCTCCTATATCATTTTTTATGAGCTCAGCACACAACTCTAACGGGTACTTAACTTATTTCAGCCGATTTGATTATGTGACAATTCCAGAGACCGTCTTAAGTAAGCAGCTGAAGCAGGACTACAGGGATTCGCGATGGGCTGACACACTCATTGATCTTACCCTTGGCATGCGGCCTAATCTGATCCAGCTCGCCTTGGTGTGGGGCCAGACGTCGGCCCAAAAATAAACCGAACACTTTCAATTCCTCACCAAAACCCCCCTTTATACCACATATTCAACAAGCTACAGTATAGCCAGTGTTGCTTTTTAAAAATTAAGAAAAACATAATAGTAAGTTTATATATAAATACGTATTTAAAATATTATTTTATATTTTTTAAGTTTTATTTGGTCGAACGGCTATAGTTAGAAATTAGAAAAGTTTTTAATCGGGTTAGCATTTTGCGAGTATCCGGCTCGACTATTCTATATATTCTAACTATCTTTTCGTAACGAAAAATGATTACAAAATAAAATACTTAGCATTACTATATAATACGTATTAAAAATAATGTATACTAGTTTTGTCTAATTATTTTATTCGTATTAAGTGGTTGTAATAACTATTTGAATTGGCTAAGTTTTGGTGAGGAATTGGAAGTGTCCGGTTTATTTTTAGGTCGACCTCTGAGGGGCTACATGATGATCTGTTGTCACCGATACCTAAAGTGATGAGCCAATGTTGGTTCGAAAACATTGCTCGACTGGAGCTAAGCTAAACGACTCTCCTGAGAAAAAATCGACCTTCACGCAAAATGAGTAGAAATGAGGCTTATCACGCCAATTAGACTTCTCCGTCAGCGAGACGGAAAGTTCTCCGTTTTTGGACCAGCTGAGGGCAAGTCCTATGACTTCGACATCATATCCTACCTTTGGGGCGGAAAGGTTGCCCCGTACAATTGCGGGCTCGACGGCGTGACATGGAACGTCACGATACCGCAGAAGAAGCTGGAAGACATCAAGCGGCTGATGGTCGCGCAGGAGATTCAATATATGTGGGCCGACTGTGTGTGCATCAGTGAGGCCAACAAGCGGGAGCAGGCCGCCGAGATCGCAAAGAGGGACGACTACTACAGGGCGGCCAAGCGATGCTACATCCTCGTAGACATGCCCGAGATCTTCTACCCTCAGCAAGTCGTAGACAACCTCAAGTTCCTGGATCACGTCCTCTCGCTCATCCCCGAGGCCGCGATGGCTTCCGACAGCGTGGAGCTGACGGAGAAGACGGCTAGCCGCCTGTGGATCTGGGCGAATGAAATCCCTTGGGCATTCAGCCTTGAGAAGGCGACCGTGCGATCTGCAGCCGTTGACATGGGCGTAATCAACTGCTACTCAACCTGCACCAGCCAGATCAAGTCGGTTTTTCGCAACGAGTACTTCTCAAGGGTATGGACGTTTCAGGAGATGCTCTTGGGGAAGAATGTGGAAGTCTTCGCGATGGATTCCCAGAATGTGTCTTGCATTGGCACCCTTGACATCTGGATGGACCTGGCCACCGATGCGATGGATAAGGCGACGAAGTTGCACGAATGGATCGAGAATGCCAGAGTTCGCCGGACCTCGTCTGTCAACCTGATCCTTCGATTCATTGAGGAAGATGTTGTCCGACTTGACTTTCTTCAAACTCAGGCCAGGGGCATTATGTGCGCACGAACCGACATCATCAATGGTGGTCCTCAGTGGTGGGTACAGAACTACAAGGGTGTCAGCAACATCTTCTCAGCTATCTCCTTGAGACCGAGACAATGCGAGAAGAGAATGGATCTCTTCCGGGGACTTTTGGGGATCTTCAAAGGGCTCTTTACCCAGGAAGAGATCGAGAGGGACATGTCGAGTGAAGACCTCGACTCTATGTCCTTTACCTTCTTCAAACAACTATCACTTAAGACGGGCCATGCTTGGACGTTGCTCGCGACTAGTAGTCGGGTCAGAGGCGAGTGGGACTGGATCCCGGTCACTGACATCAGCTCGAGGAATGCTGGTCCTGACGCAACAAACGACATTAAAACCGACATCTTTGCCGGCGTCGTTCGATTGGGAAAAATGAAGTCTCAAGGCAGGGTCACAGCAGACGCGTTGGGGGGGATTACGAAGACGCCGCGGAAGTACATGAGCATACACCTTAAAGATGAAGACCCAGCGTTCAAGTTCAAGTTGAGGGGCTGCAACGTCGGAAAGAAGATCAAGACGGGGACGTTCAGTAGCGAGCTTATTCCCGAAACCAACGAACGCCGGCATATACTGGGTGACGAGACTGGGCGGACTCTCGTCCAGTGCGCGACTTTCCTAGGTTCTATCATGGATCCGGCTGGTGACATCGTCAAGTACCGGCGCCGGCTGCTCAAGAACCTAGCGCCGTATTGGACGATGAGCGACCCGAATGCCAAACCCAGCCAGTGGGTCGATCGATGCGTGTCGGGCACTGATTTTGAGCGAGCCGACTGTCCACAGTTCCTACGCACCCACAACCTCTCGCTCAACTGGTGGCTCGACGCCGTGACTGGGTGCGAGTCGCGGCTCGCGAAGGGCACGACGGCGCAGATCGCGTGCGAGATCCGCGTTAACTGTGGTTGCGTCATCACAGCGCCCTTTGCGCTCGTCTTCGAAGCCGTCACAGCCGTTGACGGTAGCTCACTCGGCGGCATCACGGGCACGCTGGATGACGATGGGCGCATCACGCTCAGCGACGGGCTCGGTCTCGTGCAGGTTGGCGATAAGGGAAAGACGTTCAACCTCATGGCTTTCGGGGGTGACGACAAGTATCATGAGAATTACGCCGATCTCTGTCGCAGCACGCGGCGTGACGAGCTCGTCGTCCCGAAGAAGGAGGCACCCTCTAGTAGGGTCCTGGTGAGGGAAGAGTTCAAACATAGCATGACGAGGTCGTACGCATACGTCGACACCGACGGATCGGGGAACTTTCTAATCTCGCGGCGTGGCGTAATAGGCGACTACACGATTGTTGGAGTATGTATTGATAATCACCTCGTGGGGAAGAAGGGCGAGCAGGAAAAGGGGGTGACTATACGGTGAAGACCACCCACCTCCTTCACGCACATGTATTTGGATATGTCGGTTGACTTCGTGACTCGCGCGAGGTCGGTAGCTCCGATTACTGATCTATTTATATCAATGCCGTTGTCTCTTGAGGTTTATACGATAGAAACCTTTAACTCTATTACACCTAGCATGTTATAAAATGCCATGTTGGTTATTTGCAGTAAAACCTCCTACTTGAAGTTAGGAATACCCGCTTATGAATAGCCTACTAAAACCTATAGGTTACAAAACTCAATGTTGGGATTAAGCTACCTAATCGCACGTGGAAGTTGCTTGAATATCAAACTTGTTCGCATGAACAATAAATGGACATAAGGTGAGACCTAGTAGCTTCAAAGGATATGGTTAATATACACAATTGCCGATAGGAGGTTACATTGCAGAAATTGCGCATCTACGGGTGGTTGGCTCAAACCACACCGACCAGGGCGGCTAATCTGAGCAGCCGAGGAGGTTCATGACTAATGCTATACTGCGTTCAACGACTGACTTTTCCGGTTATATACATGTAGAACCTGAATCTTAGTTCTGAATATCCAAGACGCGGCCGGCCTCTGCAGGAGATCACACTGGTTTATTTCGTATAGCAAACAATATTCTCCATCCCTCCACGAGAAGATCATGTTGTCAAGAGGACAGCCGTTCTTAGTCCTGGCACTCGCCAGTCTCGGACTCTCAGAGCCTTGCAGTCATTCTCCAAGCTGGACCATCCACAACCTCAACATCACGACACAAGACGCGGTCGGGGAGGACGGTACAGCTGGGTTCGACTTTATCTACAACCTGACCAACCAGACTGAATCAATCACATGTCCCTTGCACTCGAACTATCGGTGCACGATTACCGGCACCAAGAATGATAACTCGACAGTAATCGATATCCAAATTGGACTGGGCATGCTCTATGCGAGCGTGGTGGAAGAGCTTGATTGCGGTGATACCGGCTCGTATGTGGCGGGCCCTTAAAAGTGTACAATGACTAATATGGGACGTTAATAAGGCTAATTGAAATGTCTAGGACCACTTTCGTGGGGAGTACTGAAGCGAGCATGGAATGCAGCACGGTACCGTTCGGGCCACAAACTTGCACCGCAAGTTCCGTGACGCTGGACGGTGATGTATTGTGATTCAACATCAAAGATTAGAAGGTCTTCATTGACGGATGGATGTCCTATATATAGTTCAGCTAGCTATATGAAGCCTTAAATGACCTCTTCGAGCTCCCTAATACGAGCACCTACACGCTGAGAAAACGAACATTCAGGATGCCATCGTCGTGCAAGAGAAACACTTTTGATGAGGCTAGAGAAAGAGATCTCCTGGGTTAGTACTGCCCGACCAACAAGAAGTTATCAAACTTTCGCTGCTCAGGGGACATATCCAGAGATCTATTCGGATTTCGGGACCTATTACAATCTCTCTTTCTTGGAGACAGCGCGCTGGTTTTTTGCCAGTTAATCCTGGTTAAGTGGACAGCCGGCTCATTGGGTGATTCAATAGAAGGGTTGATATTGAAGCCCACAACATATCATGATTTTGGGGATGACTCTATACACATTGGGCCGCAATAGAAGAGAGTTATCGGCTCTTCGTAAGGGCGTTGCGTCTTATAATAAGTTGACGCCCTTTCCGAGACATAAGCCGAATGTAGGTGAGGGCTGAAATGACCAAGTGCAACAACTATACTGAATGTTACAACACAAACTCCGTTTAAACCTTCAACTCTAACTATAAGTAAAAGTATTCTCTGTGAAGAGACCGCTTCGTCATCGTTAAGCTAATCAGATGACATTTTTCGTGAGACAAGCCTGCGGTGCACAACTCAAACCCATAACGTTGTCTCCTCCTCGCCAAAATCCCTTGCTGTGGCAACCTGACCACAATCTGAGGCCATCAAGTTTAACTGTGGAATAAATAATAACCTGTTGTTCTTGAAAGACACGCACCAACCTGCGTACGGCCATTCTTTACAGATAGTGAGATTGGGTGTACCTTGGCTTTTGGTCACTTCGTTGCCAGTACCATTGGTTTGTGCAATCAAGTCCTTCTATATCCGGTGCCTTGCATAGTATCTTGTCTCCCTACTATTCATGCCTATGAGAAGTAACTACTCCGGTGGCACAAGTAAATTGCTCATCCACCTGCTTTACCGAAGTTTTCCCTCCATTGAGGAACTGCCAACCTGCTCACGAATACATTCTGCTCGGGGAGAATGGCTGTAGCATCTTCTCCGTCTCTATGGCCTCTTTGTCTTACGTAGCAAGATTCGGCAGGAATCACATCGTTTGTCGGGAAAAACCCCTCGAAAAACTGAGGTAAAGAGCCTTGACATAGAGAGCTGTTTATGTCGACAAAAAGGATGAATTTCTCGAGGCCGTGAGGTAGTATCTTCCGCAATGGCGGAATGTCATTGACGCTCCACTTAGAATATCCGGGCTTCGGGGGAGTTCCAAGAAACGGTTTCTCGCCCGACTCGAGCGATGGCCCGAAAAACACTGCCCAGTCTATCTCCAGTGTGTTCAGTTGCGTGAGCCCATGCATTGACGTGACACCTGCCTCGATTCCATTGGTTGAATTTGGTTTGATTGTGATAGCGAGGTGACGTAGTTGGGCACCAACGTGCTTTTCGATTGCGGCCATAAATTCCGCGGCGTCCCAATAGGATAGTGGGCCATGATATTTCGAGGCGTGTTCGTATTTGAAAGAAGTAAGATTCGGCGTGTGGGCTAGTAGATTAGATACGCTCAACCCATCCATGCAGCAATCGGTAAGCTCGATTATCCGAAGATTGGAGTTGATGTCCGGATACTGCCAGTAAAAATTGTCGTGGAAGTCGACAGCCACCAGACTTGTTACATATAACTCCTCGAGATTTGGCAGGGCTAGTAGCGGATTTATGAAGGCTAGGCTTTCCATGATATTATAATCGGCCTGCAGAAAAAACTTGAGACATCTGAGATTTCTCAAAGATGCATGGGTGCTTTTGGAGCGACTTCTATCCAAAATACTGTTGAGCACGCTTTCGTATTCCTCAGTAGAGTCAGGGTATTCGATGAAGGGAAAGAATCCTGGACTGTTCCAGGGTAGAGTCAATGTTGTAACATTAGGGAACAATGTCAGTAAGAAGACCCCTAGGAATCTGATTGGAACATAAATTAGTCTAGTCACTCGTGATGAGTTCAAGTTGTCCTGGCTGCAGTTTTGTCTAATTTTAATGCAGAGGGAACATACTATCATCGAGGTCAGCGATGATAAGAGGGATATAAAAGCCCTTGATCAAGCCCCAGAGAGGTCCATACGTACCATGTTGTGTGCAGTGTACATGTCAGGATCTCCAACATCAGAGAGTATTTGTTCTCCCCAGAAATCTGGCTTAGTACTAGGAGCAGTGAGAAATAGCGATCTCTCAATGAAATCTCTGACGTAATCAATGACACCTTTGTCTTTCGTTAAGTGTTGTGACTCCTTCTCGAATTGATGCCAGTTACGATGGGTTGATAAATCGACTGTGCTCATGTAGTGCGATATTATTGGGTTGTGGGCAATCTCGTTGAGCACAATATAGACCAGAGAGACCATCTGTTCCGCATATATTGACGCTGCTGAACATATGTTTTGCCTTCTGATGCTCTTGGATAAAGGGTCTTCCGACTGTATAGAGCTTCTTGCAGCTGAGCATAAGGTTTTCAAAGCTTTCCGGCAAGGTTTCAGCAATGATTTGCTCTAATAGCTCTGGTGGTAAATTCATAATTGGCATTTTGATACATGTTGCAAGTAGGTTCCAGATATAACCATGCGGAGCTGTTTGGCTAACTGGAGGAGGGTATGGTCGACTTCAAGTAGTTACTCAGGCATTAATACCAAGTATTATAATGACATCAGCCCAGCTTTGAGATCAGAATGAGGATGATCACTCTTGCACAGCCACAAATTGACTGGTGCCACAACAGGCATCTTAAGCAACGAACAAGGAGTACAATTTGTTGAACTCACTTCAAACTTTCATCACCTCAAGCTGCGAGAGATTTCAAGCCGAGTCCATCAGTAATTGTTAGAAGATGGTGTTCCTTTTACGGGCTGTGTTGGGAATCTTAAGAGGGCTGGAAACCCGGGTATAATCAATCATGGAGGCACCTAAAGACTCAAAAAACAGCGAAAATCATGCAGTAATTATATGGCACAACTCTGGGAAAATTATTCACCACAATTTGCAACAAATAGATTATGGCCGTACAGATAACAGTGTTTCGATCGTTTACAATTCAACAACTATTGGACCCGAATATGTTCACCACTTGGGTCATGAGAGGCACACAAACTGTAAGTTTCTCAATTCACAGCCTAGAATATTGGCTGTGACACAAAGATATGCGTAACACGAGTGATTTTGTAGAATTTATATTCAGACAAATCAAGGGCTATAAAAGCTCATCTCATCTACCTAGAGGGACGGGTTTGCATGTTCGGTGCTTCGAACATGTGCGGCGTCTATTCGCCACGTCCACCTTACAAGTCATCAGTCGGCGACCCTCGTAAACAGTAACAACTTCCACATGCTCGACACGCTAGCTGAACAATTAGGGATATGATTTGTGGCGGTGGCTTATCCTTACATGCGCCATTGAGCAAGTCAGCGCACTAAGCTTCATGCTTACTTGCAGGTCCGGAGAGATTCGAACTGCAAACTTCTGTGTATGTCCTAGCGCCAAAGATCCTTAGGACTTCACTGAATACTGTTCATTAATAATTTAATAATGTTGACTTTTAATAATGTGTAGCCCTTCAGTCTGTTTGTTTCTTTCCCGAAGTTGTGCATATTTGCGTCACAGCCACCGGTTTAACTTTCCATATCTAGCATTCCAAGACATGATCCTAGGAAAGCTGCGGAGGCCGATGCAGTGCGTTATTCAAGGCTGAGACCGTAACCCTTACCGTAACCTAGTACTAGTCAGGCAGGCCAGGCGAGCCAGGTTTGTGTTGACGCAGGTGAGCGGCACAGGCTTACAGTCGACGTCCATGAGTTGGGACTAGATCCCTTAAACGCTGACTATTTCTTAGTTGAGGGTTCCTAAAGTGCATCTGCCGAGATGTCAGATTTTTAAATGCTATCCCTCTCATCTTCCGGCACGACTTATCCAAGAAAACCACTAATTATCACCTTATTACTGATTGATGGCGCAAGAGCCATGTTCCACCTTGCGAGAGGCTGATTAATCATAGGGGAGTCAGGTCGTAAGGATATCTCATGTGAGATTGAAAATTGGGATGCCCTTCTCGTGTAGAAAATGGGCTCGGTATTCTTTGAGTGCTGGTTCAGCATTAGTGGACCTACAGGGTTAACTTACAGTATCGTATGCTTCACCAAACAATCTCTTGGAAGTTATTCAATCGTAATGATTGTCAAATCAAATAGTAGTAGAAACACTAGATTTATATGCAAAAGTTCGTCGGACAATCACCATGACAAAAATAAGCGTCGCTAAGGAAGAGTATCTCTGGCAGACATCTCTTCACTCAGTGTTCGCTTTACTGCGTCTAATGGCGTATATGGACGATTCCAAGTAAGTCAGCGTTTGAATCTAAAGCCGAGTCAACGTTGCAAAGTATTTTGACATGCCAAGTGTATTGGATAATCACTCGTTGTTCGAAACCGTGCCCCATGTCCCACGTGGAGGCTTAGCTCGAGTCCGATTAGATCGGCGGGATGGGTACATAAGTCTAGGACATGATAGTTGACCAGCAAACTCAAATACAGGCCATTATAACAAGGATCGTTTTGGTGCTAGACGGTCGTAACTTATCTCGCCGTTGTCTCTATTAATAAGCCTGTTCCTTTGAGGGACATCAAGATTCCGCGGAAGCAACGACCAACCCCAGTCGTGAAGTGTTGATAAATTACTCAGATCAGCCGCCAAATATGATAATTCGCCTGGTCTCGCAGCATAAACAATGTTTACTTATATCAAACCATTGCTCTTATCCGCTTCAATTCGACATGCTTGTTTGCATCCAGTATCATAGCTGATAAAGTCGCGGAGATGAGACCTGTCTCTATAATCCCTTTGCTGGCCGCTACGGCGTTCACGCTACCATCCCTCCCAATTCATTCCCGCGGCGAAAATGAGACCGTCCCTTTCTCCATTCCCAGCGAAGACCAAGATTCTCGTTCAAGGGCTTCTGCTCTCGATACTAAGCGACAGGGTTGGAGTTATGGATCGTTTCCTCTAGGCGTTGCTCCGCTTCCGGCTGGTGATCTAGCTGAGAAAGCAATGGCCGAGGAATACATCAGATGGCTCCCCGATACCGCTAAAGGGAGCACCAACGCTCAGGCCGATGAGAAGATAGCAAAAGATGCGCTTTTGGGAGTAAGTTAATGCACTCAGGACAGATTTCTACAGTAGACAAACAGAAATATTGGAACATGCTCACCATGAAACCTAGGGAA
Source organism: Xylariaceae sp. FL1272 (assembly GCA_022432385.1). Taxonomy (NCBI): domain Eukaryota; kingdom Fungi; phylum Ascomycota; class Sordariomycetes; order Xylariales; family Xylariaceae; species Xylariaceae sp. FL1272. The sequence goes on from JAJJXC010000035.1 coordinate 474,321, forward strand.
GTAACTTCACTTCACTCGATGATTACAAGAGGCTACACGATGGTCTGTGGCAGGTGTCACTGCCCGGAGGTGTCTTTGATGGCATGGTATGTACATGATACTCATGCGCGAAAATCAGTTATTGGCGTTTTTTTCTGACATCTGTACTACTTTTCCCACAATAGTATGTTGTCGCGACCTATGATTCCCTTGATCACTTTCATCTCGACTCTGGAGCTCACACAGAAACTGTCCAAATAATGACTAACTAGAGCAATTCCCGACTACTAGGCTGACAAACTATACCGACGATCGCATGTTCTCCATGATGCGTCTTTCTGCAAGCCCTTATCGAGTTCGACGAGTGAAGCCAGAAGACACTTTGCTATTTGACATAGAAAATGCTGCTTCGATAACGGGGCTGTCGCAGAAAGAGCTTCAGTCACAAGGGCGACTGTTCTCGATTGATTACAGCGACCTAAAAGACCAAGCTTCATCGGGCTTATACGGCGCAGGGTGTCAGGCATATTTCTACATTTCGGCGACATCCGGTGACTTCCTGCCTTTAGCTATCAAGGCGATTTTCAAAGGCAAAGAAGACAAAGCCCTAGTGTATACACCAGAAGGTAAGCCCCACTCAGATCCTTAGGCGGCTGCTATGAGAGTGCATACAGAGGTTAACAGCTGTGTATAGACTCTGCCGACGACTGGATGCTCGCCAAGTTGATGTTCAACTCCAATGATAACTGGCATTGCCTCTATAGCCATGTCGTTTATTCCCACGCGGCTGCGGAAGGCCCGTACCTTGCGGCGATCAGAGCCTTCAGCGACGATCATCCAATCTTAGCCGTAATGAGACGATGTACGTGGGAAGCTACCTGAAGTATGTGAGCGTATACCAATGATAATGAACAGATGAGAACACCCCATGGGGCATTCGACCGGCTCTATGGCAAAACGTCGTCACCTCAAAACAAGTGGATTCGTATTACCCTTGGACTGGCTACGCAGCTGGAAACTACTCCAATAAAGTCTGGTAAGTAAGCCTGTCGACTTTGAGCTTTGGTCTATTGCTAATTTAGGTATAGTAAGTCTGAATTTTCCTCGCGTCGGGCCGTTGTCATAAACGCATGACCTTGTGATTGATGTTCATGTTCGAGGTGTGATCGTTAATACACTAGCACATTATAGACCTTTCGGGAGAAGCTGGCAACTTCACAAGCAACTACATCAAAACAAATCTGGAGAACAGAGGCTTAATCAACAGCGATTTTGGTCCTGCCTTGAAAAAGTTTCCATTCTGGGAGGATTGCTTCAGCGTCGTTGACAACATCCGAGACTTTATGAGATCTTTCATCTATTCCTACTACGACACAGACATGGCTATCGTGCAGGATAATGAGTATGTTTTGCAGTCCGCCTTTCCTGTATCCTCCTATCAAGTACCCAATCGATGCCCCGCGCGAAGTGCACACCGTTGGATCGTTATGAGTGACTAACTAACTTTTCTCTCAAAAAGACTACAAGACTGGGCTGCCGAAGCACAAGTTGCCAAAGTGCCAGATTTCCCTACCAAAATCACGAGTCGGGAGCAGGTAGTCGAGATGCTTACACATCACGCATATTTAGGCACAGTTGGTAAGCTTTTACTCTGCTTTCTTGGCCCATGTTGGAAACATAGCTCGCGTAGCTAACCGTCCGCTTCTCAATAGTCCACAGTGTGCTGAGTACGGACGGTTCAGTCGGTGATACAGTCGCGCTGCCATTCGCCCCTTCTGCCTTCTGGAAACCGTTGCCAACAGAAAAAGGTGCAACAAACATTATCCAGTACATGCCCCAGGTCGATGCGGCGATCTACCAAGTCGCGATCCTGGCGGCCGTGAACCGCCCATTCTGGAAGGACAGCAATCAAACAATGTCACACATGTTCGATGATGCCGCGATGTTGCGGAGAATGAACCGTGAGACCAACATTGCCGCCGCAAACTACAGAAAGGCACAGAATAACTTCAGTGAGATAGTGCGTGCTCGCAAATTCGACAGTGATGGGCTCATGAACGGGCTGCCATTTGCGTGGAAAGTGCTTGATCCAAATTGGGCACCATATTGGAGTACTGTTTAGCGCAATTATATAGTGAAAAACGCGAGTTTAAGTACTGCTTCGTTACTAGCGGGCCAAATATGGCACACTTTGGGATGAGTCTCCCGTTAAATTTTCGAATGGGCAGCGTGAAATCGCCCGAAGAGATACATCTCTGTGCCGTTGTAAGGCACTTGCATGAGCGTTACGTATTATATATGAGATAGTTACTGAATAAGACGATAGCTATTGTCAGGACAGTGGGATTAGGTCTGCCTACCAAGTGATGCTTCGCCATACTTGAGAAATGCTAACCATATACAGGTCGCAAACTTGCATATATGGAGCTCCGCATCGTTATAACACTTCTGTTTTTTAAACTTGGAGTTTCTAGTACTACCCGATGAGTATAAGGTGATGTCTGCGACTGAGAAGATATTCAGAGAGCCCGACATGTCTTATGTCAAGATAAAGGTTCTATGATAGGTGGATGAAGCAAGGATTCCCAATCAGGCACTGTTGTCAGCATAATCATTTCTCTCTTGCGTTAAACAGCGATGACGGCCTTTCCCTCATGAGGCGACTCAAGGCTGTCGAAAACAGGCGTTAGCTTCGTTACAGAACAGGTTTATCAGTTGGGCACACAGCGGGAGTGTGTAGTTGGACAGAACAAATGGTACGTCCCGGAAATGTTCATTCTTCGTGATAGAGGTTTATAGCAGAGGATGATTGGGAGAAAGTAATTTATGACGTACAACATTGAGGAAAGCGTAGCACGCAGAAGGGAGCAACAGGACGTTGTTGTGTCCAACCCCTTATCGGATAGTCGAGTAAGGGGGTGCGTACCCCGGCATCAAAATAATCAAATACGCACATAAAGCAACCAAATCAAGTGAATTCGCACCGCGTGAAGAGACTCATCATCTGTGGCATTGCTCCTCGATATTCTTGTTTCTAGCATCCTATGGAACGCAGCTCCTTTTGTTTAAGTCGAGCCCCTTTCAGCCCCCCTCGACGCTAACGAGTCTCAATCTAAGCGGACGCAATAGAGCAACGCGGCTTACACACAGGAAGCTGGTTTTGACAGCACTGCTTGTAATAAAACATAGTAACAAAGTAAAGGGTATCCTAAAATGATAATGTCCGACGAATCTGTCTTCCAACGGCAAGCTGAACCACACTCTTCCGCCGACGTGTATGTCTAATGCTGTGGGTGATGTGCCGGCTCTGGTGCGGGCATATGCATGCCAGGCTGCGACTGGTACTGCTGGGATTGAAGAGCATTCTTCTGGCGCAGCTTGACCTCATTATCCTGCTGGATCAGAGCGCAGCATAAGCACCAGTATGAAGTACAGCAGTCACTGGTGCCGCCACCCTCGATGTTGTATTTCTCGCGGATCTCGCCTCGCTTGAGTAGACCGTATCTGAATAAACTTGTCAGTCTGACATTTCCTGCTATACGTCGTCTGATCAACTACTCACATCCAACCACAGCCCGTGAAGCAATGTATCAGACCAAACACGATACAGTCAGAGTTGAAAGAGTCGTGAGTCTGGCCAGATGGATCGCGCATTCGTTCGGAAGTTTGGCCGACCACTAATAGCAAAGAGAGTCAGTCACTAGGCAAATTACGATGTTTAGCGAGACTTACAGATACACGGTAAGCACGTCCCAAGTAAACAACTGTCGCAAGGCCCGCAATCGCAGAGTCCAGCTTGCCATTTGCCTCCTTGTTGGCCGTAGGCAGCCATTGGCTGTACCTGTGTTGCCGCCTGTTGATGAGGCTGGTGAGCTGCTGCCATTGGAGCAGCTTCGGTGTATGGTTGTTGCTGTTGATGGGGCTGGGGAGAAGACTGTGGTTCGTGTGGGTTATAATACTGAGCTTGCTGATTGTGCTGTTCCGGCTGTCCAAATTGGCTAGGAGAGTGAGGGTATTGGTGTTGCTGCTGATGGTCCCCGGTATATTGTGGTGGCGGGCTGACGGCGAATTTCTCTTGCGATGCCATTGTTGACTTTTTATTATTCTGATATGCCAATCTAGACCAGTATGTTGGGGGCGCGGTGGAATTTTGCTTGTTCAACAATACCTAGGAATTTGTGAAACTTAAGAAACGACAAGAATGTGATGAGATTGGGGGGGAGGAGGAAGGAAGAATGTGTCGAAAACGGACCAACCACAACCAAGTGCAGATATAGGCAAACTACGAGAAAAGTCGGAACGTCATAGTCGCACTGATTGCACTCTACCGTCTATAATTATAATTATTGGTACTCTCGTTAGATTAGCGGTGATGATCCAGCTCTGCCACAGTTGGGGGCGCTGCTGCATTGGATCATCTCTCGGACATCGATATGCAGGACTAATGTTCTTAGCGCCTCAGGTTGCCTTTTCATGGGATTCACAGCTGAGCTTGAGGACATATGCAAGGTAGGTACCCGAGCATCCAAAACGTCAGCAAGCAGCAATACGACATTGGCCGACATTGACTACTACCATTCCATGTTTGAGTTCAACAGGGCAAGAAATGAAGAAAACCTGCAGGTCTGGAGACTTGCTAACGATCGGCGCGGCAGTGAGCAGGAGACGGTGGGACGCACCGGTCAATTGCCCCGGAATTGACCAAAAACGCAGATCCTAGGTCAGCCTGGCGAGCCTGGATCACAGTTTGTAACCACATGAACAAGGTACACCAGGAAAGAAACTTGGGCGTCCCACCTGGCTGAATTGTGAAGTGCCCTCGTTGAGAGTAATGGTATCGAATCGTTCGTGGCAATGAGACAGGCAGCTTGGCAGGTACCTACCTCGCCTACCTAGCACTGGTGGCCTGCCGGGGCACAGCAGGGCTGAGGCGGACGGCGGCCGGCTGCTAGGCCTGACCCGATGGGTCTGGCATGCTAATTTTAGTAACCTAATGGTCCGTGTACTGCTTGGCGAATGGCTAGAGGATACGAAAAGTATTGGCATTGCAACAATGGTGTGCATTGGCAGTTGGGTAACTCTGAGAAGAAACCATATCAACAAAGGGCAAGTCCTGCCAACGCCAGCCCCTAGCGAGAGTTCATCCTGAAGGATCGCTTTGGTTGATTGTGGTAATCTTACAGGTAGGTAGGTAATGAATTAGTGATGGCCTAACGCTTGGACATGGGGTCAAACGACCCGATGAGAAGGACGCAACATCTTTCTCTTTTCGATCCAAGCCTGTGCGTGCTTCGGTGTCCGGCTACCCGGCCAGCACACCTCAAACATACATATATGTAATGACGGCAATCTCAAACTTCTGATTGGGCTGTGCGTATCTCGCTAGTTTTTGAATTCATCTACAGGCGAATTTGGGGCAGATTCAGAGAATGACAGCACACCTTGCGTATAGCTTATTCGAGACCCAGAGTGAATCTGCCATGTACAATGATCAATAGAGTGTTCCCAGCCTTTTAGTGCCGCTAGAGCTTTATTTGGCTTATACGGTTTTCCCTTTTCTTCGGTTCTCTAGGATATCACAATGCCACCATCTTCGACAGTAATGCGCCTCTAACAAAGTGAAACAATCAAATACTAGCCAAGGTATATATCGCATGATGCGCAATGCTGGCGGTGAACACAATTCCTCGGAGACTTACATACTCCGATAAACTGCATCTACGAGTCGAGAGGGAGCCTTTCATAAATGCAAAAGTGACCATCCAGTTCAGAGTGCCACTTGAACTGATTCTTAGTTGAGTGTCGGAGGAGGTCAGACCGTCAGCAGCGCTCATCTATGAGAGGGGCGGATCATCCCATCTCCGAGACTGATTCTAACATCTCACCCTCTCAATAGCAAATCATTCCGTGAGTGACACCCACAAATGCGCAAATATCTTCGTTGAGGACCGTACGCGCCTCGACCAGAATCCACCATGTGGTCCTCAATCTACCTCGTCGCAGCTCTAACAATGCACCTGCTGTTGCTTTCCCCTTTCCATCCAAATCGTCTGCGACGAAATAGAAGTAGGCTTTGGCCAACAGATTTAAATACTCTGACCCCGTCGATCGCTGGGTAGTTTGGGTCGACGGCAATAGTCCCTGCAGAATGCGTGTACTCTTCACCCTGTGATGGGCAGCATCTACGATCCATCCTTCTCCCTCGGCGGCCAGGAAACTCAGCTCGAGTATTGCGACGGGAATGGAAGCAACTTGCTTCATACAACATGGGAAATGGAAATTGGGTCGCGAAATGTGTGCTTGACAGTCCTCAGTTGAAGGCCACGTTGCATGTTGCTGACATTGTCAAGCATGGAAAGTGAGTTTGGGACGGGCTTGCCGACATGTGCGGACTACAAAGAGATCATGGCAGAGCAAGTGCGCCTGTCGCTGTTTGAGCGAAACATGTGGATCATGTTGCAACAATGCATTATGACTTGTTGTTTTCCTCTTTATGAATGATCAAAGGAATTCGAAACAACGACTGTCAGATAAGAAACTAAACTCTTGTTATCACTATCCGACAGGCTGACACCCCCTGCGATGTTAGAGGAGCGCCTGATGTATTTGGACAAAATGGGCCGCGAAGCAGCAATTTGTCTTGCTTCTCGTAAAACGACAAAGCAGCCTACACTCTCATCGACCATATTTAATTCCCACCACCTTGCAATCTCGAAAAGTTCCCGCACATAACTCAACCAAGACTTGATCAGGATGTGCATTCTACTTCACTACCAGTATACATGTGGCTGCCAGTCGATCCTCCCATACGATGCCCAACCCTGTCCCAAAGAGCACGACCAAATCACGTTCCGACCCACAACTTAACTCCTCATGAGCACAAGTGCTGGACATGCTCTCGAAACGATCCGGATAGTGAGGAACCCTCTTGTGACGGGGACTTCGCGCCTACATTCTCTCCGCAAAATGTATCTCGGCGAAGCACTGCCCAATCGCAAGCGTCAACATCTCGGTCTATGAAGAAGGACGAAAAGGACACGGTTAAATTCACAGGTCCTGGCTGGCCTGGCTACGAGGGGCCAGAGAATCCGATATGGGGGCCCGGATGGGGTTCACCAAACTGGTGGCCTCAGCAGCTCGCTGAGCACAATGCTCTTCATCCAGAGTCAGTACCTGCGTCGGAAACTCCTGCACGGTCCGACAAAGATAACGTCGATCAACCCAAGAAGGCAGCCCCTCGGGATGAGAGCTCAGAGGTATCTCCTGTACGCCCTGCATATAACCAGTCTCGTGATGACGGTCAGGCAGAGCAGCTAACACCTCGTCCAGGACGTGGTCCAGAGAGCCTCCCTAGACTCCCTCAATGATAGCCCCCTGAAACTGTTAAACGAGCGCTGGGAAGTCTATCATTGGACATATACTCAAGTTATGAAGTAAGTTCCCATCATATCACACGTTCATTAACCTTTCTTGGAATAGACTCACTCACGAGATCGTGACACTGGCACTCAGCCCATTCGAAAAACTCGTCTATAGTCTCCTGTCAATATAAAGTTCACTATTACCGCGTAACCCAATATGATTTTTTGCCATTGTACTTGGCTCTTCTTTCACAGAGTACTAGCACCTTGTCTCAGCGAGTGCTTTGTGCGGGTGCTTGATTTCCTTGTAGAACCCCCGTTTCCTTTGTCATTGTATTTCACTCCCCCGAGTTAATGTAGCTGATGTATCAGCTAGGCCTTAGAGGCTATTACAAACGGAGCTTTATGATCCTGATTTCGGTGAGAAGCCCAGAAGTGATCGCAAAGGACACCGAAACTATCTCACAAGCGCAAACGATACTATTTTCATTGATCATATTATCATCGGCCGTAATCTCAAACATGAATCCGAAGCGAGTATCCATATATGGACAGGAGCTTGTTGGCGGATTGACGTAGGTAACATTCACAGGCAGTGTCTCTTAAACTATGTGCTGCTGTGAGACAGGGGAATCATATGATCTGCAATTCCATTTCCTGTCTTCAATAATAGCAATGTGTCAAACAATCTTGTCAATCTGTCAGATGCGGCGGCGTGCCGGGATTTGTTGTTAGTGGATCCCAGGCTATAAAAGTATGAGCCGAGGGTGAGGTATTGGTCGCCAACTCCAAGCATTTTCACCCAACCTTCCACCAGGAGTCCAGTAAGTAATGGAACGTTGTAATGGAACATTCGCTCAACGATGAGGGAATAATTCAGGGTATCGAAGGGTGACGAGCAACTACACTTCTAGCTTCTCATGGAGAAGGATCAACACTAAGATCCGCACAAGACGTAGTGTGAAAGATGAAGTTGGCTGGCTTAACAGCCTGGGTACATGATATTCATAGTGGATGGTACAAAATATAACGTCTGATCATATATCCTCGTACTTGTCTCATATCAAGGCAGCAGTAGCAAATGCTCCCGCAAACATAGCGAGAACCGACACAAAACTCGACACAGAAAGGAGGGAGATGCCACTAATACCATGTCCAGACGTGCATCCACCCCCCATTCTCGAACCCAAAACAAGCAGAACGCCTCCCAGGACAAGTCTTCCAGGTCCCAAGCTAGGCTCGGGAAACGATGTCGTCGGAAGCTTCAGAGCCTTTGAAAGCGCAAACATGCCCGTAATCATACCAATGACTAGTGTCAAAGAACCAAAGCCCTTGGGCTTACTCCCGGCGCCAAGTAGCCATATCATGAGATCTCCAACCTCCTCAAACGACGACGACGTTCCCAAAAGTGCTCCCCGAGTCATTGCAGAGAACAGCTGCGCCGCTGCGATGAGTCCACCGCCGACTATTGGGCTAACATATCCTCTCGTTGTGACAAGTCCGAGGACAGATATCAAGGCAATGCAGCACCCAAAGAGAGCCTCAACTCCCGCAAGTGCCATGGTCCTACTAGTCCCCATCGCACCGTATAGAGACAAATTATCAGGACTCGGCGCAACCCCTTTCGTCTTCGACTTCAGCCGTGCCAAGGCCGGGCGTAGAACACCAGACCACAAGATCCCTCCAAGTATACCACCACCGAGGACATACAGACCAGACTGCATCCCAGCGCCGACTTGTGCGAAGACCGTGCCCGGACAGGAGCCAGTAAGCGTCATACCGATCCCCAACATAGCACCGCCGAGGATATTGCCGTCGAGCGGTCCAAGAAGACCGAGTGATGAATAGGAACGAGGTTTCAGGTGCAGATAACCTAATTGTTGACCTGCTGCAACGATAACACTAAGACTATTAGCTCCCCCCTCTCCATTCTCCAATATTATGTTTGCAACAGACAAGATGACTCACGTGCTAGCAGCCGAAGCAACGAAAAAAGTCTGCATCATGCGGAAATCCTGCATCTTCATCTGTGCTAGAATCACAGCCGGCTGGTACACTCCACTCGCCCCAAGGGCGGCACCGAAAGCAGCTCCGGAGAGGAATGCGTCGAGCATCTTGGCTCTCGAGGTGTCGTATTCTTTGGACAAGAAAAGACGCAGAGAAAACGAATATGCCAAACACCGCGCGACGAGACCTTGCTCTCTTTTATGCCCATCGCCCTAGTCTCACAACGCGGCCCCGCAACCCGGCCTTTGCTTCCCGCAAGCATTCGCCCGAGTCATAATGGAGTACGAGTAATCGGCGAAGAGCAGCGGGCATCCCTCTGGAGATTGCGTACACACGTAGTCTCTTATATATCCCGGAAAAGGGGTCTTACGACTCCGGGGTGCCTGGGGCGGTCGCCGACTAATACGTTAAACAACGGGGCAAAAAGGTGGTCCCCGAACTATTACCTAAAATCCCGTGTTAATCCCCTCGTAATCTCACGAACTCTTAGAAATTAATTACCTATAAAACAGAATTGTAACGATCGACCAAGAGTGTGTATTGATGTAAAGCCCCGAAGGACAGTAGGTGGTGATTTGTTTCAGTACATATGTATGAACCAGTGGTGTGGCCGCTACGCAATGTGAGGCGTTGCTGTGAGTCATTGGCCCGCGGTCTACGTTAAGCGATTATTTGTTCTGGATATCCGAAAGACGGAAAAATGTGACTCGAACGTGGAGCTGGATGGTAGAACATCACTGTAGGAGATTTCGAGATTTACAACTTTCTACTTATTCTCTATTCCGTCTCGAGAATATCGTAATAAGATGGAACGGGTCCTCATCACCTCCGGCTCGGCTTTCGAAGAAGCGATTGGGTATTCGAGGGCGGTCGTTGTTGGTGATTTTGTCTTTGTTTCGGGCTGCACTGGGTATGTCGGTCCGTTGAACGAGAGATTCTTGTTTAAAGTGTAAGGTGTCGGTGAGTCACTGATGGGTAACAGGTACGACTACGAAACAAACGAGATTTCACCTGATATCGTCCAGCAAGCGGAGCAATCGCTCATGAATGTAGCTTCGGCGCTGAAGGAAGCGGGATCGGGGATCGAGGATGTGGTTAGGGTGCAGTACACGCTGGTGAATAGGAGTGAGTTTGAGAGGGTTTGGCCGGTGCTTAGGAAGTGGTTTGGGGGTGTGAGACCTGCGGCTACGATGGTGGTGGCTGGGTTGATGAGGGAAGAGATGAGGATTGAGGTTGAGGTTACTGCTGTTAGGGGGTCTGGGGGGATTGGTGGGATGTGAGGGTGACGAGGGGGTGCTTGTTGTCTTTTCAAGGGTTTCCTCAACTTCTTAGATGATATATATCGACGAGAATTGCTGGTTTGATGGGGTGTTGCACCATACACAGGGTCATTCCGATCTAGCTGCAAACCGATTCAATAATTATTCTCTTCTGGCCATGGTCAGTACATCATAAACAGCGCAGTAAATGCCATTATTTTGCAGAAACCACACAATTTATTGTATATAAAACACGCCATGTTTTCTTGTTGGTCTCATAGGCGAAACAGCAATTAGCTAGCTACTGTTACAAAGAGAAGCGCCCTTGAACTGAACTTGAAATCTGCGCCTTTACTCCATCAATGTTGCCTTAATAGTTCAGTTCTCCACCGCCGCCCCCAGCAACATGGTCCAGATCCTCGTACGACTTTAGGCTGCGGCCTTGGACAGCTTCACGGGGCCCAACGGCAGCGCCGCCACTTGCGGCACCGTCGCCCCATCGGCCAGCGCCCCCTCTTCCCCGGCCAGCGCCCGCTTGACCATCGTGGCCCCAACGTCCCTGCTGTTGACGGCGATCGTACGGTCCAGCACGGTTCTGAAATCTTCCCATGCCACCCGGGCCATTACGGCGGATCGGCCCACCACCGCGCTCATCGCCACCGGCATTCCATCCTGCAGCCTGCATTGCGTTATTTGGGAACATGGGCATGCCTGGCATGTTCGGAAACCCAGGGAATTGAGCCATAATGTTGTTCATAGTGTAATTCTGAAGGTTGAAGCCACGAGGAGTACCCTGTTGCGGCTGCCCATTTGACGGGGGGAAATGCCCGTTGCTGTTAGCGTCCGTCTTGGATGGAGCAATGTGAGAGGGATCCAGCACATAGGAATTGATCAATTCAAACTATGATTTCACATTAGCTTTCTTGCATATGAGCCTGAGAATAGTACTTACTTCCTGCCGCATGCCGTCCAGCCACTCTGTGTGTCGCTTTTCTACATGCTTCTTCCAGAAATGCTCTTCTTTGAACAACTTCGCACAGTCAGGCACCTTACACCTGAACTTGTGTTCATCTTCCTGCTTGACGAACTTGGCGAGCTCATCGTTAAGGGCCTCTTCAGTAGGCTTACCGCCGAGTTTCTTCACGTCGGCGTGTCCAGGATCAAGAATCTGCATAATCTTGTCTTCAAATGTCTTGACCCACTTGTATGCCCGCTCCAACTGCTGCTCGGTCTTCGAGGCATTCTGGAATTTGCGATCGGGCTCAGGAGCCTCGCCTTCTTCCTCATCTTTAGCCTCTCGTTTCTTGGAAGGGAAAGGATCGCCATTAGCACTGGCGCGGGCGACGTTCTTTGCCGCAGACGACAGCGTACTTCGAGGTCGTCGAAGATGGCCACCAGGGCATTTCCGAGTGAGTTCATGGATAGAGTCGCTCTCGAAAACGCAGAAGAAACAGAAGTTAAAAACACGACGCAGATACTCGATGGTCAAATCGAGTTGCTTCTTCTTAATTAAGAGATCCTCGTCATCGACTTCTTCGTCGTCAATCGCGCCTTCCTCATCCGATTCGCCCATCTCTCCCTCTTCTCCCTCATCCATGTCGTCAAAGTCGAGATTGCGTTCCCTCTTGGCCTTCTTGGATGTTGTGCCGACGGTAGCTGGTTGGAGGCGACCGGCGTTTCGTAGAGACTCCACCCTTTCTTCAATTCTGAGTGCAGCGTTGAAGTCAGAACCAAAATCGTGCTCGAAGTGTTCAACAAGCTTCTGAGCCAGACTAAGGTCCTTCTCAACTCGCTCAGGAGCTGAGAAGAGGTCCCAGAGCGCCTTTTTACGAGGGTTGCTAGGTGGGTTGTGAACGCCAACATGGCAAACGAAATCGCCTCGGACTTCGTCCTTCACCGTTTTGCCATTGACGGCTTCCAGTGCTTTGTCGGCTGTGGAGACTGGGACAGGCGACTTGATGTCCACGTCCCCATCATCGTCTTTACCATCCGGTCTATCAGTGGGCGCGGCCGTCTCAGATGCAGGGTGAAGCATGACCCAACCCATACGGTGATATCTCTTGCTCGGGTTGGGATCGCTGAGCGACAACCATTTGAAACCGCCCTCGTCTTCTCCCAGATGCTCTTTGCAGAAGGCTTCAAGATTCTGCCGGCTGACATGAGGGGCAATAGTCTTGATCAACAGCGTGGGTTGGTACAGGCTCTCATCCCGCAGATCGTTGCCAGACACAGGTACCAAATCACCAACACCCAGGACTTCGTTGGCAGCAGTCGCCTCGCCCTCCTCCTTTTCAATCACGCCACCAGCCCCGTTGCTCTCGCTCTTGGGGAGCCCCTCTAGTGAGAATTCGTCGAATGTGCCCGATTCCAGATCCTGTTCCCATTGGAGATAGATATTGCGACGGAAGTCATTGATTTGCGAACGCAATGCGTCTCTAGCCTCGGGAACGTATTTCTCGCGAAACCACTGCTCCTTCTTGTGTTCGGAAACAAAGGCTCTGGCCATCTTGGCCTGTAAGTCTTCTCGGTAGGCATCGTACGCAGTCTGGATCTTGGCCTTCTCCTTGTCGCGATCCTCTTGAGTCTCGCGGCCACGGGGGCGCTCCGGCTCGCGTCTACGCCCAGTACGGGCACGCTCCTTTTCCTCTTTGATCTTCTCGTTGGCTCTCCACCATTCACCGAAATAGGAGAACCCGACCTGAAAGGGGAGTTTCACAGGATCCTGCAGAGGGTTGACAGTAGGAGGGGGCGGTTGAGCGTTGGCGCTGTTACCACTAGGGTTGTTATTGGCGCCAGGAACATAACGATCAATGTTGGCAGGTGGTGTAGGAACTCGGCGGCGATCATCACGATCGCGAGATGGCTGGTATTCGTCACGATTACGGCCTTGAGGTTCGTATCGGTCTACCGCTTGAGGAGATCGAGATCTACGTCTAGGTCGGTCATAGCCTACCAAGGTCAGTATATGGGCAAGTCAGGTGACATAACAACAGAATTCCGAACAGCGCTCGCGAATAGCATGCCAATTGAGCCCCAGGTAAGCATCCGAGTCAACCTCGACGTAAAACTGGGAATAGACGCCGACATGAAGTGGTTTTGACTAAATAGAAAGAAGGTGGCACCAACCAGGAGAACGTCCACGATAGAAGTCGTCGCGAGGTTCTTGTCGCGGCCTATCATCGCGACTGCTGAAGTTTCGGTCGGGTGGGGAACGGCCGGAGCCATCGCGATACGGGTACGAATCCATCTTTAAGGCGGTCTACTGCGATAGCAGGAGTATTGCACTCATGTAGAAGCGCTGTCGCGTTTATGTACGTGGGATCGGTCGTGAAGGGGGTCGTCAGTCGTTAGGGGACTTGGAATGCTTGTTGCGCTTGGAGATGCCTATTGTTTGGCACCAGGTTTGCCGTTAGAGAAATCATTCTGAAGAAGTTTGAGAGAAAAGGATATTCTGGTATAGGTGGTAATTGGGGGTGAAGTAAAAATGATAAAGGGGTGAGCGCGCTCTCAAGGCAAGCAGCAGGACAAGATGATTGTGGTGGCTGGACGCACGAGCGCAAAGACTCTGCAACAAGCAACAAACGGGGTGTCAAGAAGTAGAAGGTCAAGTAGAAGGTGATAATGACGCCACAGCATCAGTCGCCGCAGCAGCAGACAAAAACCAATTGTCGGGTTTGCCAGCGAATTGGAATGTGCAAGCTGTGGCACAAAGCGCAATGCGGGTGTAGGAGGGTTTGCCGGCACGGTTGCAGATGTGGGAGCAATGCAGCAGAGACAGGCAGGCCAAGTCCAGGGAATGGTAGAGACAAGAATATGATCAGGAAATGTCCAAAAGGGATAGATCAAAAGTGACCTGCGAACGAATCCAAGATGTATGTGTCTTGATGGGCGAATTGGATGGCTAGAAGGGCAAGTAGGAAGGGATTGACAAACAGTAAAAGAGTTGGAGATGGCTGCAGACAGGCAGCACGGCAACAGAAGTCTGCAAAACAGATTGCGAAGACGATGTTGCTAAGAGACGATGCCCCCCGCGGTGAAATTGAGGCGGCGGTGAGGTGAGGCAGGTAGATAACACGCACCTTTGTCGCCGTCGGGACAAAAGAGGTGGCAGGATGGAAGAGCCGTCGTCAATTGCTCGGATCAGACAGGACAAGACAAGACGCCTTTGCTGACTGGCTTTGGGGGAAGATGCCCGTGCAGCCACTAACCCCGGGACCGAGTTGCATCTGTGCATTAGCTTGCAGCCAATCACAGCCATAGAAGTCCACTAGCCTACTGTAGGTAGGTAACTACAGTAGCGTGAGCAGCAGGCGATCCTTCCGCTTCTCGCCACTCATCTTTGGGCGGAAAAGATGGCAAAGCAGGCGGGCAGGATCGATTGCTGAATAAAGACCAATAAAGATGCTACATACAATACAACTTGAAAATATAAGGTCATTACTTATTTCACGAATAAAATTACCTCTGTGGTGTTAAAAAGAAAATCATGGAAATCGGGTACGCATAATCAGATATCTTGACTTCTATCAGAATTAGGTTCGAATGTACACACAGGTATTGATGACCATACCACCGAAGATGAAGGTAACAATAACTCGTAGATAACTTTCATGCAGCTGCATTGACATGAGAGTAGGTTGCTATCTTACCACCCTTATACATATATTGAGATATAGATTCTCAAATTTCTCCGCTGAAGTCTTCGTCTTTCGTCACCGTCCCATAGGTAGGCCGAGGTTCCTATGGCATACCCTAGGGTTCTCAGTTTCCTTACAAGATATGTGATCCATTTCACATTTATGGCTTCGTTCCTAGATAGAAATGATGACTGCTTGGATATGACTGGGCAGAGTTCGAGGTGGTCAGTCCAAAAAGACTTCCAAAGGCAACATTTCGAGTTCAACAAAACTACCGCACCCATGAAGTTCGCTGTCTCAATAGTACCGCAGCTTTCATTCACAATGCTTTAAATCTTACACAGAAACATGGGAAGACAAACCCGGACGGCTGAGATACCATACACACTAAAGCACTTTGTAAATGGGCTAGGCAATGTTACGATATTTATTCACGACCCGCTTGAGCCAAACGAAATCGCCAAATCAAGTATCTCGTTTTTCCACATTATCTCTCAAAATCCCCTACAAGTCCTTACCAAGCGCCTTCCTGGTAGCAAGCGTCGACTCGGAGATGTCCCACTGATTCAAGTACCCCGTCCCGGCATTAAGGTACGTCGCAAAGCCCAGCCACGCCATATAAGGCACCATACACCAGCCCGCAACATCATCAAGGCCAAAGTACAGATTCGTCAGGTACCCGTTCAGACCGACGAGGGACACAATGTTGGCGAGGGCGAGAGCGGGCTTTCGGTAGGTGAAGAAGAGCGGCATCCAGATCAGATTCAGTCCCAGCTGTGCCGAGTAGAGTGTTCGTATCCTGTCGGCGGCGGCCGGGGAGGGAGAAGCGACGACGGCGCGGTGGGCGGCGTAGCCCATCATTCCGTAGAGGACTGTCCAGACTGGGCCGAAGATCTGTGGGGGAGGGCGGAGAGGGGGTTGTTTCATTGCGGCGTAGGTTTCTTGGGTTTGCTTTGCTGTGATATGGGTTGACGCGTTAGCAATATATTTGGCCCGTGTACCATCCCTAGTGAATCGCGAAGGGTTCTTACGTCGCGTGCTATAGCCTACGGCTGTGCCGAGGACGATTGGCAAGAGGACGGACGCCGTAGGGTTGGCGAAGACATCGTACGGTATCGTGTTGAGCTTGGGTAGGTAGGTCGTCATGTTGGCGGTCTGCGATTAAGACAGTGCGCGGCGCAATGCAGTTATGTTGGCCGGACAAATTGGTGGTATCTCACGAACGAATGTGCAGTCGAAGCGCTGAAACAATGCTGAATAGACACGGTTGCGAATTTGTGGCAAAGAATCAAGCAATAGGTGATACCATGAGGAATATTATCACAGGGCTGGTGGAGCTGGAATGGTCCGAGGCGGTGATGACGTAGGCAGCTCGCCTTAAGATGTTCGATTGCTCGCGAAGTAGTACAACTTGGCCTTCAAAGTGCAGAGTTGGTCACTTCTTGTAATGACATCCAACTCTCTTCATTTCGTGGCAGTTCCTGCTAATTGATCTTGACTTGTAAGATGAGACAAAGTACCATTGGGTAGAGATATGGGCCTTTCGGTCCAAAAGCCATTTATCTCCATCCACGGTTTCAAGGTAGTGCCACTGTATGATGTCCATCTTGTTCAAAGACTTGAATTTATTTATGTTACTGTGAACATGATGCAAACATGTTTGTCCGTGCCTTGGATACTCCTTCAAGGCAAATTTGCTCGATGTGTAACGACACTTTAGTTTCATAGTCGTCTATAGTCCCCAAACCCAACACCACGATGATATGCTCCTCAACGCCAAACATGCTCACATGGCTCCAACATTGTATCTGTATGTCTATATAGTTGTTACCCGGCAGTAACAGGATTCTCCGATTACAAGGGTAAATGTCGCTTCAGGCCATCGTAAACAATGAAGATAAAGGCCGAACTCGGGGCCGACCGCAATACAGTGATACCGCAACCACGGTAGAAACCTCGGAGTCCATGCTGATTCCATAAGGCTTTGCTTTCTTGCATAAATGTGCGGTTTTGTTTCGTTCCACCCACAGGAGAGGTCTGCATGCGGCTCTTCACCGTGTCGGCGGGAAAGAATAAGAAGTTGTAGGACATGCCGGCTGATGCGCCGGCGACAGCTTGCTGCCACAACGGGAGCGCCTCGGTCGCGAGAGCGTCTTTCTCCTGTTGTGAAGTCGCAGATTTCTCATTCCACAGGTAGAACATCTTGGTGGTCGTCTCTTTCGAACCAAACCAGGCTGCGCAACCACCTGCCTCTCTCAGGAATGTGCCCATCTGGCCATGCCAAAACCCCTTGATGCCCTCATGCTTATAGACGTCGCGTATCACGGACATGACACTCGGGACCTTTGGTGCCACTCCATCCACGCTCGTTGGGACTTGAACCTTGCATTTGACAAGCTCAATGGGTGTGAGAACAACGGATGTGAAGGCGCCCGAGAATGCGCCCGTAAACCAGAGTGCTGACAACGGGAGCACACGGTCTCTCGAACAATACCCCGAACTATATACAGCTTCTCTTCCCATGCGCTCGAAAAAGAACAGACTGCTGGTCTCAGCTGCAGCCCCAACGAGCGGGGCACTGATGCCACGGTACAGTCCCAGGAAGCCGTCAGCCTTGATGGATTGTCGGAAGCAGTCAAGTGGGCCGGTGTAACGAAGGGGGAGGTGGTCGGGCTGCGATTGTAGGCGCACTTTAACGGTATCGAAAGGGTATTCTATGTACTTGCCCATAACGCCGGCAAACTTGACGACGTTCAGCTTGTTGCCCAGACAGAGAGGCGAGGGGCATGATAATAGCTTACAGAACCGTAGACAATGTCTTCGATGGCCTCCATGGCCGAGGACCTCTCTCGAGCAGCCACTGGGGCAGTCATAGTGGTCGAGGCAAGTTCAGTTGTGGCCATGACACTAGCTTGAGCTCGAAGGAGAGGGTAGAAAGGAGCCCCGGAGAGCTTGGTTAGGACTGCGGGAAGAGACGCATGTACGAGAGACGTGCGCAGCAGCGACGAAAACAAGGAGTACAATGCTATAACATTGTGGTACTGTAGGAAATATTGGGAGGAGAGGGGTTTCTGTTGGACGGCTGGTTGTTGGCTTGTACTTGTATAATGTTGGTGTGTATGTGTGTGGCCGGTGAAGACCAACGACGCGGCCTGATTCAGTCAGTCACCGCCAATCCTTGGTGATCGTTGGGTACACCACCGAGCGGCATTTTCATGGAAGCGGGTAAAAAGTGGAAATACAGTAGTCGAATATTGTCAATCTTCAATTCCACGGTTGTTTAGCTCGCTTCACATACAAATCAACCCGCAGACGTGGGCGAGGTAGGGAAGACCTGGATCCGTGGTCGGCTGTATTGCGGTCGGCACCTGTCTCGCCTGTGTTGAATTGAGGCAGTCAAGAAATTTCTGACGGCACCAGCGATGTCGCCTTTCCACATCTGGAATCCCGCCTCCGTCAGTGTGGATATTTTGCCTTTGCGCCCTGCAGAAGCTTCGTTTTTTATCTTATCAGATCGATTAGTACTTGGGTACATGCTGCTCGTCTCCTGCGAGTAAGTTTTTCTGGCGCGGGGGAGGGGTTCTCATGCAGTTGCCGGCCACTTGCTGCTGGAGGGGCACACTTCATCGCTTGATCGCACGCGCGGCACGTTTACATTTCTGTCACATCTTTGACTTACAAGCTGGCTATTACATACGTAACCAATCATAATTTTTCATATCTTTCATTGATAAAAACACGACTTGGGGTGCTTTAGTGTGATCTGCTGTCTTCCTTGAGTCTACGTCATGGCGAAGGACAAGAAGGGCAAATCTGACTCCAAAAAGCAGAAGCTTGCAGAGAAGAAACAAAAGCAAGAGAAAAAGGGACAGAAAAAAGAAAAGAACAAGGCATCAAAGCTAGAGGGTAGCGATGCTGAAGATGTCGATCTCGACGCCGTCTTGGCTGAATACAAGAAGCAGCAGGAGCTGTTCCTAAAAGTTACTGAAACTGTGCTCGAGGCCCCTCCCAAGCCCCGATCATCTGCCACATTCTTAGCCTCGCCCTCTCATAGTAACCAACTTCTTCTGTTTGGAGGTGAAACGTGGAATGGCGCCCTTGCTAGTTTCTTCAACGATCTCAACATCTACTATACCGACCGAGACGAATGGCATTGTGTAACCTCGCCTAACGCCCCTCTTCCAAGGTCCGGCCATGCCTGGTGCCGAGGTGGCAATCAGAAAGACTCCGTTTTTTTGTTTGGAGGAGAGTTCAGCAGGTCCGTGACAAAATAGAGAAAGTGAAGAGAGTACGCCATGAGAAGCTGACACCTGGCGTATATAGTCCAAAACAGGGTACATTTTATCATTACAATGACTTCTGGCGCCTTGAACCCAGCACGAGAGAATGGACACGAGTTGATGTCAAGGGAAAAACACCCCCCTCAAGAAGTGGTCATCGTATGACATATTACAAGAATTACATCATACTATTCGGCGGTAGGTATCATTGTGCAAAACACACCTCCAGCAACTGATTCAAGAACCAGGTTTCCAGGATACTTCCAACCAAACCAAGTATTTGAACGATCTTTGGCTGTTTGACACACAGGTGCGTTGGTACTGAACAGAATGCTCTATGAGATGCTCACCGTCGTGACCAGAACTTCTTCTGGCACAGCCCAGTGCTGCCTCCGGCTCAGTTGAAGCCGGATGCTCGATCGTCTTTCACCTTTCTTCCTCATGAGCAGGGAGCCGTTCTCTTTGGTGGCTACTCTCGTGTCAAGGCAACTGTTCTAGCGAACAAGTCCGCGAAGGGTTCTTCACAAGGTCAGAGAAATATCTTGAAACCGATGGTTCATCAGGACTGTTTCTTTCTGCGTATTACTCAGCCGCCAGCCGACTCGCCCCCGAACACTCCTCCAAATGTAAGATGGGAAAAGCGGAAGATGCCAGCAAACAAGCCAAGCCCAGCACGGGTTGGGGCCACGATGGCATACCACAAAGGTCGTGGAATCTTGTTCGGCGGAGTTCATGATGTTGAGCAGAGTGAAGAGGGTATAGAGAGTGAATTCTTCAATCAGATGTACACTTGGAACATCGAGCGTAACCGATTCTTCCCGATGACGCTCAGAAAGCCCAGAGCGCAGAAGAAAGTAGCTCCATCGGAGCAACGAGTCGGAAGAAGAGGCAGGGCGCAAGCTAACGAACAAGAACTATTAAAGCAACTTGCCGCATTGGAGACTGGCGCATCACTAGAAGATGCTGACGAAATGGATATTGACGTCAAACCAGCAGATAAGGCTGAAGAGCCAGAGAAACCCCTCAGAGAGATGCCAGTTTCAATGGAATATCCCTCGGCTCGATTCAATGCTCAATTGGCAGTGCAGGACGACTTTCTGTATATCTATGGAGGCACATTCGAAGCAAAAGACAGGGAATACACTTTCGACGATCTCTACTCCATTGATCTTGGCAAAATGGACGGCTGCAAGGAGATATTCAAACGAGAGGACGAAACCTGGGTCGTAAGTGATCTTCCCTATATGGTGTACAAGTATAGTTACCGACTCACAAATCTTATCCAGGGCTCCGAAGACGAGGACGAGGACGAAGAGGAAGACGAGGAAGACGAGGACGAAGAAGAATATGACGAAGATGATGATGTTGACATGGATGACGAAGCTCCCAAATTCACACCAAGCAAGCGGAAGAAGAAGCAGGGAGACGACGAAGTCAGTGTCGATACTGCATCTACGACAGAGTCAACAGCGCCAAGTGAGGAGGAAAGCGAGGCAGACACTGCAGCATCTTCTGTTGACGATGGTCTCCCACACCCTCGAGTAAGCAATCTAACATTTCGTGGTTTGCTCTATTACAACGCCACTAACATATTCTAGCCTTTCGAAACCCGAAGAGATTTCTTCGCGCGAACATCAGCAGAATGGCAGGAGATTCTAATGACAAGCCTGCGATGGAAAAACATCCAACCAGAAACGCTCACCATCAAAGAAATCAAGAGCAAAGCCTTTGAGCTGAGCGAGGAGAAATGGTGGGATTGCAGAGAAGAGATCACAGCACTTGAGGATGAACAAGAAGCTGCGGGCATTGGCGAAGTTGTTTCGCTTACTGATAGAGGCGATGCAGCGGGTGGTGCTGGTCGCAGACGCTAGGTAGAGATATGCGGCCATATGGATAAGGTGATTCCATCAAAACTGAAAACGATGAAATTACTGCTCCTCTTCCACATGTGAAGTACTCTCGATGCGGAGGTTATTTCTGTATGCCGTGATCAAAAACTGCGTACAGCTACTGAACGTAACGATGCCCATGACGATACCATACCCGTGATGCCCGCTTCTTTGGTTGGTCGAGTTACTTACTATGGGATGGGACCATAGGTAGATATTTATCATAACTACAGCATCTCCGAACGATTGGGATGCTGTGATCTTGTCGCGAATCTCACGGGAAGTTCCCAGCCTTCCAATCCTTTTGCCATATATAAACCGGGTGAGCCAACGAGCGTGGTGAGGTCGGTGACAAGTGCAGCATATGTCTCCCCAGTTTTTTTCTTCCAGAGTCACCTTTTTGTCGTAATAGGTACTTAGTATTCCCTTGTACGGCTATTTATATAGAGAGTTACAACGCCAACGAGCAGTCCGAGGAACTGATCCGTCCCAAGTTGACCATTTGGTAAGCATCAGTGAGACCTTGCACACCTTTTTTATGGATAAGCCTGGGCAGCTACCGAACATGTTTGGGTCGGTGACGACTAGAGCAGATTTAATATCTTTTTTTTTGGTGCTCTTTTTCTGCTACGGTACATTAATGGGGTGGTTGAGTTGAGCTGAGTGAATGGCAACGGGACGCACTATTCACACCTCAGGTTTTATCCACCCTGCAGACAGTGCTGGGGGTTCTAGTTAGGCGTACAAAGCTGCCCATGGTTAGCGTGCATCCCGCTAGCAGTGGCCCCCTAGCGTCTGTCAGCGGCCGTATTGAATGAATGCGACACAGCCATTGGTCAGTCCTCCGTCGTCGCCTTCACCTCTCAATAACAACTTCAACGTCCAGCGATAAGTTCGCCACAGACAAACCCAGTCATTCCTCATCATTCTTCAACTCATGCTTCGCTTGTGCAGGAACATCTACAGCACACGCTCGTGAACGACCGGCATCACTCTTGGTCTGAGGACAGCCACAGTAAACGGAAATCACAACATCCGCGCCAGTCTTCACGTCATCACTTGTGCCAACCATGCCTCTAGGTTTCGAGAGACTGAATTCTCGAAAGAGCCAGCCAAATGATCACATCAACTTCATCAAGCCTCTCAAAGGCCCAGATGAGAAGATCGCACAGGATTTCTTGGAGCGCATTGCTGCCCAGTGCGGTATGAATACAGCCCTTCACACACTATCGTGACTAACTTAACTGACCATCTCACAGTCCCCGTGATGAGGGAGAATCACATCTATGTCATGGCTCTGGAAGAGTTCCCGCCCAACAGAGAGTTCGTTGGTAGAAATTTCAATGCGGGAGAAGTTGTCCAACTTGTTCTAAAGTCCCCATCAACCGGACGATGGCTACCGTTCAACTATGTGCAAATGGTGATGATGCATGAGTAAGCGCATGACACTGATAAGGCATGAATTGGTTCTGACCACATCTACAGACTCGCACACTGTAAACAAATGAACCATTCCAAAGCCTTTTGGGCTGTCCGAAACCAGTATGCAGAGCAGATGAGGGGACTATGGTCGAAGAAGTACAGTGGCGAGGGCCTCTGGGGTCGTGGTGTCCTGTTGACCTCAGGAGAGTTCGAGGCGAATACAGTCCTCGCGGATGACAGCTTACCGGAACACTTATGCGGCGGTACATACCGTTCTCGAGGCAGAAAACGAAAGCCCAAACAGCAACTTTCGTATCAAGAGAGAAAAGAGCGCCGGATCTTGAAGAAATTCGGTGCAAATGGTGTCGCACTGGGCGAAGACGAAGACATCAAGACCGAGCTCGAAAACGGCAAGAAACCAAAGGGCAAGCCTCGAGTAGCCGGAAGCAAGCGAGGACGTGAACTAAGAGCCGCTGCGGCTTTGGCGAGATTCGACCAGCAGAAGAAGGTCGAAGAACTGAAGGAAGAGGACGATGATGACGCCACAGAGTCCGAGTCCGAGTCTGACAGTGAAATCAAGGGCGAAAGCATTGTTGATAACGAAGGACGTCATCTGATCAAAGTATGCGAAGACGAGGATCCGACGGACATGGACGCGCAGAATGAGCTTCGGGAATTGGCTTCTGCGTCGACTATTAAACGTGAGAGATCGGAACCTCCTGCGTTTATCGACATACCCGATATTGAGGAGGAGGAGGCGGCAAAAGTGCCGTCTCGCCCTGTGCAAAAGAGGCCAAAACCTGAGGCGAAAGTGTCTGCAAGAGACAAGCCGAGCATCTCCTCAACGAAAACTAAGACTATTGTACCAAAGACTGAAGAAGGGTCACAATCCAAACACCTGCCTCAACCTGTTCCCGGGAATTGCCCGATTTGCTCATTCAAAAACACAAGCGACTCTCTCGTCTGTGAAGTCTGTCAGCATGTCTTAGCGCCAGGCAAGGTATCGTTTTGGAAGTGCAAAAGCAAGGCATGTCGAGACAGTCAGTCACTGTACCTCAACCCGGCGGACTCTGGGATTTGGTATGTTACTTTCTTACAGTCCACACTCAGATATTGGAATCACGATACTAATTCTTGATTCTGCAGTGGAGTTTGTGGCGAGAGGAAACCGCCACACAAATGAGGAGTCTAGACGCTGTACGATCAGCCAAACACTAATTCGCCGCCCTTGGTGGCTACCATCGTTCTGCTTTCCAACAGGAGACAGGTTTGTTACTACAGAGCCGACAGCTTGTCCCTAACTGATTGTCCACGATGTACAATATACCTAAGGGGTAAGCCAGTTGG
The DNA here is from genome assembly GCA_022432385.1 of Xylariaceae sp. FL1272. Lineage (NCBI taxonomy): Eukaryota > Fungi > Ascomycota > Sordariomycetes > Xylariales > Xylariaceae > Xylariaceae sp. FL1272. Next base: position 498,502 of record JAJJXC010000035.1, read on the forward strand.
CTTAACCAGACATCAAGGCAGGGGGTGGACTGAATGGAGTGATATGAAAAGCCAGCAACGAGCTGAGCTTTTTACTCTAGGCTTCGTGAAATGACTTATGAAGAGGCGAGAGTCGGGAATGTCAGTATAGTCCTGAGATGCCTAAAGATGCACCCCTTCTTTTTCGGATTCATGAGCCTCGTTTGCTGCGCACTGTACCACTCACCTAGGGAGATGAAATAAGACCTCATTATAATCACAAGTCACCCTTTATCTTGATGATTGTGAAACTTCATTGGTTCATCTTACAATTAATACCGTTTTGAAGTTTATATGCAAGATGATCTAATTTCTATCACTTGTCATCCCAAACAGCAACGCCATCGCTATCCTAAGTCGGACATCTGTCTTGTAAGGTGACGTGGATATCGGATCATAATTACCGAGTTACCGAGCCGACCGACGGAACTCTAGCTAGCATTCCGGAATCTCTGGTCGAGAGAACACCTTTCGTGTTCTGATGCTGTTTAACGGTCGAATTTAAGGCGAGCCATCGTTTGGTCCGCACAACCCGCTATGTCTAGACTCTAGGTCGCCTTCATAATCCAAAGTGCAGTTGCTCGCGTAGTATCGGCGACGCAGATTGACTTGCGGGAAGAGCCCTTCGATTTGAATTTCCGGAGCAACCCATGTTGTGATATGTTGCGTAAACCACCTCAGCCGATTCTCTGAGGTACGAAATCCTGAACCCATAGCTATAATGCCCTTGTTTTTCACCCTGCCCCAATTCTCACATCATTCTACTTCAGCTTCGCAGTCTGACTTGCAGTTTCGAATGGCAATTCGTATCTCGTCGGGTTCGACCCGCTGACCTCCGAAGCCGACTCCTCGTACGGATTACTATAAGCCGTTGGTGCCGCCGCATGGTGATGATACGTGTTGAATGGGATGGATGAAGAAGAAGGTGGTGTCGCAGTAGCAGCCAGCTGTTTCCTCGCTCTCGCCAGGAAGATACCGGTAACAACAAGTGCAGTCAGTAGCGGCAGTCCAACCCCCAGTCCTGCCGCAATCCCGACAGTAGACACAGACGCCCAAGCATCACCACATTCATCCTTCGATATCGCTGACGCGGTCGATGCAGGAGGGGCTGTGGTCGATGTCGGGCCGGCTGTGGTAGAAGTCTGCTGCACACCATCATTCGTGATATTGCCCGCTTGTATAACATTATTATACGTCGCGTTTCGGCCGTCTTTCACAAAGCCAGGCGTTAATGTGAAAATATTCGAGTCGTCGTCGCAACCACTAACATCCTGTCCACATATCCAGTCTGTATTTCCGCCGTTGCATTGCCTAAGATTTCCCCAGTCTGCGATACTGTAGTCCTGGGCGCATTGGTCGACACAGTCACCCCCAAACCCCTTTTCCGTACACGCTCCTCGAAGGACATGGAGATTCACACCGTCGAAACATAGGCCATTGCTCAGACAGGTATGTGTTGCATGGCAGCAAGTCTGAGCACCGCTTTGGCCTGGAAAGCAAGGCTGGCTATTTGTTGAAATTGTGCCGTCCAGCCAGTAGCAAGTTTGCGCGGTCGCTATGGTCGCTGTGACCAAGAGGAGCACTGATAGCATGACTCTGATCGTCATCGAGTCGGTTATGACAATCAGCGAGTGGATGGTCAATGAAGCGAATGATCGATACAGAGGTAGAAACGCAGTTTGTGAAGTTCACTTTGATTTTTGGCGATGATCACTCTTGTTGCGCGCAGGTCTTTACTAAATGCGATCTACAGCGCCGTCCGAGCCCTGTCTTGCCGGTCAGAGCCCAGTGAAGTAGATGCTGAGAAGATCGGAAACCTAGTTGTCGCTCCATACATCCGCATCGGGCAGTATCCAACGGGAGTTGCCGGCACTTCCGCCCCCATCTCTGCCCCATTTCACCTCAGACGTTTCCCTGATCCTACTATATTCGCAGTATCGTGGGTAAATTTCCAAAGATAGGACGCTTAGCTCATGGTTCCTCGCAGGTAAGGCTAACGTGATTTGCCGCTGCGTTCAAAAGTTCCAACAAGTGGGTCGTAGGACATACATAGTTATTTGTGCTCATAAGTCCTGACGGGGACAACCGAAATGAAAAGAAGAGGCAGTGGAATGACGATCATCTTCAACGCTTTCCTCGCCTCCATGAAAATAAGTCAGACGATGGCAGTCTCGGCAGTTCGACTGTCATGGTGAGCTAGGGATGATACCGATACTGTCAAGTCTTGAGAATGAAAGACTGATATCAGTCGGCTGTATCATTGAATGATAATGATCGATAACGGTTGATGAGCCTCTCCTCGCCATTTCTCCTCTACACGGCAGCTCTGGCGTATGTCCCAAGATAATCGCTTGTGACGGTTAGTGGCTGAGAGGTCCATTAATCCTCTGGGCAAAAGCCGGTGCACAGCCAACGGGCCACGACGGGATGGATTCAAGTTCCAACCAGTAAACTAATCCGACACCGAATTTGGGTTCGATGAGTATGCAAAATTGCCAACTTTGCGCCCCCAAATTTCGCTCATGGGGGTCTTGACCGTGCTCAATGAATTATGATGTCATGGCGCAGGATGTATCGCTGTCTTGAGATTCGAAACCCGTCCGGAATGATCGTCAGCTGAGACGTTTTGGACTCAACGTCGCGATAGCCTCATAATCCTGCCTCATGGACAATGTTATTATTAACCTTCAGCTTGCCGTGTTTCTACCTTATCATTCCTGATGAAGCTTCCCAGCAACTTGGTAGGGGCAAGTAAAGACCCAATGGATGGCTGCAGCTAGGGCGCAACGTGCAGGGCCCCAGACTCCCAGATCCTTGGCGTCTAATGTGACGATTCGAGACTTGAATGAAGACCTATGCAGTCTCGTCAGAGTCTCGAAGATATCGTTGGCTTTTTCTTCTCCCCCCGAAGAATTGCTATCATCTTACCTCTGCGGTGAAGATGCGCACGATTCCTTCTAGACGGATTACCAAGCACACTTGTGTCGGCGAGAAGGTCAAATGCGATTAGGTCAGCCGCGTATGCGAGACTACCACAACGACACACCGAGCATCAAGTGCGGAGAACATGAGCAAAAGTCGACACTAATCAATAGAACCATTGGTTTGGCTTTGTCAGTCAAGTCTCTCGAAGAAGGGAAATTGCATGGCGAGAAATGGTAAATTTATTTACGTATTGATGATGCCAATGTTCACATCGATGTGCTCACAATACTAACGGCTAAACTGGCGAGACCATGGGTCAACACGATAAGGCGATGGAAGTGGCTGCTGTACATGCCGATTCGGGCATAGCAGTCGTGTTTGTCTGCTGTCGCGTCTCCTGCCTTTTCGATCTTGTTTCTACCGAATTGCCCAATCTGGTGATCATTCCATCTTGAGTTGGGGGAGGCACAGCCAATACCGTCGACCGGGCCGTAGTAGCATGTTTCAAGTTGAGAGCTACGACACACACAAGAGGTGTGTCTATCTCCAGAGCTAAGCCGAGCCAATGAAGTTTGTTCGTCGCGCCGTTGAGATCCTATTACTACGCCCATCGTGCGCACAGTCGAAGCCGGGTCTAGGGAACCCTGATGGTTATCAAAGCCTCCTGTTTCATATCATCAACCTCATCCCAACCCCTCCATCTCAAATATAGCCGTCCTTACACCGTGGCATTGGCGTCCGATTTGCGCGAAAACATGCCACCTTTTGATCTTCACAGGTTTTCATATAATATCCATACTCGATGGTGACATGCAATGTTATCAGTTGGTTCAGAGATTTGTCTGGTTCCGAGTAGAGTCCGAGGATCCTGTAGTTCACAGAAGATGAGTGACCATAATATCAGTCACACGCGCCAGTAACAGAAGGAGTGACTAGGTGCTCAAATGCCGCATACTTTCACCATTTCAAGTTCCAAGCCTAATGTCCGTGTGCATATATCCATACACGTCCGATGTCAAGCCGGGATCTGGCCGTTCACCACGTAAATATGTATGTAGTGACCTTACACGAAGTAGGGAGGATGCGACATAAACAAGCGACAACGTGCCAGGCTGGAATATACGGAATACGACAGACGGATATGATGACCTAAGGATTCCCCCCCCCCCCAGTCACCTAAGGATTCCTCCACTTTCTGCGCCCGACCCAGCGTTACGTAAAAGTACTACGGCCTAAACGCTATTTAATTATAAAAATAAATATACATAGCATTATATTTGCAATATATTATTAATTATAAAATAATATATATATTTAAGTTATTAAAAAAAACAAACGTATTAATATTTAATAAATAAAAAATAATATATAATAAATAAATAATATAATTAAATAAATAAATAATAAAGCAATATAAAATAAAAATAATTTTAAAACGATTTAAATATTATTTTATATTTTTTATATAATTATTATATTACGTTATTTATTTAAAAAATTTTAACTATAATAATAATAAATATTTATATTAATAAAATTTAAAACCGAAATATTTTTTTAAATATAAAAAAAAATTAAAATATTAATAATGTTTTAAATAATTTAATTAAACGTATTAAAAATAATATTATTTTTAAATAATATTTGTTTAAAAAATATAATAAACTATTATTTAACGATTTAAAATTAATTAAATAAACAATTATTTATATTAATATAATTATTTTTAATAATATTTTAATATAAATAAAAATATATAGTAAACTATAATAAATTTTTATTTATAATATATTTTAAAAACATAATTAATAAAATATAAAAAATAAAAAACTTAAAATTAAGCAAATTTATTATTTTATTAATATTTTTAAATATTTGTTTATATTAATTAATAAATACGCTTTTATTATTTTCATTAAAATATTTAAAAAATCAAAAATTAACAAACTATAAAATATAATAAATTTATTAAATAAATAAATTAAACTTAATTAATTTATTTTTATAAATTTAATATTATATAAAAATATTATAACTAGTTTTTTAAACTATAATTATACTATTTAAAAATATATTTATAATACGCTATATAATTTAATATATTAAAAATAAAAGTTATTTTTACGTACTTATTAAATTATTTATTTATATAAAAATTACGTATAATTTTAAGTAAAAAATAATTAATTTATAAATATAATTAATAAAAAAATATATATAAAAAAAGGCTTTAAAATATGTTTTATATTTTAAAAACGATTTTAAAACGATTTTAATTAATACGTAATATATCGCAGTTTTTTTAAAACTATATACACGCGATTTTAAAATAAAAAAACATATAAAACCTAATAAAAAAATTGCTAATTTTTTTTAATTAAAAATAATTATAACATAAATAATATAATATTTTTTAATTATAAGTTTTAAAAATATTAATTTATTTTTAATTTATTAATAATATATAATAATAAAGCTTTTATTATTTTATATTAAAAATATATTTTAAATAAAAAATATATTTTTATAATATAATACCGTTACGTTTTTATTTATATATAAATATATTTAAAAAGCTTATTAAAAACAAAAACTATTGTTTAAATAATGCTTAAAAACAAAAATGCTTTAATTAAACTAAGAATAATAAATAATAAAAAATATATAATAAAATTTAATACTTATTATTATAAATACTATTAATAAAAAATAATAATTAAACTTTATTTTAATAATATTTTAAAAATTATTTAAATTAAATATAATACTATATTAAGATTTTTTATTTTTATATAATATAAAACAACGCTTTTTATTTTAATAATTATATATAATAAATATAAATACTTTTTATTTTTATTTAAAAAAACTTTATAATCGGTTATTATATTAATTATATAATGTGACGACCCGGTCTACCTAGAGATCGGTTCAGTAGGGTTTTAATTCGGCAAGAATTGCAGTAATAAAATCGGTGGTCAATTATCTTCACAAAGTCGTCAAGAGATTTCTCTTATTCAATTCTAAGAACGAAATAAATACTTAGATTAAAAAATAAGTAAAAAAATGACTAGATATATAGAATTTCCTTCTTTTTTATAACATTTTTTTCTTTATACTAAATATAGTATGCTTTAACATGCTTTTAAAGCATTTTTGATTATAATTTTTACTGCTTTGTTTTTTTTTTAAAGCATCCTAGATCAAAGTTACATAACTTATGCGTATTTTTTAAATATATATTTTCCCGTTAATCGTGCTTAAACTATTCATTCCCTGCTAAGCTTAAACAATAAACTAGCTAAAATATTAGTTCGTAATATTATTTCTTTTTTTTTATTATTGTTGTTTTTAACAATAAAAAAGTGTAAATACCTCGTTCGCTATGTTTTAGTTTTTTTTCTTTTAGTTCCCGATTGATTTTTTATTATATTAAACCAAATCCGAAAACTTTGCGCAAAACCTAAAAACTTTACCGCTTGTTAAATTAATTTAATAGTTATTTTTAACAACTACGGATACAAAGTTATGCTTTATATTCGTTGCGACTTTTTCGGCTTAAAGTATATAATAATAAATAGGATAAAAAGATATAAAAAGTGTACTTTTTTAAATGTTTTATATAATAAGCGAAACGTGCCTCTTTTTTTTTTCGGAACATTAATTTTAAACATATTTGTATTAAAAAAAAAAAAAGCTTAACCGAAAAGCGTTTTTTCAAAGCTTAACGAAAAATAACCGAAATGCAGCAAAAAATAAATAATACTTTATTAAAACTGCTACGTCTTTGCAAACAAAGGGATTTCTTTCAAAAGCGTGGTATAAAAATGGTTTAACGAGGCGTAAATATATTTAATAAGTTGGATAAAATTAAGCGGATCGAGAAAAAGCGGTAAAGAGTGGCGGAAAAACAATCCCGTTTATCGGAGTCTTTTACCGTTTTTAATTTTGATTGGTCTTTGCTCGATTTTTTAAGTATCGACTTTTTTTTTATTTTTAATCGATCCGGGTTCTAGCGGTAAAAGCGTTTAACCACTTTTAGCGCGTTTGCTAAAAACTTTTTAAGTTCTTATAATATTTTTGTATATAAGTAACTTTTCTATTTGACTAAATACTAAAGTTTTTTTTTTATGCTAACGTAAATTTAGTATATTTTCGACTTTATATTCGTTTTAGTCGATTTTGACTTTTAGTTTTGTTTAAAGTTTAGCGTTTTTTAGTGCTGGTTTTAATAATAAAATATAAAAAACTAAGTATATTTTTATTCCTTAAAGTAATAATAGTCGATAGTTTAAATTCGAAAGTTTTTTCGAAATTTCGAATAGTTTAATAAACTTGTATCTAAGTTTTGCACTTGGTCGTTTTTTAGCTTTAATATTTTTTGTTAAAAGATAAACTTTATCCCCTTTTTTAAAAGTCGGCTTTAAAAACTTTTTTTTATTCGCGTAGCGTTTTATACGTTTTTGCAAAAACATCATTTCTTTTTGTAAATACTGATATAATCTTATAAGCTTATCGGCTTTTATTTTAGCTTTCGGCGCTGTAATCTTGTTTTAAATAAATTGCCGTAAAATATTTAAGTTATAACTATAGTTTGCTTTAAAAAGTAATATACCTATATTTTCGTTATTTAAGCTGTTATAAATTAGTTATACCGTAAATAACTTTATAACTTAATCGTTTTATTAATAGTTAATATAGCATTTAAAATATGCTTTTAATATTTAGTTTAATCGTTTGTTTTGTTTATTTGCTTAAAGATAATATGCTGTAGTTATTTTGTACTTTGTGCCGATAGCGTAAACTAGCGATTGCTAGTATTTCGAGGCCATAGTTTTTCTTCGATTTGTGATCTATTTTTCAAGCCACCTGTAGTTAGATACCATATGCCGAATGATTACATAAGCCATATTTTTTACTAAAATAGCTTCTTTATATAGGATAAACAATCTATACTTTATTGTTTTATCAATAATAACCAAAATATTATTATAATATATTTTTGTTATAAGTTTTTTCGATTTAAAAAGTTTTATAATAAAGTCGAATGCTACTTTTAACCATGCTTTGCTTAATAGTAGTATTGGCTGCAATAAGCCGTAAGGTTTGTGTCGCTATGGCTTTGCCTTGTTGCAAAGATTACATTTTTGCAAAACCTTTTTAACTATTAACTTTGCTTTTAAAAAGTTATAGTTTCTTCGTAAACAAGTAATAATTTTAAACCATTTTTAATGTTTTGCAAATAAATGCTTATGCAATTTTTTGACTAATTTTTTTTGCAGTTCTAGTAAAACATAAAGCTTGTTTTTATATATTACTATATAAAACATGTCGTTAATATTTTGTCGATAATAATTTCGAAATTCCGTTTCGTTTAATAATTTTGATTTCGGAACATTACTTAAATAAGCTGCTAAACGTTTTTTTTATTTCTTATAGTCGTTAATCGTTATTGCTATAATAAGATTCTTTGTTTCGTTAGGTTTTAAAATAACGTAGTTTTTAGATTTATTTTAAATCTCGTGTTTTAGCCTTTTATTTAAAATATCTGCTTTAGTATTTTTAGTTTTTTTAACGTAAATAATTTTAACGTTAAACTATGCTATAAATTCTTACTATCGAATCTGTTTTCGATTGAGTTTTTTAGTAAATAAAAACGACGTAAAGTTTTTATAATCAGTAAAAACTTTTATCGGCGCTTTAGCTCCGATAAGATAGTGCTTTTATTTTTAAAAAGCATATATAATTGCTATTAATTTTTTGTTGTAAATGGGATAATTTAATTAAAGTCCGGCTAATTTCTTTAAAAAAAATGCGACTAAGTGCAGTTTGCCGTTGTTATCTCGTTGCCCGAAATGTTTTCTAATAGCGAAGTCTAATGCATTTGTTTCGACTTCGAATTTTTTATTTAGATTTAGAAGTTATAAAATAAAGTTACCGAGTATTTTGTCCTTTATTTTTTTAAAAGCTTTTTGTTTTAATTTTCCTTATTAAAATAGAACATCTTTTCGCGTTAAGTTCGTAAAAACTGCTGCAATCCCTCCGAAATCTCGTATTAATGGTTTTACATAATTGGTAAACCTTAAAAATGCTTTAACTTTTTTGACAGATTTCGGCGGTTGCTATTTTCGAACGGCTGCGATTTTCTTTTCTTAAATCTAAATTCGTCCAGGCGTTATCGTAAAACCTAGGAAATCTATTTTTTGCTAGTAAAACTTAGTCTTTTTAAAATATATTTTAATTTTTACATTTTGTAATGTTTAAAGTACTAATCGTACGTGTTTTGTATGTTTTTTTTGTATATTCGAGTATATTAAAATATCGTTTAGATAAACTACTACGAATTTTTTTAAAAACATTTGTAAAATATGCGTAAAACGTCGCTGTTATAATGCTAAAGCGTTTGTTAAGCTTTCCTACATAATAAAGTATTTATATAGTCCTTTATTTATAGCGAATGCTGTTTTGTATTCGTAGCCTTTCGCTATTCGAATCTAATAAAATGCTTTTAGTATATTAATCGCCGTATACTATTATGCTTTGTAAAGCTGATTTCGTAAGTTATTGATTTTTAGTATCGGTTTTGCGTCTTTAATCGTAATGTCATTTAACGCTTTATAGTCGATATAAAGTTTTTTTGCTTCGACTTTTTTGCTATCGATCACTTTTAATACCTAAAATAGTTATAATCGTGCTAAAGATATTAAAAATTTAATAAATTTTTTTTAACATATTTTTATTTTTTACGCTTTTGTTTTGCGCTTTTAAGTCGAAATCTATAAAATAATAGCTTGGCTCTTTTTTTTAATAGTATTTCGTGATTTTATAGGCCATGTTTTAGTAACGTTATGTTTTTTTTTGTTTTAAATAGTCCTTAAAACTTTTAAAATTCTTCCGAAATATCGAAATTGGTTTTTTTTAACTTTTTTTCGGTTATAAATTAAGTAAGTGTCGTTTTTAGTCTACGTACAACCTTCTTTTAAAGTGCTGTAAAAGCATAACTACTTTTTGGTATTTTTTACTAAAGTTAATCGGTTTTTTAGTTAACTCGTAGGTTGTTTGCTTGTAACTAAGGTAACTTTAAAATTATTTTATGCTAAAATATACTTATAATATTAAAAAAGATTTGTTTTTGTTTTTTTAAATTTTTACAAAAAGTGCTGCAGTTTTTTATAATACTTTTTTTTAGTTATATATACTTAAACTCCTATTAAAAGTTATAAATCCGTAAAAGTCTTTTTTCCATATCTACGGTATATTATACCTATTAACAATTCGTAGTGATATAAAACTACCGGTTGCTCCGGTATTAATAATTACTTAAATCGGATGTCTATAATACGTAACTATTGTAATTAATCGTCTGTTCTATATTAAAACATTTATATATAACAAAGGTTTTGTTTCTGCTATATTAATCGACTGTACGTTTTTTATTGTCGATTTTCGATGTTTTTTAACTGTTTTTATAGTTTGTTAAGCTTGTTTTTCGTTCGTTAATCCCGTACT